>JAFIDM010002131.1:74262786-74289064 GCA_023159025.1 Thereuonema tuberculata | reverse complement strand
AACCGACTCCTCACATCGAAACGTGCGCAGGCAGATACCAACATTAATATTGCAATCCTCCAACGAGCACCAGCGACGTTTAATGACCACTAAATAAAAGCCAATGGAATAATGTTTGAAGGGAATGAATTTCTGTAATTCAGAAAATGGACTGAGGCAAAAATGCAATTTTAATTTGGTTTTATAATATTTTTAATCTGATATTATCGATTACTGAGTAAATAAAGTCTTCAGAAATAATAAATGAATAAGTTCCTGAATAAATTAGGATCCTGTTTCCCTGGCACTACTGAACTAATGTTATATTCTGTTTATAAATGTTCCATAAAATCAATAAAAAAGCCAACACACAAGTTTAAAAAACACTAAATATTTAAAAAATCCAGTCGTTTCATCCCGTGCTACGGGAATATAAAGGGTTGTTTATCAAAAACTCTGAGTTGATTTGATGTTAAGTTTAATGGTCACTTTACAGAAGAAATAAAGACATTCTTTGTGATTTTAAGAACTTTAACAGTTATGATCCAAAATATCGAAATTTTAAGAATTGAAGTTAGGCCTACTGTGGAGAGTTCGGTTTTCAGTACGGATTTCAATCGTTCGTAGGAGCCTCCACTTCCTGTGCTTTCGGATATGACGTAATGACGGTGTAAGAAAACACCATTTTTTTACACCATGGGCGTGATGATTTAAATTTGTACTCTCGAAACCAAAACAATTGTGGATTTAAGTTATAAAGGTTCGCTACGAATATTTCATTGATGATTATCAAATTTCATTATTAACGTTTAATCATTTTGCTTTTCCAGTTTTGTTGCCAATTCTGAAGGTTACTTTACAAGAAGATTCGATGAATGTATAATTGCTACGTTATTTAGACCTGAGTAGATTTGGTTAGAATGATCTCTTTTCTGAATGGACATAAACATTGTAATTTATCACAATATGTTTTCAATATTACTTGGGATTAGGAAATATAGTGTGAGATTAGAAATGGAATAAACAACAGAACAAACATTGTTTTTCAGAATTAATAAAGAAACCCAGTATTGTGGTACATACTGAAATATTAACATTGAAAGAAACTACGACCGTGTAACAACGGATTGTTGCATTTGGCACAGTTATACGGTGTAATTCTGGCTGGGACTGAGGAACCCGCTTTTTTTTTATTTTTTATAATTTAATGGAAATAAGGTTTCGAAGTACCAGAGGTGTTCGACAGAGGAAAGGAAAAGTATTTTCATTTCTGCATATTCAAATGCTTCAATAGAATGATACTGGATTTTAAATCAGAGAAACAAAAAATTAAATGGCTAATGTTTGTCGACCTCTGAAAGTTCATGTCTTTCTTAGAACAAAAAAGATTACAAAGTGCACTGTTATTGTCCAAGTGCAGTCTCTATGAAAGTACTCTGGGGCAAATACCACAAAAGGGCCCCAAGAATCAAGCGTAGGGGTAAGAGTGTTCCTTCTCGTCTTGTAATAGATTCTGAGGAGGTTTTCTTTACCCTCCTCAGGAAACCATTTTGGAATTACTTCAAACCTGAAGGGAAAGTGAAGAAGCAGCAAAGGAAGTAAGTGTCCATGCCGATGCCGGGATTCGAAACCAGTCACATCGACCTCGTGGCAGGCCGCTGCTTTGACCACAAGGCTGTGCTAAACGGCCTACAAAGCGCACACAAGAAAACTGAAAAGACTAGATGTGCATTCTTGTGGATTAATTACATTTATGTTTTTTAAAACGAGTTATGTAGAAAAGTAACAGTGTATGCAAATATTCCTTGAATGTAGAGTAAGACTTGAGCGATTAAATACTGAGTTATTATAAAACGAACCGCAGTTACTACGAAAGCGGCATTAAAGAACAGTGGTTAAGATAAAAGAACTTTTTTTTTTAATAAGTCATTAGGAATGATGACAGTTAATGACTTCTAAACACTAATCTCATTAACGACTGGTTTGTTATTTTTTTTTTTTTAATGTGAATTAGACAATCATCATTAAAAGAGGAATTTCTTTTTAAAGTTATAATATTGGATCAAAGCCAACAAGATAAAGATCAAATCTTCAAATAAAAAATACAACTCAACTTCCATTTTCATTTTTCTTTTATTTCTATTTTTAAAATAAGGAAGTGAAATATAAACGTTTTTCTTTTTTATTATGTAGGTAAATTACAAACAAAAGCCACCATCAAAAATACTAAAGAGTTTGAAACCAATGACCTACTAGGATTTCTCCAATAACTTAACAATAAAAAGCAGATATAAGCCTCCATATCTGTGTGAATCGTCTAAATAAACAATGATAACACAACGTTCGCCAAAAGAAAAATGTTTTCTAGTAAATCATATTCTTTTAGGCTTCTGAAATATGCCTTATAGCCCCGGTTTGACAGTCAGTCTGTGGACACATATCCCACAATGCTTCGCAACGGCTTTTGTTAGCTCAGTTGGTTAGAGCGTCGTGCTAATAACGCGGAGGTCGTGGGTTCGATCCCCTCATGGGCCATTCTTATTCTTCAATTTTTTCTTTCCATTTTAAATCTTTTCACAGTTTCTCAACTTATGAGATATTGGTTATGTAATCCTTTAGAATTGGGATTTTGATAACTACTTTATTTTCTCTAAAATTAGTAACACGTTGTTTAAAGTAGATACTTAGGAAGCGACTGTTTTAGGATTTCTTAAATATTGCAGGTGGCCTATTAGCTCAGTTGGTTAGAGCGTCGTGCTAATAACGCGAAGGTTGTGGGTTCGATCCCCTCATGGGGCAATTCTTATTCTTCATTTTTTTTTCCTCCCATTTTAAATCTTTTTACAGTTTCTCAACTTGTTTTTTTTTTTTTTTAAATCATTATTAGGAATTCAGTGTATTAACAAGGTTTGAGTTAAGAATGACGATTATTCCATATAAATAGGGGTGGGTAAGATAGCATGGGGTCGCAAAGAGACTCGCGCGCGCATTTTCTAGATCACCCCGGCGCAGTCTATTCTAAAGTAAAGGTGACTGAGAAGCCGTTGCGAAGCACTGTGATTGGTTTACTAATCTCGTTTCTTAATGGCGTCTTAATCCCTATGTCGTTTCTTAATGGCGTCTTCAGAATACAAAAGCCGCTGACGTCATTTGGCGTCGAAATAATAATTTGTTGATGCAAAAAAACTAAAACAAAAGGAGGTAAACTTAATAGCCATATTTCAGCATCAAGTTGAATCAGTTTTGCCACAAACAGCTATTCTGGTAATGCTGTTTTCAACACATTGAATTACTTCCTTTCGAAGAGTGTCTGATTCAACATCATAGCCCAGACACTGGACCATCATAAATTCACAATTTGCAAAACTTAGCAATTGAAAAGAAATATTAGGACCTAAAATATCTCATTAGTAAATGTAACTTTTTTTTTTGTACTTTATTTAAAATCTTCAACAAAAACTACAAATACCTTGATTTAAATAAAAATAATAAAAAAAAAAACTTGCCTGTCTCTACTAATAAGTCGATGACATTTTTCTTAGCTGTATTTAATGACAATGAGATTATTTAGCCATGAAAAGATTTGAAGACAGCTCTGAACTATAAGTGCCTAACTAGACTTTGTTTCGTATCTCATTTAACTTATCTTAACTGACACTAATCAACTAAATAAAACAAACTAAAAAAAAGTTCGCTTTCTTATTCAACCTGAATTTATTTCTTTCACTCAAATAGCATCTGAATTTCATGAAGAAAATGGCCACAGGGTATTCACAGCCACTGGCTTGGACTTGGACCATCAAGAAATGACCAGAGCAAAGAACAAGTCACAAAAAAAAAATGCTTGTTACCATTTACCATGCATTAACTGCACCCATTATAATTTCAATTATACATGTGTTCATGATAAGTTGTATTTTTACCAGATAAGCCTATCACACAATAGTATAAAAAACAATAAAACCTTTTGAGCTTCTATTACATTACTGAGTTGAATATGAAGATATAAATTAATTCTATGTTTATCTTATGATGCTGAATGGCAATGCCAAGAGTATTGGTTGGCACAACATCTACATATTTATACTTTCCAAAGTTTGTGACTAAAATAATTAAAGTACTTCATCTAAGATTAAGTCAACTGTTTAATGTAAATTTATCACTAATTTATTTTAAGGAATTTTATTCTATTAATCCGTATGTTATTTTATTTTCTTTGTAGTAAGTGTTATATTCATCTGATTGATGCACTTTATGAATAAATTCAATTCAAAAGGAAGAATTTAACTAAAATTACATTTTGAGAACTATGTGCTCGATGTATTTCATCATTAGAGTCATCCTTCTGTTCCTGAAAATGGTAGAAAGGGTCAAAAGAAAAAAAAAAATCTTCGAATTTTTGTGAATGTAATCATGTCTAAGTTAGACGTCAAAGAGAAGAGTACAATGATTCCGTGATGGGATGCCGTAAGAAGCCAAGATGAAATAGTCCAATTCATGCATCTTTCATTTTTTTAATAAGCTTAAATGGATATCTCGTGCAACCTATAGGGAAACATTCACTCCCGAAGGGGAAGTCAACTTCTATCACAAATACAACAAGGAGGACAATTCACCCACTTTTAATGTTTATTCCCTCTCCAACTCCCGTTAGTCAGTTTTACTAACCGGTCTTCACCAACGGGAGCCAGAAAATATCCAGATTCTATTTACAATAAGCAATTATTTGTATTAAAAATCTATATTTATTGATCGAACTGCTTTTATTGGCGGTACAAAAATGAAAGTACAATAACAGTAAAAAGAAAACAGAAGTAACATAAAGAAAAGATAAGAAGTGAAAATGCAAATATATTATGCTATGAAAAAAATAAAGAAATAAAATTTGAGAAAAACAAAGAAAACTATAGTTGTCACAGAATGGTAGAAAATTCAATGAACGAAATTTAAAAACCAGAAATAATGAAGTTCGTCATTTACAAGCAAAAATGGAAATGGAACGCAAACACTAAAAGACAAAAAAAAAAAACTCTGTCAACAAAATACAAGACATAAGAACCAATTAGAGACAATATAAGAAAACAAAATGGTAAAAACAAAAATGTAAAACGAGCTAAAATGACAAGAAAAGGTTTTCTAAAAAAAATTACAAAAACCAGCAGGGCCACGTATAGATTTGTTTGTTTCTTTGAACATATTTCAGTGAAACTTTTTAATGGTCCAAGAGCGACTGAGGCTAAACTGCGTCAGAAACAAGATATGGAATTGAGAATAAGTCGTTGAAAGGAGAGTTACACGTACAGAGAAGAAAAAAAAGGAAATATTACAGCTAAGCCGGGGTTTGGGCGTATAAGCTGCATGACAGACTGTCGCCTTCACCCACTCGGCTATGCCCGAAAGTCCACCGACATAAAATACAGATGAGAAATCATCATTATCGTTTAGAAGTAGAGAGATATGGATAGGGCATATTGTATTTAAAAACAGAATAGAAGCAATGACGACGATACCGATTACAATATCATGAACTGATAACTTTATATTACATGTATCCTATTTAAAAGTGTATTCTTGGATTAGTGTGAGTTTGGAATGTCCAATAAACATTACATACTTATTCTAATAATAAGACATCGTCATGGCGACAACTCTTCATTCTATATCCTCAACGAGTTGAAGTTTGTTCTCCTCTTGCTGCTACAAGATCTTTAAACACGACCAAACAACCGATCAGAAGCCATTGTAGGGTATCGGAAAAGCAGCAGTGGAACAGTTTCAGAGGATAAAAGAATCAGCAAGTTTATTGTCAACAATTCCGCTGTGACCGCGAATCAAGTAAAATATGATAATGCTGTGCCCAAAATGATCTGATAAAAATAAATTGGAAAAAAATTTTAAAAAAATTGGGTGAGCTTTCAGGGTATGGCTGCAGTGTCGCACAGCACTCTCAGTATCGAATCAGGGTGTTTATGGCTTGGAACTTGAAAGACTGTTGAGGAAGTGTTAACTTTGATGTATTTACGAAATGAAAAATCCTTGGATATTGCCAGTTGCAGATGATCAATTAGTTATTGTTTCAATTTATAGGTTTGTAAGATGAATCGAAAACGGTTTTCACCCGATGCCCACAGTATGCAATAACAGAAGGATGATTGGTAGAAAGTCGTCAATGAGGGAAGACCATTATACAGTATGTTGGTTACCAGGATTCGAGGGATAGATGAAAACATTGAAGTGTATAATACTGACGATATAAAGTCTGCTGCGGAAATTTACGGATGGTTCAAATGGCTCTGAATGTAAGATTCCACAGTTGCGAAAAAGGAGATAAAAATATAGAGCATATGATGATGAATGTTCCATAAACGATGCAGCCGGAATCTAATTGTGAACAAATGAATGCTTTATAAATGAAAAAAAAAATGGGACGTTCACTATCCCAAATGGTATACCTTTTAACTTTAACTTTAAGATGTGCACTTTTTTTCCAAGGTTTGCAGATTACTTTGAAAATTGAATTTACTATCAAAAATGAGTCCAAGATACAAAGAAGTTGGAGGTCACCAAGTGGTCAGATTGGGCTCTGAGAAGATCGTTTGAAAGTCTTTTATAGAAAAAAACAAAAAAACAAAAAAAAACATTGAAATGTAGTGCTGTCGATTCAAGATTAGTTGCAGTTGTTTCTCAATATGATACAAGTTAGGAGAATGGAAGAAAATTTATAAGTCGCCAACATACTTGAAAAGTATGTTCGAAAAGAAAATTTTGAATAAATATCGGCATGTTACAATAAGTAAATAGTAGAAGATAGTAGTTATGAACATCTTTAAGAATCCATGTTATCAATATCGATTGTAAGTTTTTTGTAAATCAAAGAGTGAAAATTAAGTGTACTCTTTTACTAAAAGCATTGCTAATTGTATCCTTATAAGATGATGAATGATCTACATTGCATCTACTTTGTGTGGATGCAAGGTTACTATGCAGAATCAATTTCAGATACCGGAACGGCTGGGAATTCACCAAACAGTCAAACGGGATAGCAATTGTTAAGATGACTGCTACCTTTTCCGGTTTTAGAAAAGGGTAATAATAATTGCTTTCTACCAGCTTTCTGGAATTAAGTGTTCTAACCCAATTAAGTGTTCTAACCCAATCTTGTGAAGTATTGATAGAAATACTGTTAAGATCGATAAGGATAAGCGTAGTGCAGATCATAGTGTATTCCATCGGAGCCATATGCAGATTTTCAAGGTAAACAAAATAATTCGTCCAGTGGAAAGGGAGTGTTCTATATCTTTCTGTTAGAGGAAGTAAAATTTAAAGGAGTAGCTTCAATAGGTTGAACTTGAACAGTTACTTTTATCTGCTGAAATTCAGATAATCAAGTCATTGAGCAGGAGTTGCAGTAAAGTTCTATCAACATCTGAGATTACAGATGACGATGACGCCTAAATCCTACCATTTTCCTTAAGAAGTGTAGGCTACTGTGATGAATACCAACCGAATCTTTTCCCAGAAGAGTTTTGAGTAAATAGAAGTTTGTAAAGAATATATGAAAGAGTGCCAAGTTTCTTTCGTGTAGTTTGGCGGCTAAAGGTTAAGTTCTCTTTAAGAATAAGAAGGCTCGTTAGTGTAGGATAAAGGCGAAACCATAACTTCCATATTCCATAACTTCCTCTGTGCTTTATCAGCCGAAATGACAACATAATTGTACTACGGTTTTGGATGTAATGGGATAAGCCAAAATGACTGAGAATTGCAACTCAAGTAGCAATAGATACGATTACATTACTGACGCTTTGAATAATGCTACTGATATTATCAAAAAGATCAGTTGATTCCAGTTAACAGTTATCAGTAAAAGTTGTCCAATCTGTCAATTCATACTTCCATCGTGGAGGCCAAGTAGAAGTAGGAGTCAACCTCCCTACAAGAAATTTTCATTCATCTATTTCGCATCTGCCAGCCCTAGTAAGAAATATCAGCCGACGTAAAAAGTAAGACTTTCCTTGCGTATCTTTCTAGCTTTAATTTCCCAGGATCTATCAACTAAAAAGCTCTTTATGAAATTTTAGAATTTTGTTATTGTCATCTTTATCTTTGAACTGACCACTTTTAAAAATAGATAAAATGGTCAATATTTAGTTAAAGTCGATTTCATCTAATATTAGAATTGGTGGTTCCAAATCAGACAAATTATATCGAACAAATATAATATGAAAGAAAACAAAGAGAAAATGCACATGTATTTAATTTCTCATTATGATTAATCAAAAGTAATGGTTGTTTCACAGGACATTATTATTAAAGCTAGAATCTGACCAAGGAAGTTTTAGTGAATAAATTCTCTCCCCTTCCAAGAACTCTTCAATTAAATTCAAGTCAGTGAAACCCTAATCTCATTTTGGCAAGACACTGAATCCATTCCACGTTATTAATGATGTGTTGGATTCAGCTGAAAATAACAATAAACTACGTATATTTTAAAGGATGTTTGCCATTCAAGTTCACAGTTGGCTTTTAGCTTCAAAATATAGTCTTTTAGTACACAGACACATATACGAGTGTGAATTTCGACGATTCCTAATTTCAATCTTAAATTATATCAAAAATTTTGGCTTTTTTTTTTTCTCTTTTTGTTTTGAAAAAAAGGAAAAGGATTCTTATGTCCTCGAAGTTACCGCAAGTATTTTTTTGACTGAAAATAACCTTAATTATTAAAAGAATTCAGATCAAAACAAGCAGTAAATAGATTGAAATACACTGTGATTCAGTCAATATCTATTAAGTGGTTTTCAACTTACTGTCATCTTTAGGAATTCTAGTATTTTGAATTTCATTAGAGTAACCAAATATAAAAGCGCCACTAAAATGTCCATTTCAAATGCATAAGTATCTCTATATAAACCGCCGATTTTCTGTTTATGTGTTACATACTAACACATAATAGACTAAAGTGTGCTGTAAGCAGAAATTTAATATTAACAACACTAGGATATCCAAGATATGTCGTAACAGAATCATTGCCTTAGATACAAGAATCTACGAATTTAATTTAAAAACAACCTTTTATTAGTTTCCCTCCAATTTTTTTTTTTTCAAAATGTTTGTTCATTATTGTCGAAATTAAAAACAAACAAACAAGCAAGCAGTGAATGGCATTCAAAATATTAATAGCTACTATCAGTAGGGAAAAAAAAACAAACATTCATTCAGTAAATCTGAAATTTTTTTTCTCCCATCAATAAAAATTGTTTATGACGCAGCATGGATCCTTCTGCGCGTGCGCTAAATGTTACACGATTTGAATTCAACCCGAAAAGCGGTGATTCATCACAGCATAAAAAGAAAAAAGAACAAGGACTCAGTAAAAAGTTTAAGAGTTGTTTAAAGATAGGCTTTCACTGTCTACATTTTCGTAAAAAAGCAAAATGTCAAACTTGTAAACTCCGACAATAAAGTCAGTGAATGTTGTATGAAAAGAAAATGCGAAGGGGGATTGGGGAAAATCCTTCTGTATTGTGGAGACAACAAAACGCGAAGAAATCGATAATTCATAAATACTTTTGTATTTTGACGTTAGTTTTTTTCAGTGTCAAGTCTTCCCGAGATGACAGTTATAAAAATTGACAGTTTTTTTTTTGTTTTTTTTTCCTTAACGCCATTAGTTCTTTTCAACGTAGGCCGCTCTGATCAGCCGATTGTAAATAGCGAAACCAAAATTTTATAAAATACTTTTAAAGGCTTTAATAAGAATAAAATTGTAATGACTGTTATTTTCCAATTCTAGTTTCTGATAAATTGTAGAGAGAAAATTCATCACCCAGATTTTTTTTAAGCAATCGCGTTCTTTACTGAGACTAACGATAATTTTTAGTAAAACCTTCAGTTTCTTAATAATTTCATTATGATTTTCCTCTCAGTCGCCAAAATCTAAATCCAAAGAAAGATTTCATGTCAAGTATTTTTATTATAACAGCGGAAGTCGAGGACTTCTGGTTCGCTTATTTCCGACTAAGAATTGCAGGTTGTATCTTCGTGTAATGACTAAATATTAGGTTGCCGAGTGGTGTTTGAAAGAAACAACCGTTGTACAACCCTAGTAAAAGTTCTATTGATTATTGGTCTTACATGAAACGACTTAAAACAGAAGCTCTTGCGTGGGTTTTGCTCAATTCTATTAATAAACAAAGGTAACATTGAAAGCAATTCTATTGGAAATCCGATGATCTGTTTATCTTAGACGAAACAAAACAAAGTCTACAAAGAAGAATTGGAAACCTCAATCATTACGTCACAGCCTCTGACCTCTTTTCAATCTTGTAGATAGCAAATGGTTTTGTTTTGGCAACAGACAAGGCTCTTCACAATTATTGAGTTTCACTTATAATTCAAGAATCTCCCTAAAATTATCAACAACAGCTTGACATTTTTTATCAAAAATAAAACCTTAATTTCGATTATTTTTAGAATTTATTTTCAAAAAGTTAATAAAATGTAAGGATTATAACAGACCCTTGTCTTTGTTATCATTGTTGTTTGTTCAACAATATTCGAAACATTTCCTTTTTCAATTCCATATACATTAATCTCGTTTTCTTTCCTTTCTACTCCTTTCTCAAGAGGGGATGAAGGAATAATACAATCAAATTCAAAACCACCTTTATAGCAAAGAAATGAATTCCGCTTCAAAATGACAGCAGACATAAATAAAATTAAAAAAAAAATAATCATTGCTTTTCAAAGCAGAAATAGTTAAGAAAATTAACAGGAAAATATAAGAAACAAGTCTGTTATAAAAGTGATTCAATTTTTTTTTTATTGTTATTATTAATTTATTTTTATGTTAACTAAAAATTTAGCTGTACGGTAATGAAAAAAAAAATGATTTTTAAACAGTCTTTATGAAAAAAACAGAAGAGCTTCTTTTGTTTCTGAATTCCTGATTCCGTTTTAATTATGGAAGGAATAGTTTGGTTAATAGACTCCTTTCATAACCGTACGTTTCAACTTGACATAAAAGCCCCATCTCATTAGTGAATTCGCAGCGGCAAATGTGGATTAGATGCTTAGGATCGTTCTAGAAAACACGAGACATTGAGTTTACTTCACGAACCTTCAGTTTGGTCGATTTCTTACAGTTTTAAAATTGTTTTTTCTCTTTCAACTTTTTTCTCACTATCTTTTGAATAAAATAAAGAATTCTCCTCAAAAACCCACTTATGCCTATTAAGATTCCAAGACAAAATCTTGGACAACTATTTTTTTTTTCCTGATTTTACAGAATAAAGAAAAACAAAACGAAAAAAAAAAAAAAAAAAGTTCACCTTCACGATATACACATTAATGAAAGGGGGAGGGGGTTATATCCCATAATCTAAGATTTCAAATAAATTTTCACCATTACCACTTATAGGAAGGGAAAACTTTAACTTTCAACTTACAGTAGTTTCCAAATTTTAAACGTAGATTTAAAAAAAATTAAATTTCTATGTGTTTATTGATATGTTTCTGTAATAGTGTTCCATCTTTGCTATTCAATGTTTTGTGTATAATCTCATTTAAATCAACAGTATTAAGAACAGCAACAAAAGATAAAAGCAAATCAAACAAAACGAAAGACAGTCATTCCATGAATACTTCATTGAACTTCTTCGAATCAAGTTGTGATGTTATTTTTTTTTTCCTTTCTTCTTAAAAGTGACAACAAATTGATTAAAAGGACGATATAATCGGCTAACTAAGTCTACCATTTCCTTTTCAGAAATGGAACAGCAGGATGGAACAGATCACCTTATCAAAGGGATGTTGGCATTGGATGTTCTCAGGATTGGGAGACAATGTCTGTTTTTGCTTCGTTATCCAGAATATCCACAACATTATCCCAACCAATGGACTCTGAATTCAGTTCTAGTAAAGGGATGATAGGAAACAGTAACGGCAAGTAATATATATATGTTATTCAAAAGATCAACTCCCACTGTTTGTAATCCAATGTAGTTATCATTCAGGTCTCATGACTAAGAACTCGTAGGGAGATCAACTACAAGAGCTAATCGAGCCAATGTCGGCACCATTAATGTAGATGCTTATAAAAAAAGTGAATCAGTTTTATCTGTGAGGGAGGCTACCAAAAAAAAAAAAAATATGTACATTGGAAAATATAGCTTTTTATAAAGGATATATCAATGTCAAAAATTTCACTATAAAAATATTTTCTTAAAATAAAAATGGCAATTTTTAAATAAAAATAAAAATATAATAAAATATAAATAAAAATGGCAATATATTATTTAAATTTATACTGGATAGCGGAAGAACCTGGCGGGTACATAGGAGACAAAGTAATAACAACTAATATACAAACATCGTTTTTTATTAAAAATAGTATATATATTTTGGGGTCCGGTAGTTCAGTAGTTTTAGGCGCTGGACTGCGGACTGGAGGTGTCCGGTTCAATTCCCGGAGGTGGTCAGGGATTCTTCCTCTGTCAAAAGAATAAAAGGGTATCTTACTTGGGGGTTTATAGTCCAGAAATTAATTGATAACACGCTTTTCAGAAATACTTTTTTTAAAAATCCATACCTCTTTAAGAGCTAAGAGGGAAACATTTTTTTTTTTTTTTTTAAACTACTTTTCCTACAGGACGAAGCCTTCACGAAAATATGGATTTATGTGGAACAAAAAACAACAATTACATCAATGTGATAAGAACAAAGGGGATAAAATATTGTTCCAAAAAAAGAGATAATGATATTCCTCGGGAATATCAAAAACTAATGAACAGGAAAAAATTTACCTTAATAAGATACTCAATGAATTCAACAAATCTACTCAAAGTCCTTCCATACGTCAAACCGTTAGTCACAATGAATAATAGCAATTATAGCTAATATAGATTATTACCTTAATTAAATTTATCCCATCTATACAATCGTCTGTTCTATATTTTCACTACAATAAAGATACAACAAAGATATCGGTTTGACATCAGTAATTCTGTCGCTAAATATCCAGAGATCTAATCTACGAAATCAACTCACCAAAAAAACAAAAAACAAAAAAAAACTGCATTATTACTAAGTATATTTTAAATGCTGCTAATCTACTTCTTTGATATCGGAGGAAAGAAAATAATAAATATGATACGTCGGGCTGACCATTCGAATTCAACTAGTCCGGTTGATCGAGAATCACTGCAAGCCTAAATCTAAGGAGAATCGAAGGACCTGCATGGTCTGCAGTGGTACAACGCTATCTTTAGCGAATAGTTGCCGTCAAATTTTGTTTTTCCTCTATAGGATATGCCTGTATTGATCAGTCTCAAAGTTAGTCTACATCATCCATAGACCTTGACTGCACTGAAGTTACATAATATCCGTAACTAATGTTAGAGGTGAATATGCTTGAACCGTTTCAGCAAGTGGACTAAAGGAGTTTTGGATAAGAGATGGATTCTTCTATAGACAAAACATTGAGGCATTTCCCCTTTGCACAATGAGTGTTTGTACGAAGGCAGGCGCTATGTCGCAAGCTCATTTGGAAAAAAAGTCCAATGATGAACGTAAGGGAACCATAACAGTAGAATTTCTTGTAGCTTGTATTTGAAATGAGTACATATGAGCTTTTTGTATGTGTGTACCACTATTCAAAGATTGCTATCCACTGAATCCTTGACCACTTACAAATTTTTCAACCAAATGATAGCATTTTATAAGATAGATTACTTCTTCAGTTATTGTAAGAACTATTTAAGTCTGCCAAATTTCTAGTTTATTTTACCAATTGGTGAAAAACTGTAAATGCGAACTTTACAGGAAACTTGTGAATGCTCGATAACGAAGGATGAACCCATCTTAGAAATACTAAATCCTGTATATTTATCATTTCATTAAATTTAATTCTTGTTTCTCTTTCCATTGTTTTCTTTTTTATTTAATTGCATGAACTGGAGATATCATTTTAATATTAACTAAAATGAAGGCATCAGATAAACTCTTTTGGAATTCAATGAGATCCATGAAGAATCATAATCTCTATCGAAACATTATTTGATAAACTGAGGAATCCCACGGGACTTGTTCTCCAGGGGACTGTGTAAAAAATAAATAAAAAAGGTTTCACTGATGAAAACGAAAATTTGTTTATCAGCGCAAAGATAGAAATTCCTAGTAAGAATAAAGAGAGGAAAAACAAAACACCAACACTGTGTTTTATTCCATGTGTTTCCAACCTTTTGTGATCAGGGAAATACGGGTGTTTGGAAGAGTGGAGGAAATCTGTCGCAGGGTCACTGCCCGAGTGTCTCTTAATAGGTGTCATTATTTAAAGGAAACGCGCCATTCGTCACCCCAGTGCGGGGGCGTCACGAATAATAAGTAATGTCTCCAAGCTACCAGACAATCTCATACCGTTACAAATCCAATTAGGAAAGCATTCGATTCAAAATGCTGAAAAGAATTGAGTTTAATTCCGATGAAAATTAATAAACCACCAAAACACTGTGAATAGATTGTCTAAAACAAAAAACTCTCTTCCCTATTTAATTCCAGAGTATCTTCGTCACAAATTTACATAAATGAAGTGTACAGAGTCACTCTCTCTGCATATGACAGCAATGGAAAGTAAGATATGAACTCATGCAAGAGACATGCAAATAATACAAAATATTCTTTTTTCTAATAAGGGAAATCATTTTGAGTTTATAAAACATACATATGAAACAGGATATTAATTGTACTAAACATCCATTTCCCCATTCACGCCATTTGCTCCCTACAACAAATTTAGACCATTTTCTGACTCGTATGTGTTTTTGTGTCTATGCTAATGACACTTTTGTGGAAGCGTTATCTCGAAAATAGGTCTTCAACAAACTTCAATTAGATTTAGGAATATATCGGCCCATTGCATTGTAAGGAATAAACAGTGAAAATAAGCTGTGATGGAAATGTATTTTTTATTTTATTTTGGAGTCTGTTTACAGTATGGTGGGTGATTATATTAAAGATTACATACATTACGTTACAGCTATTGTATTTGAAGCCATAAACTGAATTTTATTTTATTTATTTTTTTCAGAATTTTTAACAATACACAGATAAATAAAATAAAAAAACATATTTTAATATGAACTTTGTCGCGATTTCGTTTCAAATTATTTAAAATAAAAAAAGGCATCCACATAAATAATAAATTACGACAATAAGCCTTAGAAAAGATGATTCAGTGCATTAGATTGATCTTAAAAATTACTTGATAAAATGTCGGAACAAATGTTTACTTCTTTTTTAAAGAGATTAATAAAAGAGAAACGAATAGAGAAATCCATTCTTTAATTTGAGAGGAAAAAAAAAAACAAAAAACAAATTCTAAACGTTATTGTGTGTACAGAAGCTGAAACAAGCTTTCCGATGGGCCTGGTGTTTTTCAGAGAAATATCAACTGTTTTATTTATCTAGTTAGAAACGTTATCATCTAGTATGTTATCGACCTAATGTTCTTTTCATTATTCAACAGATGGCAAATGCAATCACAGAGAAATGCTGTTGAGATGTAGGTGGAATCAGGCGTTACAGCTGTACGTAATCTGTGCAATGAAAATCCATTCGCAGAAAACGTCTGGAACCTGCAGTGAATACAATAGATAGCAGAAGAACCTTCCAGAATGGGACTATAAAGATCAGAATTATTTCCGCATTAGCAGTTTAAAGATTCATGATATAAATAAGAAGAAAAAAAAATGTTCGTTATTGTCTACTCCTGGCCACCAGAGTCCCCTGATCTCAATCTAAAATTAAGCTTATTTGCGAAACATTCAAGAATAATCTTTGGGTTTATATAACTACCTTCTAGTTATGGTTCTCGTATTATGATGTCGTTTTCTCTCGAACTACAACGATTCCCATAATTTCCAGTGCTACAAACGTGAAGCAAAAACTATATAAATTTATTATTTATATAAACTAGTGTACATTAACGAAACGCAATAAAAATATCAATCTACACCAAAAGTAAGAATTTGTCTACATGAAATAGCCTATTTTTAGGTTGGATTGTTTTGGTTTAACTATCAAATAAAAGATTCTTCTTAAATGTAGTAGCTTCAATAAAATGTCTTGGATAATAAAGTATAATAAAGAAATCAACGAAACCGAACAATTATTTGCTTTAGAGCAGCGGTTCCCAACCTTTCTCAGCTGTCGACCCATCTTTCCTTATCGGAATACCTCCACATATATAGGAATAGAAGAATATAGAATAAAACCATATTTGTATCGTATCCCTTCCTTCTAAATGATCGATTTTCGATTTTTCTGATCTTTTCTGATGGTTTAATCCAGCGGTGGGCAACCCGCGGCCCATGAAGCGTTTTGGGTGCGGCCCGCGGGGCGTGTTAGAATTTTTTTTTGGTTATTAAAATTTTTAGCCCAAGTGCGGCCCGCAGTAATCCCCACATAACATATTTGGCCCTTTTACAACAAAAGGTTCCCGACCACTGTTCTAATCGATGGTTTCTGATAGTTATTAATAGAAAATTATTAGTTGGTTTTTTTAATTTTATTATAAATATGATAACGGATAAAACCCCTTCAAATAAAGGATTTTCCACACATCTGGCTTTGTAGATTCTACGGGATTTCAAAGATATACGATTCAAAAAAAAATTAAATTCAAAATTACAAAATAACATTCAATCCTCCTTAGTAAAGAAATAAATAGCAAAAAACTATTGCAAGACTTTTTCTATATTAAGGAAATGTAAATAGTCTCAGAAAATAAAATGTTTATTCAGTCTCAGAGCTGTGATCCTAAGTAAAACAGCTCTTAACAGTCACGTAGATAATCTACAATCTAATCACCCATCCCCATACTGTAAACATAACACTGAAAGTCAAAAATAAAACTTCCATTATTAGTTCAGTTATTGAAGGGCTTATTTCTGATCACAGAAAAATGGTCCTTAACCATAGGTGGCTAATCATCAAAGTTTAATGAAGCTCTTTAAATACGAAATTTGATGTACATCACTGCATTATTCTTTGAATTATTTAATGGCATCGTACTTTGGTCCTTCATTAAAAGTTGCCAAATTTAATAAGATACACACAATAATTCTAAAACTTCAAATCTGAAATCACAACTAAAGTACTGCCTTACGCTGTGCTCTTTCGTAACTCAAAGAGTAGGACCCTTATTGTGAAGTGCCCATAAACACCAAAATGTAACAAGGGCTAGATAATAACATTTATCATTAAATATAAGGTTTGATTTTGATAAGTGCATATATTATTATGTTTCACTGTGTTAATCCTTATGTAAAGTGGCCCTTAAAATCTAATCAAATCTAGATAATAACACTAAACTCTTGAATAATTCAAGTCTGATGTAAATCAGCTTTCGAGGTCTCGCGCCCACAAGCTCCTCAATAATAGCCACAGAAATATGACAAAAAAAATGGTCTCAATTTAGTTCTCGGGACCAAATGAAGTGAATTCCAGTTAAAAAGGGGGCATGAATATTTTATTACGATAAATATCCTGTTTTGTATATGTTTTTAAAAGTTAAAACGATTTGATATATTAAAAAACAAAAACAAAATATATTTGCATGTCGCTTTCATATTAACATTCTTTCCCATTACTATCCCCTGGAGAAAGTAAAAGGATTAAGTAATTAAGCCTTCACTTTCGTTATTGTACTTTTTTTTTCTCTCTTGAAATGTTTTATTATATAAACAAAATATATACAAGTTAAAAAAAAAAAAAATTCAGGAAAAAATTAATAAAAGAAAGAAAATAAAAGTTCTTTTTATAATACAAGAAAAGATATTAAGGGAATGATACTAATAAAACATTAGATAAACAAAACACAAATTGCGATCTCGTTTCCTTTCATCCCAATGGTGGGATGCTAGTCTTCCCCTCGTTGATACGTTCTGTTCTGTTCTCAATAATATTAATTTGTTTATTTATTAATTTTTGTTTGACCTATTTTATTATATTATTGTTGTAACTATCCTTAATTTTCAAAAGATTCTTCGGTATTTATACTATTACTAGAACCAGCGCTGTAATCAACATTAACTTTTAATAATACTTGTGATGATAATTTGATTCATTTTCTTTTCTTTAAATACTAGACGGTTACCCGTCGCTTCACTTCGGAAGTCTAGCCTAAGTAAAACAACATGTTATTTATTCAAAACAAGAAATTACATCAATTAAACCAAAGACTAAAACTTAAAACTAAAAATAAATTAAAGTTTAAATTCAAAAGAATACATGCAATACAATATTGAAACCCATTTGTAACAGTCGGAAATTTGCGCAGGTGAGTTGACCACGCCACAATACCCCTGTTGCCTGGCAACGCGAGTGCGAACTTCAATCATTAAGCAATTCAATTGTTGCGGACGTACGCGCAAGCGCTATTTTTTTTTTAATAATAGAGAAGATGACATAAGTTTATTCTAAATATTACATCTAACTAATATATAACTAATACATCTAAAATGTAAAAAATAACATTTTTAAAGCTATTTTGACGTATCACGGCGTTACGTAGTCTTAATTCCGGACTAGTGCTGGAACTTGAAAATGTCCGTTAGTCGAAGCACCGTCTTTTTTTTGTTTCTCAATTATCTACGCATGTTTTGCAGTGCAATAATCATATACAGTAGAACCACGATTATCCAAGTTAATATGGACCAAGCCTAACTCGGATAACCGAAAAACTCGGTTAAAGCGAACATTGTAAATTAAATAAATCATATAGGTTTAAATGTATATTTTAACAAATACAAAAGTTATATAGATACACTACATACAATTCATATTGAAAGAGTTCTTTTATTTTAAAAAATTCCTTCATTGTTTTTTGTTTTACGTTACTTTGCCAATGTTTCGATTTCAGGTAGGGGGTATATGACTAGACGAACGAAGATTAATTGCGTCCAATATTCTACGAATTCTCTTTCGTTTTCCTGAGTGCTTGTGAGATCAAGTTCAGAATTTTTTTTCGGTAGCTTTAAAAATAGAAAATGTAGAACAAAAAAAAAAAAAAAATCCTAGAAGTAGCTCTGTTAAAGCGGAAACTCGGATAATCGGGGTTCTACTGTACATGCATAACTAATATAAAATGAAGCATTTGTAACATAATTTATGCAAAGCTAGCGGTGTTTGTAAACAAATTAACGAGACACCAATAGTTGGAGCAGATTGGGCTACAAAGTTATGCCGCAACTTCGGGAAGTTCGAAGCGACCTAAGATGGAAGGGTCTGATTATATTGTTATTTTGAGGCAATAAAGTTATGACTGTAAGATTTATTTACTGACTTTTCCTTTTTGTTTTGATTGTTATTAAACGATCAATAGAACTAAATACACTACACTGAAAAATTTGCGAATGTCAAAGCGCTACTTAAAAGAGAATTAATATTTTTTGATTTTAAAAAACTTTGTATTTTTAACAGAAAGGTAATGATTCTAAGTCAATTTCTCGCTGAAAGTTAGCGTTTCCTCGTGTCAGCTGATGACAATCTTGGCTTCTGATTGGTCAAAGGGACTTTTTTTTTTTTTTTTACATAGCATCCAGCTAGAACATGGTTCGTTTTTCACAACCCTGTTGGCAAACCCTTCACCTCTTTTTTTATGTAATTTTTCTTATTACGAAGAGTGGGTTTTCAATTGCTACGCTCTTCAACTGGATAAAAAGTGAAATGAATTTCTAAGTAGCCCAAATTAAAGAAAAAAAAAAATCCCTTCCAGTTATTTTGTAAAAGTGAAAGATTTCAAGCAATCACACACACACTAGCCTGAAGACTAATGGCGGATAGTAATACAGATAACACTAATCCTCAGTGGATTAACGTTAATCGCGATTTAGAGAAGATTAAAAATACTCCTAGAATTTTATGGAAACTTACGGATTAAAAGTTTATTTTTAATTACTATTAATTCCTTGTACTTTTTTTTTTAATTCCTATTAAAGCTGTACTTAACACCCTCACTTACATTAATGAAATTACATTCCTACACACAAGAAATCACTCCATTATTCAACACTTGGGCAAATATAATAAATTACGGGAACGAGAAAAAAAATAAAAAAAAAAAAGTATTTTTTTTGCTTTGTTTGTTTGTTTTTGTTTTTTTTTTCCCCTATCTCAAGCTCTTATTATTAAATAAAACAAAACAATAGCCTAAAACAAAATATAAAACCAATAAATGCATGAATAACCTCTAATTCACCTAAACTAAAAGAACTAGGAATAATTTATTGATCGTGATTTTTATTGTACATTCCTAAGTCATTGCAATTACGGCAAGTACAAAACTAAATTACATTTAATTAGCCTTAAGGAATTAGACAGTAAAAGTTGACATTTTACTTTTCTCGATACAATAAGTATAGTAAACACGCACAAGACATTCAAATATAAAATCATTATTTGTTTTTGTTTTTTCTAATACATCTACAGCATTTTAATTTCTTAAAACTACTACGTACCAACAGACTTAAATCACGCTAAAGATCTACGTTCCCATTTTAAACGAAGTTCCTTTTCGATTCAACATATTAGATTATTTCGTTACTAAGCACATTAGAATGATATTGGTTATTGCGAGTACGATCACTCAAGAAATAATAAATAATCTAAACTTAAACTTCACATTTTCCAATGAAAGCAAGTTTAACGTCCATAATTATTCATAAATAAGAGAGAAATTAACCAACGGACAATAAATATGCATTCGCACATTGAGCCAACATCAACGGGGATTCTGAACAGCTGTTTCATCCTTATTAGGAATCATCAGCAGAATATACCCTTGATGTTTGGCTCAGTTGCGCGAAAGCTTTACATAAAAGCATTCTCGATCCCGGGAATGGGCCGCCGAGATAAAAAAAACAATAAAATAAAAAATGATCCTGAAAGATCCAAAGTATTCCCGGGATCGAGAATGCTTTTAGGTAAAGCTTTCGCGCAACTGAGCCAAACATCAAGGGTATATTCTGCTGATGATTCCAAATAAGGATGAAACAGCTGTTCAGAATCCACGTTGATGTTGGCTCAATGTGCGAAGGCATATTTATTGTCCGTTGGTGAATTTCTCTCTCTATTCACATTTTCCAGTTTAATTTTATTATCTACATCCGATTAGATTTAGCGTTACTAACCTCGTTTTATGGGACACGTTTCTATGCCCATAAAACTATAAAAACTATGCCTTTTTATAGCTCATACAAGAATCAAGTGATGTATGCGATTTATTTTTATTTTTATTTTAGAGCATTTATAGTAAATAGTGATTCATTAAATTTCAACTTTACTCTTAATTCCGTTTAGGGCCAAAAGGTTTTGACTGAAACCGCTTTTGCTTTCTTATTACAGAATAAAACTTGCAATAGTTCCATTGCTATTTATTAATTTAATGATTCATTATCATACAAAAAAAAAAAAAATTAAGATACACGAATTTCAAGATGTTATTAAATAGCTAAATGTTTCACAGAAAAGCTTAAAATTGTGATGCCAACAATAATATTGTACAAATATTGTTAAAAAGAATATACACAAGCCTATGACATACCAAAACATTACAAAAAAAAAAAAATGGAGAACATCTATTAGACAACTCAACATGATGTGTAGTGAAAATTGATGGTAAAAAAAAAAAAAACGATTAATCGATTTAAATTTCAAATCAAAGGACGTTGCTTAGGGCAATTCATGGAAAATCAATAACGGCTGGTTGCGCAGAGCCTTGGATTTTTTTTTTTTTTTTTTTTTTTTTTTTTTTTTGCGAAATGTTATGTAGAGACGCAAGTTTTTTAGATTTCCAGAAGATTCGAGACTCCTTCAGGAAAAAGAATGTTCGGTTGTACAAAAAGCAGAGTCATGGTTCTTCTCATTTACACACTTACATTTTTTTTCTTCCTCGTTTTTCTTCCAGTATATGATTCAAAGTAAGAAGGTTTTTATTTAAACTTTTTCAACTGTCTTTGCTTTATTTCAAGTAAAAAAATTCTCGAATGTTCGCTTGCCTCAAATACTCTTTTTAATTCACCCCCCCCCCCTATTCAATCAACGGAAAAATAGTTTTATATAGTTTAAATTCTTATTTATAATTTAAATTCAGTCAATATGAGTACAATTTACAAATTCGGATATGTTGTTGAGCTACGAAGACAATAGGGCAACATTCAGAAGGATTCAGATTGTTTATTTAATCATACTGGGTTTTTTTTTAACATTAGCCTATTTTTTTTTTCACAAGTTTAATATTATTAATTAATAATATTGTAGAAATTAAAGGTAGAGTCGAAATTAAGGCACCATGTTGTTAACATCCCTTTAGAATAAAGTTTATTTAACAATCTATTATTAACGAAATGTTCAACATAAAAATACTTCAACATTCTGTGATTAAACATGCATTAACAGCTCTATTTCGTATTTAAATGGTTTTCCAACTTATAATTCCCTCAAATTTTAAAATAGGAAGTTCCTGAAACAACTTAAATGCTATTTTCCTTAAAAAATTTTTATCATTATTTTTTTTCGAGAAGGAAAACGAAATACAACAACTAGGCTTACTTTCAAATTCTAACATTTGCCGAATGTAAACAGCATAAATTTTCCACTTTCTGAAAAGGATTAAAGATACGTAATGCGAATTAACAAGCGAAAGACGAATAAGTTTAATGAAGCCACGCGCAAATTAACGGTTTAGCTAAAAGGATTAATATTTAGTGTTAAAGGCATCAACGGAAATCCAATGTTTCCGGGTTCTCTTCCATCAGAATTGTTTTAACCTTTTCTCCCTAATTTCTTGACAAGGATCTACTGAGAAAAGATTTCGAAATTAAAAGTTATATCGTCTCTTGTCCTCGAATATGCCTACCAAGTTTTAAGAAGATCCATACAGCTCTGAAGTTATTAGTGGGACATAAACATACAGGCAGTGAACTCATGAATCTCCTTTTTTTTTAGGAAGAAAAGAAAAGAGAGACCTTTCATCTATTTATGAAAAATAGGTCTGTACAAAAAATATGTTCAATTGTAAGAACTTCCCGCTCTATTTGCTCATAGCTACAATACTAATAAGTTATCCAAAGGAAAAATTCAGTGAATCAGAATTATTAAAAGTTTAAGCACATCTTATTGTTGTTCATTATCTGAGATTTAATGAAGGGATTGGAATTTACTGAAATCATTAAAAAAATTCAGAAGAGTCACATAGCAGACAGAAATAAAAAGCAAAAAGAACTTAAGACATTTCATCACGTGACACAGAACCTTCGAGATAATGGTGTTAATTACAGAAGGAAGTGAGGGTGGAAAATTGTTAACAGGAAAAGCCCTTGCCTTACAAAAAAAAACAGGGAGGAATTCAATCGTCTGAGCTGAGAATCAACAGTAACCCATTGTTTGTTTCAGTTCGTTTCTTTGAAATAATCCAATATAAAATCTCCAACAAATGAAAATAATGTGAACGTTGATCACTAGAATAATATCCTTACATTTTATTACACGGAATAACAGAAGTTATTAGAAATTGGTAATTCTTATAAGAAGTAGTCAACGTCTAAGTTATTGTTATGCATTTAAGCAAAATCAATCCAATATTAACCTGACATTTAAGAATTCACTTGCTGCCTTCAAACAGCGGAAATAAATGAATCACCAAATTAAAAAACTCTTATTTCATTGCCTAATGTCTTTGAAACATGAAACAATCCCTAATATAAGTTAGATTTCGTTTCAATGAGATTGTACACAAGGTCTTTTCGGCGATCTTGGACATCTCAACGATTCCGTCATACAACGATACGTTTTTCGATACATTAATGAAATTAAAAATTCGGTTTTCTTGCAATTAATACATGCAAGCAATAGAACTTATTTGATTGGCTTTTTTTTTTAAGAATCCGATGTAAAAATAAAATATCTATATTGAAAATCAATTTATTAATAAGTTTTGTTTGGAATCAAAAATATTGTAAGCAATTTATTATTTATTTTCTATGCTCTTACAAGGTAGCTGACTCGAACCAACAATCTCGAGATCTGAAGTCCAGTAGCTTATCGACAGAGCTAATACTGAACTTCCTGTTTCGACTATGAGACAGGAATCTTTTAAGCCAAAAATGGCAAAACACTCCAAAAATCATCAAATATCTCCAAAACGCTTGAGTGTTGGACCCTAAAACCTGGTATATTTTTGAAGTATTTCATGAGTACTTTCATCTCCCAAAAGGGCATGAATTTCAATGATATACAACCTGTGACCTCTCCTTGTTAGTACAATTTTTATTCAATGAACAAATAATACGAACAAAATTTCACAATACATATTTCGTTTAGCGACCCATTTGGGAACTATTGTGATAGCGATCAAAATCGGTAGAAATTGTGTCTGTCCAATAACAACTCCCGAACGGAAGGTCGGATGGACAAACGATTTTACCATCGTGTTCAGAGGTCCAAACAACTTAGGAATTGGATATTTTCAGGGGCCAACCCCTCCCCTCCTCCATGTTCGAGATACTTGGTATTGTTTGTATTGTACCCCCTAACAACTCCCGAACGAAATGTCGGATCGAAAAACAATTTCACAATCGTGTTTCAGAGGCCCAAACAACTTAGGAATAGAGTATTTTCAGGGGCAAACGCCCCCCCCCCCCCCATGTTCGAGATATATAGCATTGTTTTCATTGGGTTTCCGCTATTAATTGTCAGAAATGCAACTATCTCATTTCAGTTGTCCGCTATAGCTTGATTGGTAAGTTGTCAGTTCGAATCCGTGTATGTACTGTTGTTTTTGTTGTTTGTTTCTCTTAATCTTTTTTTTCTCAATGTTGGATTTTTTTTCCTACCTTATTTTCCTAACTTTTTTTTTTCCTTACGTTAATGAACTTCCTTTTTTTTTTTATTATTATTATGGGTCGCCCTGAAATTTATGCTTTAGCACAAAATTATATTCACTTGGTTTTTACTGGCATCACTGATCAACTAACAAATGAGATATTTACGTGGCCAAATTAAAAGGTAAACAATTAAGCAATAAACTTTAAACAAATAAACAAGGCTTTTTTTTTTTTTTTTTTTGCAATTCATAAATTATTCTTCAATTTTAAGATAGAATGTTTGTAGTTATATTTTTGATGAGTGCTTTTAATAAATTTGATGTTTCGAATTCAACTAATTATTTTTTTGAACAAATTAAAAATAATTCATTAAAATATTTTATTAAATGTTATTTACAGGGATGATAAATCTAGGAATAAATGAATATAAAAAAGAATGACATATAAATTAATAAAATAAGGTTTTATTCATTGATTTACTGTTAAATAAAAAGAATACCTTAAAACATATCAATAAAGCGGAAACGCAGTGGTGCCTCAAAGGATAAAATAATAACAATAAATGTTATGACATTAGAACATTTTTAAATTGGATATATTTTTTTTTAAAACAATTGCACAATTGATTATAACAAGATATCAGTTTCGACAATGCCAGGAAAGTAGTGATTCAATATGGCTTCGCAATCATCTGTTGGATTGTTTCGTTGTCCTGGCAAAAGATTTGCTTTAAGTAGCCAATCGAAATAATTTATTAATTAGTAATGCAAACTTCGCACACATAAGCCTTCTCAGTCGATTCGTTCCACTGTCAAACTGAATTAACCTGCTGCGAAACGAAAAGAAAACAGTGTATTCTCCTATCCGCTGCCGGCCGAATGTTGACATAATGGTTAATGCTTCAGAAGATTGAAGATAGTTTTGATCCAACTTGTATTCGACGACAGGTGAATTTTATTATTAAAAAAAAATGCTTCTAAATTTCGATGACTACATCAAACGATGATCTATCAACTGCTACTCGGAGATCAATGCAGTGGTTGATGAACGCCGCAGGGTTTTACACTGGAATCCTGCCACGATTGATCGAATAGATATTTCGATTTTATTTTGCTTTTTTCAAATCATTACAAAAAAATAAAAATAAAGGCATTGTAAAATTTTAAAAACTAAAACATTCTTATATCTAAATTTATTTATTTAATTTTATATATGTATTTTTACTTAATTAATTAATTAATAATAAAAATGACATAAAATCCGTTCTTCATAAACAATAAATAACTGAACTAGAAAAAAAATCAATAAACATTTCTGTTTGTTTTTTTTTTGTTTTTTTTTTTTTTTTTTTAATAATTTTTTATTTTATTATTTTTAAAAAAAAAAAAAAAAAAAAATAATAATTTAAATAATATTAA
>JAFIDM010002131.1:74242526-74262686 GCA_023159025.1 Thereuonema tuberculata | reverse complement strand
ATAACTACAGAATAGAATATATTTAAAAAAAAAAAAAAAAAAAAACAACTGTTTTTAACAATATTAAAAAACTTTTTTTTTATATCCTTTTTTTTACGTTTTACGAATTTCACGATGAATCTATGCAATTAATTCCCTGTAGTAAAGTTGATAATAAATCCCTCAGTGGCGCAAGTACTGTATTTCGGATCACTCCAATGAGATGAGCCTAACAATGCTGCCTTCACAGGTTAACGTCGACTTCAGATATAATCATCTCATTTATATTCCGAATAACATTATTAATGTCATCATATAGAATCAAGAGAAAAAGAGTATTTCACGCGGAAGTGTGAATTTCTCTGCCTTCCTTCTAGTAGGATACATGCGCGAATATACAGGCTGATTGCTGAAGCAATTAACATTCTGTAACAGGCAAAATGCAAGGATCTGTCCAATCGGAAAGTTCTTGCCTCATCTACTGATCCATGATCATATCGCTAACACCAAGACATTTCAAGGGTTTCACTGTTGTCACACTCTGAGATGTAAAACCCTCAAGTAGTTACAATTCCGCTACAGTATGTCACCTCTTGAAGAATTCAGCATCCAGTGCTTTGTTGCATATTAAGACAATCTTAACCAGTGTTGTTATCTGCTCAGCTGCTCGTGAAGATGGTAACTCGAGCAGCAAATCACCGGATCTGAGCTTCTTGGTTCATTAACCGTAGATGTCATTCTAATGAAGGCCTTCGACATTAAGATAGGACGTAATATAGATAAAAGTTTATCACGTAATGAATTCTAAATAATAAACATAGATGTAATGATTTATTTAACAGTGGTTGGAGCAGGTTGTAAAAGCAAGCCTAGGGGGCCTCACCAGTCAGCCTAGGGGCCCCATCCACCCAAGTATTTCCTTTTTTTTTTTTTGGTTGTAAAAAATATTTAGAGGGGGCCTCAAAATTGAATTGCGCCTAGGGCCTCTCAAGTGCTAAATCCGCCAGTGGCAGTGAGTACACTTCATTTGGTCGACGAATCTGCATTTATTAATACAATATTTCAGACCACTGAACGTGTTTATGTGTGGAGAACACCCGCAAAAGCCTTTCATGTTGACTGCCTCCTTCCAACTCCACACTTTCTGAATTAGAAGTCACTCTGCACGAGGAATGACTGCGTATTCCCTTGAACATTGTGCATGACCTGCATTTGTCCATCCCACGTCGGATACAAGCTGTAATTCAGGCGAAAGGTGAGCCAACACCCTACTAATAAAGATTTTGTGTCGTTTACAGGTGTTCATATTATTTTGTCCATCCCCATGTATATATATATCTACGAGTATATCTGTACACTTTCGTATTCAATTGCAGAAGATAGTCATAAACCGTTAATAAAAGCTAATCATGTTTTGAAGAGTTGGTTTAAAAAAAAAAATCATTAAAAATTCACATCCTATTGAGATTCAAGGTTTTCATAATTTTATTGGAATCAATGTCTACACGAATAAAGCCAACTTCTCTTGGCTCAGTTTCCAATAACGTCGCTAATCTATTCCTGTTTACTTTCCTGGAATGGTTATTTTATTCCTTTTCCTGCGTTTCAGATTAAGAAGGTGGTATCTCGTAACAGCTGAACGAAATTCAAAGACTGCGTCAACGAAACTCGTGCAAATACACGAGTGGGAAGAGATTTGCAATTGACTGAGGAGCACTTGGTTAGATTGAGATTTCTACAAAAATACCTCGCAAGTGATTTCAACTATGACTTTTCCTTGTATGAATCTAACAGGAAAATAAATTGAAAATTTGAAAAGACAAAATAATAACCAAAATTATCTACACCATTACTGTAAGATGAATTCAATACTGAATTTTTTGGAAAGGGATAAAAGGTCTCCTTTCTTTTCCCAAATTTTAAAATCGAACCAAAAAATAATAAATGGGTTATTGTGCTCCCAGTGAATGATGGCCGCCCTGTTTTTGTGAGATCTGCGCATGTATCATCGATTACTCTGGTCAGGCACTTACGTATGAGTTTATCACAGGACGTCGCCATTACGGTAAAGGCTTGTTACTTTGCAAAAGAGCATTGTATTTATAAATAATATATATTTATTTATTTATGTAAATACTTATTGTTAGCAACTGGTATTGAAATAACGGTAAATAGTCGAGAGAAGTTTTAATTTGGCGTTATCAACATGTCTTTTTCAGTGAAAACAGACGACGGGCGTCCATTGTGACAGGAAAACATAATTGATCAGCTACCGGAAGGGCTGCGCAGTTCAAACTTCCGCCGGTCATCTTTCATTTTGAGGACAATAATTAATAGTTTAAGGGAAAAAAAATACGATTTGTTTCGGGAGGATTCTACTAAACATATCACTGGAAGCATTTCTAAATCAAAATATCTTTTCAAATTAAACTAGATTAATGATTAACTTTTCTCATTTTTTTCTCAAAGAAATAACCAATAAAATTAAATAAATTGGAAAACCGATTAAGAATTTATTTAATAAAACAACGTCCTCCTTCTAAGAACTCTGCACTTTAATTCTTTCTTGTAATTTAATTGAAGCCTCGTCTTAAATTAGATGGATTCATTTCGTTGCGAAGGAAGTTTTGTTTAACTTTCAATTCTAGATTTTAATAAACAATTCTTTAGCTAATACCGTGATGAATAAAAATGTCCAATGAAATTAATATTCCTTATATACGATCGAAAAACTGAATCATTTTTTTTTTTTTATCGTATCTTTCTCCGTTGAATTTTGTAGTCAAGGCCAGTGTTCCATTCTATATTGGAGGTGTAACGATGGAAATCTCATTTGGTAATTCTTTATAACAATGGACCACTTGAGGTTTACGCCCCTATCGACGTCACGTATGACGTGTATCCCACATGCGGCGAGAGCTTGTGGGAAAAACAAACATATAACTTTGTGTGAATTACTTAAAAATCGTTGATTTTTGATATTTCAAGACGGATGGTTCAATACTGTGCAGATCCTTATTGTAATAATTCTGTAAAAACGCTTGGAATATCCTTCTTTAATATAATATTTCTTCTATATCTAAGCCGGTTAAAACAAAGCACATGGCTTTGTTTATCCCACATGCGAAGCAGTAGCCTGGTGGGATATGTTGTAACTGCGAAGCCCCGCCTATCCTCAAGTGATCCATTAAATTATATCCTTCTTTGAAAATATATTGCTGTCGTCTTCTTCAATAGGCGATAATCAACTCTACATCCAATCTGAAAATTTTGGAAGGCTTACAATTGTTGCATCCAAATCAAATCTTTTAGTTCAGCCTCTATATCTACTAGGGTTAAAACGAAGCACATGGCTTTGTTTATCCCACAAGCCAAAAAGTAGACTGGTGGGATATTTTGGAACTACGAAGCCCCGCCTATCCTCAAGTGGTCCATTCCTAGTCCAAAATTCATCATGAATAAAGTAAACTATAATTATTAAACTTCTTTATTTTACATCACAAATTCTCCATTACTTACAATATTTCGGAGACCTCATCGGCCTCCTTACTCCTTTTTTTGTTTGTTTTTAGTTGTTTGGGAAGAAGATATGGTGGATTTCTTTTCTCTTTTTTGTGTAAACCTTGAGAAAGGAGGCCGATGAGGTCTCCGAAATATTGTAAGTAATGGAGAATCTGTGATCTAAAATAAAGAAGTTTAATAATTCCAATTGTTGAAGAATTATTTCAACTCTACATAAACGAAACCAGGATAGTCATAAAAGACACTATTTTGCTATCCACTGTCAACAAAAGTTTTGCACTTTCGTAAAATCTTACAATTTGCTCCTTATTTTAATGCTAAATTTTACCCACTTCAACAATAAGAACGAAACTTTACCAATATGAATGGCCGAAATTTCCAAAGATAATTTAGGAAAATAATACTAAGTTAAGAAATGTATACGACTGTAAAAATTTTTTGAGATTTTTGAGAATTAATGTAATCTGAATTATAACAGATATCCTTAACTTAGGTTCCTGGGTTATGTAATAGCTCTTAAAGATACTTTCTTTTGAGAAATACAGTGATCGACTTATTTCCACTTCACAAACGGTATCCACGTGAGACGGTGGAGCATATTATAAGAAACAAGTCAGGCTACAAGTAAGAAAATATCCTAGCCTTGGACTCGTTTCATCATTCTGCATTTTACTTTTTTACGTCAACTATCAACTCACGATTAGATGCTCATCACTTCTTTGGTTGTTTCCTACCACACTTTTCATGAAATACATTAGAACTCAAGGAGATCACGTTGATCAATATGTAAAATTTAAGCAACGACAGTTCATCTTTAATGGGTTTTCGAAGTTTTGATCGTCTCGAGCTTTCTTCAAGAGAATTTGAAAACATTACATTAGTAATTCCCGCTGTTAAGTATTTTCTGAATCGGATTTTCCTCGTCAGAGATACGGGTCAAATATGGGGAGGGAATCACGCAGAGAGGAATAAACTGGCAAAAATGAGACGGAAAATGTAAATCACTTGAAAGAAGTACATTTTGTGTAAATACAAAGATTGATAAAAATAATTTTGAATCAATTGATTTGAGTTTTGATAAGTTATTAAGTAATTTATTTGATTGAAGGTTGAAACTGAAGTTTTAGTGCAAAGCAAACGATATATAAAAAAAAAATAATAAGAGAGAGATTGAAAAGATGGACAGTATTAGTGATTGAATGTATTTCACAAGTGCTTCAGGAGATGCTTTTAAAGATAAAAAAAAAAGAACTGGAATGTTTAGAAAAAGAGTAGATATGAAGCAATATTAGACTTCACTAACACAAATGCATTTAATGATTCTGTTAACAGCATTTACAAGATGCACAAATACGAAGCTTAAAGGCAGTGGCTTTAATTTATTTTGTTCGAAACCTCTTTAATTAAAATTCCTTAATTAATGAAGAAGTTCCGATCCCTCCAGCTCTTCAGTGCGATTCGCCACAATGACAATTCGTCCAGGGGCCAGACGGCTCAGAACAGGAGTTGGGTAAAAGCCGTTTTAGACGTGTCATTTCAGTAGGCTATATTGATGGCAATGTCAGAATAGCTTGCCAGTGAATAAAAAAAAGCTTTAAAACTTTGTCTTACACGTTCTGTATGCCTTCCATCAAAAGGAAAATTTACATTTGGCAATTACCGTCATACCTACGTTTTATTTACGAAAATAAGCATTGATTTACATAAAAATCATTTATTCAATGCATCAAATAGGCGAAAGAATGTTTTTAGTTAATTAAACCAGGAAGTAATTCTTTTTTTTTTTATCCTTTTTGTATTTCTTCGTTTTCAGTTTCGATACTTATTTATTATTAATATTGATATTATAATTTCGATATTTCTCATTAAATCTCGACCAACGACGATATGTTTTCGAGACTTCAACTGCTCTCCGCTTCAAATTTTCAGGCTGGAATTTTGTTGATGCATTGATTTTGGTTAATTATGTAGCTTTTTCTGAAAGCATTCACGAAAACATAGGAAAAAGATGATCTCTGTTCGTGAAAATCAATTTTCTAGTCAGTAATTTCGAATAAACAGACACAAATCGATTGAACTTCAAGTTCTTCAGTTCGCCATCAGGAGCTCTAGTGTCAGATAGCTCCTATGCAATGGAATGCCATCTCTTTGAAATTAGAACCTGTCCCAAATTAGAACAGCAGAGACAATGTCCTTTCCATCACGCCATGGCCCGCCAATGGTGCACAGGTTGCCTGCTGAAATGGTACGTCTAAAACGGCGTTAAAAAAATGGAAGAACTTTTGCGGCATGATCTTTAGGTCCCATGTAACTCGAAATCACGTGATTGCCATCTCAGAAAGATAGCTATCCAATACGGCAGTCAAAAAAAAAACTTTTAAGATTTGATAAATCGTTGATGTCTTATTCGGTTTTGATTTTTTAAAAAGCAAATGAAAGCTGATAATTGTTACCATAATTTTTGTTCAGTACATTTTTATAAAGATCATTTTTACAGTTTTTATGATGAAATATGAAAATATGAAAGTAGTGTAATATTTAACGTGCGAGAAATTGTTTTAAGTTAAAAATTATTTAAGCCACCGTACTTGATTAAAAGATAAAAAAAAATTTATACAGTTTAAAAAAGCACCCTACTAGCTGAGTCCAATCTGCATTTTGGACGTAGCTAGTAGGGTGCTTTTTAAACTGTAAATATTTTTTCATCTTTTAATCAAGTGCGTTGGCTTAAATAATTTTTAACTTAAAATGAAAATATGGACGTTTGAGTTGTTTTGGACACACTTTTACATCTTTCTGATTTTAGGTTGATTTAGGTGAAAAAAGAATTCAGATGGAAATTAAAATGTAGAAATAAGGTTCAATTTAAAATAAAAATGGATGAGATTGATTGATTCAGAGACAGATAATGAATTTTGACAAATGACAAAAAAAAAAAAAAAAAGGAAAAGTATTATTAGAGGCATGATACTAAACTACACTATGAAAATCCTGTTATTCTTAATACTTTTTTAAATTCCTAGTTTTTATAATTATCTTTTCCTCCTGCTAACTTTCCATCAAAAATCCTGATATCTTGTTCTTACTTTCAATGCTTCTGAGAAGTCTTTCCCAAATAAAAATCGTGAGTCCACCTTTTGTAGTGAGCTCGGTTGTAAGGCATTTGATCGCAGAATTCGATCCAGACTGTGCTGATAACTGGTCCTCCTTTTAGTCCCAGTTCACGAAATGTTGGGTCTTACCTTCAGAGCCCCTATGGAACCATCATATGCCCATTTGTGGAATATCTACTCTCTTTTTATAAGACGGAAGATTATCTCTTCTAGTGAATCTCTGCTAACTTAACATCGATTGACACTAAGCATTACATCATTCGCATAGTACAGTCCCTACAGTTTAAGATATGAGGATCGTTTGGAAATCCTTCCCCTTTTTTTGAAAGTTTGTATGTTCCATTCCCTTCGTAGTTTTGTGAATTAGTATGTCAGTAGCTTCGTCAGTATGCAACGCCACTCCAGTTGACACATCTGAACAATTAAGATCAAATGAATTTTTCCACTCAGTTAAGAATGATTCTGTAAAAACGGAAGTATGTTTCTCATTTCTTATCATACTATATGAAGGCTGAAGAGTGTTAGCAATTCCGCTTAATAAAAAACTAAATAATTTTTTTAAGATTTCTCACAGCTCACCCTCTGTATTCTGCATTGAGTGGAGCAATACTGCCTCTCGAGACTGCATCTACAAGTCCCTGCTGCAGTGTGTTTATTCATAGTTACAGTCACTTCAATGCTTGGTCAATGGGAAGCCATCCAAAGGCATTCTAGTCTTTTAACTGAACAGGAGGAAATCCACCATTCAAAAAAATAGGACTTCTTTCTTGCAGTTTTACCATTTCTAAAAAGTGGAATGAGAGATACCGGGGATAATTTACTTCAGAGCGAAACCTTAAGACAGCATCATTTTCATACAATGATGATAAAGTGGACAGCCTCCTTCCCCAATGGCCCTAGGAAATCCCAGCAACACTTCACAAGAATAACATAAATCATCCAATTTGATGAAACTTGTCCATTTTCTCTCTGGAGAAAAAAAGCAATTCAAAGTTGCAAAAATGATTTCTTTCAGTCACATTTCTGAAGCTTTATTTCATTCATTGCATTTTGATTGTTTATTTAATTTCTAGTAGCAAGTAGTAAATTCATTTCTGCTGCCCATTCACGGATACTGAGCCATTGTAAATCTCATAAATCAGTTTATGGGAGTGAATAGCTCGATTGTAACGTTGCCCTTTTATTAGGGGAGTAACTCCCTGACTCAACAGCCGGATCTCTTAATCTACAACCTCTTATTAAAGTGATAACTATAAAGTGACTTTCGGATGTAAGTGATTTACAAATTTGATATAAAGCTTCGTTTTTTTTTTTGTTTTTTTTTTTTTTTCAAATGCAGCTATTGGAAAATCATTAATAAGTTTTCATAATTCTTTCGATAATCGCATGAATAACAATTGTATGAGTATTATGATGACTGAGTCGAAAAACTCCCAATAATTCTATTCTACATATCGTTGTGAAATATTACAAAAATTCCTGTTGAATTACTGTTCTGTATGTTCTGTTCTATCCCTACTGTTCTGTTTTAAAACAGAAAGATCTACGTAACCTTTGCCGGCAAAAAAAGTAACAAAAAGCAAATAAACAAATGCTGGAGTGCCTCAAGGCTCCAATCTAGGACCCCTTTTTCTACTTTATGTGGAAATAATATATTCGAAATTATAAAGTAATGCAAAATACATATATATATGCAGATGATATTTTAATTTACGCAACTTACAAACACAATAACAAAAAAAAAAAACCGAAGAAAACTACAAAGATTTCACAGAATTACTAAAATAGACACATGATAACAAACTAATTATAAATTAGAAAAAAAAAAACAACATTCATTTTATTTTTATGCATTCATCATAAAAAAAATATTGCCTAAAAGTGAACCGCAAATATATTATCACTCCCACCAATGCTTATACAAAAACCAAAACTGTAACAACTGCTTTAAAGTACAATACGTTAAGACACTAAAACATCTCGGACTATAACATGTTCACATGGTATAATCATATAAATATAATTTGCAATAAATGAAATTCATTACTTTAGATTTTATATCATATTAAATATATATTTTATATCATATTATATATCATATTTTGTTTTACCATCAAAAATTAAAATTTTAATTTAGAATGCACTTGTAGACTCAAATATAAATTATGCAAACGTCATTTGGATAGACAATAATAAAAATTTCAGTAACCTAAACAATATTAATTTTTTTTTTCTTTTTCAAACTTTTATTCTCAACAAAAATCTGGAATAATAAAAGAAAAAAAAAGGAACTGAACGGATAAAAAAATGTGAGCTCCTGAACTTAACACAAAAATGCTATTCAGAACAAGAATCTGGAAGTGGCATAAGTTTAGTATTTGATCAAGTATTTGAGACGGGTGACTGATGTAACAGGTGTTGACTAAGTTCAAATGCAGACGAAAGATTGAGAAGGGGAGGGAAATGGAGGGGAAATGTTTATAGGTCACTCGACATGATTTGAAAAAGGAACAGCAAAAACTTTAAGTTATTTAGATTTTTAATAGTTCCTTTGATGTTTTCTCACAAGGCTTTTAAAGAAAAAAAAAATCTATGAAATTTAGAGGTAGATTTATTACAATTTTTTAAAATAAGCTATGAATAAGTATTTAGTAGATCGTTATCTATCCTAATCTCTGTTCTAACGACGACATTTTAACTCCTGTCAATGTTTCAATAACGAATTGCGGACAAACTTTCTGGTATTTTGGTTTCAGCTTAACGAGAAAAAATTCGTAGAAAACAGAAGCCAATAATCAAGTAATGACAAACAAACTCGCAAGAAGATAAAAAAATGTCTTCCTGATGACTCAAGAAACTGGCGTCTTACGAAAATCATTTAGTAAATTATAATAGATTTTTAATCAAATCTCCTTTTATTTACTAGTTAAGGTCAAATCAAGCTCCATTCTTTTTCAGTTTAGATTATTTTTGAATCCTCTGGCTAATTAAAAACTAAGAAAAAAAAAATCGAAATAAATCCTTCCCTGATAGAATACTGGAAGGTGCTTGGATTAAAAAAAAAAAAAGCATATTTTAATACAGTGTGTGTTAATTTTTTGTATTTCCAACCTTATCAATTAAGAAATTAACATACTTAAATTTTATTTAAAAAAACAAAACAAAAAATTGAATTAAAAAACTTTTACGTGCACTGTTCATATTATTAAATAACAAACACCAAGCCTATGCACATGGCTAAACAATTTTATAGTTTTAATATTTACAAAATTGTTTAGCCATGTGCATAGGCTTTGTATTTGTTATTTAATAAAAAAATTGGAAGTTCTCACAAATTATTGAGGGGTTTATCAATGACTTTATGATATTCTGTAGTTGAAGGAAAAGTTTTTACGTGTGCTCAATAATTCGTAATGAAGAAATATGTTACAGCCAACACACAAATTAAGTTAAAAAAAATAACATATTATAATTAAAAATTAAAACCGAGCTGCCTTTGCGGAGCTTATTTTCAACAACCTGAAAATTGGTTGTTGAAAATTAGCTCCGCAAAGGCAGCTCGAAAGCTCCAGAGCAAGTACGAATGGTTTTAATTTTTAATTGTAATATGTTTTTTTTTTAAGACTTAATTTGTGTGTTGGGTGTAACTTATTTCTTCACTATTATTCTGTAGTTGAAATACTTCAAAGCTTAGATCCATTCACTGTTTATTTCTCAAGTTCATAAAATTGTATTTTTGTGGAAATGAAAGTTATTTACTAATATCCTCTTTAAAAAGATTAGAATATCCTTACGTTATTCTTTTCTGTCCGTTTTTTTGTGCCGTTATTCAAGAGAAAGGAAAGCTCGAACGAATCAATAACATATAATTAAACAGCCCTAACACCACGAGATGCACATTTGTCCTTGTATTGATTTTGGGGAAATTTATGTCGAAAAAAACCGTAATTAAGAAATAAAACTGAATCACTGTTTAAATTAATTTACCATACTACTTAATATAAGAAGAAAAAACTCACCTTAATAAGCTATTAATGATAGTTTAACTGTTTAAACAGACCAAAGAATCAGTTGTAATATCCATGGTTGGGTATTTCATCCGGACCTTCCAGATTATGCTACTAGCAGCTTTTGTGGTAACGTGAACTTCAGATTTTAATGTGAACACGATTTTCTCCGTTTTCACAAAAACAATTTTGTCTTCAATATCTATTCTATTTATTTAATTAGTTTCATTATTTTGGCAAAGTGAATTTTAGTAACAATTTTTCATTGAAACCCTTTGATCAATAAAGGCGACGATAACGATGTTGACTGAGATTTAACTTTCAGTTTGATTTTTTGAATTTATTGAATAGCTATACAACAATCGAAATAGTGAAAATGCTGGAATATTCGAGGAAAATAATTGGGATCGGTTATTTTGTAGCGATGCCAAAAGGTCTTTGCAAAATAATAATTTCGTTGGAAAGAAGAGATTATTATGGAAAAACATAGTGGGATCATTCCATGTTAAATATCCTAATGCAGGACCGCTTTTAAAATTCTAATTTTTTTTTTTTTTTTTTTAGCTTTCGCGCTCCTATATATGTGTATATATTATTTATTATTATATATTATATATTACTTTTTTAATCTTATTAATTTTCTTGTTTTGCATTTATCGGTATTTTTGAGCATTTTGATGTTAACACACTTTTCGTATCTAACACAAACACGGCTATAGATGAAAACCATTTTACTTCTTTTAAAATGAATTTCTACTTCTTCATTTTAAATTCTTTTAATTTTTTTTTTTATTTCATTATAAAACCAAGTGGCTGTATTTTTACCTCTAGTTTATCGTATGCAGTTATTATGTCATTACAATCGTTCCCTTCTCACATTTTTTTAAATCTATCAAATACCTTTTTTATATTTAAATTTTCCTATAAATGTGATATTCGAGAACCAAACCCAAGCCCAAAACACTGCCAATGATTCAAATGTTTGAATACTCGTGTGTTATCATCTCAGTGGATGAAAGAAAATATAAAAATGGTTATACAACGATTACATTTTTAAGTTAGGATTCCCCCTCCCGAGAATGATCACAAAACGTGACAAATACAAAAAAAGATTAGTATGTCAAACAGTTGCGGAATAAATCATCTGTAAACATAACTTCAAACAAAAGGAAGAAAGACGATGTATGTATTATCTTCAGAGTAAAAAAAAGTAGGTGTCTTGAGGAAATAATATACAAAGGATGTCATGGTTTGATTCAAGCGTTATATCTTCAAAGGAAAAGAAAATGCATTAAAAATAATACCGCTTGCAGATTAAACCAATCTCATCTTATTAGTATCTCTTACTTCTTAAGCCGAACGCGCATTGAACCACGTGTCCGTATCCCGTAAACGGACAAATGACGTCATTCCGTAAGACGTCCGTCGATTCGTGACGTTAAACTCAAGTATTCCGTCACTGTATTGAACAAGCTTGAAGATTCCCGTATTCCGTATGTGACGCAAAGTTAACGTCACCAATCAGAATGTTTCTTCCATTGAGGCAGTACGGCACACTTCTGTATTCGCAGAAATACTTGAGTTTAACGTCATGAATCGACGGACGTTTTACGGAATGACGTCATTTGTCCGTTTACGGGATACGGATACGTGGTTCAATGCGCGTTCGGCTTTAGACGTAGCAAAGTAAATTCAAATAAACTACTACGGAAGTAGTAGCTTTCCTTTTTATGTATTTATTTTAACTTATTACCAATGATCTGTGCTTACATTGCAATGACAAAAGAACAATAATTTTTCTGAATTTCTTTAATATTAAATTAACATGAATAATTGATTTACGGAAATTACGATTTTGTTCTGATATAAAAATATAGTAACAACGCCTCAATCTATTTTTACTGTTACCATTGGCATAGTAATATTAGTAGTTAATAAATAAATAGGATTTCGATAATAAAGATATCTTTTTTGTTTACTTCATTTTTTTTTCCAATTACTTTGTTTCGATGCAAATACATTCAAAAAAGATTCCTTTGGGTAATAATAATAATGAAGTGATCAATATCAAAGGACCTCTGGCATTTCAGAGGACAGATAAACAAATGCTTCTCTATTATTCTTCCTTTAACACTAACACTGTACTGGCTTGGGAGATTTTCTTTTTCCCTTCTGTTTGTTAATAGCTTCTGTTCAATGTTTAGCCCCTAACAACATTTCCACACAATTGTTTGATTACAAATATATCTGAATTTTAATAAAAAAAAATCAGTAAGAAAACAGAACAAGTTTTTCCAAAAAATAAAAATTCCATTAGATTCGTGAACATGTGGGCCAAAATGGCTCGAAACCAGACACTTATTGTGTTGCTATGGTAACTACGAGAAGGTCAATAGGGATGAACTGTTCTGGTTTTACTGTAAAAACATAAACGGCAGTAAAAAAATAATCACGGTAACATATAAATAATAATTATCTATTCAATAGGAAATATCTTTGACTGCAAGAAACTATACTGTCTACAAACAAATACGGCACTTCCTACAAATATATTGTTTCCAAAGTCAAGGATTCTTATCTTGGCAAATAATCTAAGGTACGAACAGTCCAATTCAAAGCTTATAACATATTCACAGCTTCATTGCTTAGAATTTTTCCGATATAACTCTACTTCGATTTAGGTTTTGCCAACATCTAACAAATGTTGTCACCTTTCATTCTCTTCTGCAGCCATCTTTTTTTTTTTTTTTTGTTTTTTTGAAGAAAAAAAAAAGAGAGACAAAGTGAGAGAACTTTTAGTAAATCAAGGCCGAGACCAAATTAAAGACAGACAACAACAGAAAAAAAAAATCAATCGAAGAAAAAAAAAAAAGGCCGTATCCTTGAGCTGGAAAGTGTCAACAGCTGTTGTTGTCCCAAAGCTTTTCTTCCTTGAGGTCAAATCACCTTTTACATTTTTAGGAAAGAGACGAAAGAAAAACGATAGAATTTGGTAACAATTTTTACTGAAATACTTTCCTGAACTAAGCAAAGGCAAAGATTTCTTTGTCGTTTCCTCAAAATGTCTAATCCAAGTTTTCAAATCCCGAAGTAACATTGGCAAGAAAAGAACTGCATTAAATGACAAAAAAAATAGTTTTTTCTTTTGCGTCCGTGGTAGCTTTTCGTTCCTCCTTGTATTAAATGTTTACAGGTCATTAATATGCAGATTACAACAAACTTATATCATTGGCATTTTATTTACTGTCAATGTATACTTAGATTTCAACAGGAAAAATATATGCGTGAACTGAAATCAATTTGCAACAAGGACTGTTATTTAGAAGTAACATTCCACAAGTCGACAAATAAAATTAGAAGTTTTGTAAATGCAGTTGAGCATCCCTAATCAAGTGATTGTGACCGAGAATATTTCGGATTTTCCCGGATTTTGGAATGTGGACATAGTGGCGTGGCAGAGAAATGGAAACTATTTAAAAGTCCCCGCGCTGAATAAAGATCCTCCCAGAATGCAACGCAGCTTATAGATTGAGCTTTCCTGGCCGACCGCTAACATTGAAAGAGAAGAGGTCGCTTCTCTTCTGTTTCAATGTTAGCGGTCGGCCAGGAAAGCTCAATCTATAACCTGCTTTGCATTCTGGGAGGATCTTTATTCAGCGCGGGGACTTTTACATTCATAAAAGTTATTTTTTTGTTTGTTTTAGTTAATATAAAAACATGACTATAAATGAAACAAAGAGTATTTAACGTATGTCTTCTTACTGTATGTCTTATTACTTAGATTTGGTTAAGGATAACAAATATTACAAAAAAATATTTGTACACTGGATTCCCCGTTGTTAGATAACCCGGAGAAATTCCTCTTCTTTATGATTCCAAGCCATTAGCACCATTTCATCTTTCTAATGTTCCTTAGGTGAGCAATGTATCCTTCAACATAAGGAGAATGAATGCGAACATAAGATGCATTCACAGGATAGGCAGGATATTATTTTGAAACGTTTCGAATTTCGGAATTCCGGATTAGGGATGTTCAACTACGGAAGAAAATATCTGCGAATTTTAAATAACACGATAGTAATTTGATTAATGGGACTATAGTTTCATTCGACTTTCTTCCACTTCAAATGCTTTCATTTGAACACCAAATGCTTTCATTTGAAAAACACTAACGATGTTTGTGTGAGAAAAGAAAATGTAAAAAAAACCAATACAGATTTGTTGCGGGGTTTAATTCTTTAGACAGAATACGATTCCTGACACCGCATCTTAAAATCTAAGAGAAAATAAAAATCACAAATACAAATTACAACAACAACAACAAAATCACTCGTGGAGCCACTTGTCAAAATGTGGAATTTCATTTCGACTAGGAAAAACACAAGATGTTAAACATGTTTTTTGGAACAGAATAGCATTCATTATTTGCTGCGTTTAAAAGAATATGAATGTAACAAAAGTGCATAAAACATAATTTAAAACTTAGGTTAAAAAATACAGTATATTTCTAAACATACAACTAAAATAATTACATAATCGGAAATAAATAAAGTGAATGGATTAATTACGTTTGTATTTATCAATTATTAGAAAGCCACGATATTATATAATCAACTACTTTCAATTGTCTTCCAATCTGAATCTGGATCTATACAATAAAAGTTTTACTACAATGAATAAAGATAATAACAATAATAATAACCTATTAACTTACTTGAAAAGAGATAAATTTTCTATTTAAAAAACTGCCTTAATTTTCTGGAGAGGCTTTGCAATAATTGAAAACATATCCCCCGCCACTTAAAAAAATATACATTAGGTTTTCAATTCGTTGTTCAATTCTGCGACAGGGTTACGATAATGGTTTTGTTTTTATTGCCATTTTCCTTCCTCAGAAACATTAGGTGACTCCATGACCGACCTTGATTTCCATCGTCTCAGGGTCAACCACCAATAGGCAACGACTGAGGGTTATGGGGTTTTTTTTTAGATGAAAAGTCTACACGAGAAAAGAAGACAACGGTGCACCTTTAAAGGAAACCCAACAGCTGACAACCATTGATAAGAATCCGATCATTACAACAGCTTCAGACAACAAACCCATTAACTAACTCGTTATTTATTTTAGATTAGTCAATTTAAAATGATATTTGAATTGAAATCTTTGCGCGAAAATCTCAATGGGGGGAGGGGGGCAGTAGAGACATGTTTCATCGTCTCTATTCAAAAAAATTAACAAAACTTGCCGGCAATAGCTTTAAAGATAGTTTTTCGTTTTCAATACAGTCAGTCAATGTGGTATTAAATCATTCTTAAGAAAAAAACATTAAATAAGAACTCGTTATATGGAAATACATAATCTATTTATTTCATCACGATACAATTACTTAACTCTCGTATATTAATATAGTTACTTTGGAAACGGGAAAAATAAGAGAAAGAAACGAAAGCTCTTAGTATTGATTAGTTTTCCAGAAACTAAAGGTAGGTCAATATTGAATGAATCTAATAAAAAGAAAGCAGCATAGTTTTAAAAAAATAATTTTTTAAAACGAACATTGCATTGGGATTTCGTATTTGTCAAAATACATAAACAACATCTGATCTTTAAATTATTTAAAATATGAAAATTGTAACCTTTACTTCTTTTTTTAATCTGAATTTAAATCAATCAATGACACCTTACCACAAATAAAACACTTCGATTAAAATCGAAATGAAAATTCAACTGACAACGTTCTTCTTTCGAAGAGCAGCGGCATAACTAAGCTGTCCTCTAATGCTGAGACTGTAGATGGCGCCGATCAACAACACTTCCCTAATATAAACAATCAAAACCAAAGCGTAGGAGTTTAGTAAACTTGCTGAATGTAACAACTGACTTTTCGTTGTTAACGTTTCCCTTAATTTTCACCTGCTTACTCTGGCATTTAACGGACGGTTTCCCCAAATAGTATTAGTATTAATCGTTAGTATTAGTTTATTGGATTAATCCAGATGTTGCTCACGCTTATTTGGAGAAACTGGCCGAAAATGATGCGCTATAGCCAATTCTTGGTATTGATATTGGTAAAAGCTATACTAAAGCTATACTTTTTCTAACGTCCTATCAAATCCATTATTTCCAATAACAGAATGTAGGTAATACGTCTCCACTATATGGTTATAAACCGTAAGTGCTGGTAAAGTATATAAATAGGTTCTAAATGCAGAGCAGGGTGACAGTCATTTCCGTTACTGCTGGGTCATGTATTTGGAATTCAGTGTTAACTCACTTTGCTTGCAGTGTTGTAATGTTCGACGACTTTATCTAGTAAACTGAGGAGTTTTAGTAAGGACTTTTTAAAAATAAGAGAGAGAGAGAGTGAATAGTTGGATCATTTGAGAGACGCAATCAATAGCCTAATTTTTTTTTTCAGGAAATTAGGTGGTTTAAAAAAATGTGCCACCAGATGGCGTAGAATACCATCAATCTGATCTGCACAACTGGGTGTTACAAGTTGGCTGCTGAGATTTACAAGTTGGCTGCTGAGATGTAAAAGAATGATAATGTAGATCTGCTTATTCGGTGATGAACAAAGCCTACGATTACGTTGGCAAATAGTGCCCTGTTACATTAAAACCGCCTGCGTCAAAAGTACATTCGAAATGGGTCCCTGACTGCTTGATATAGGATGATTGCGAAATTTGAAACAACTTGGCGTTTCCTTCCTTGGCGGTCAACCGAGACGAGGAAGGAAAGGAAAGCAGTGACTTCTTTAAGATTAAAAGATCTTTTAAGATTAGTGACGAATCAGTCGCTACTTCCAGACATCTTGACAACTTCAATCACCAGACCTTAACCCATGTGACTTTCGGTTGTGGGACTTTCGGCCAATTTTTCGCACCCTGGTAAATCTGAATGACAGCTTTTGACGTCGTGTGTTGGGATTTCAACCAAAATGTAACAATCCGTTGTAGAGAATGCCGTTCTTCGCTTCGAAACTATTGCTGCGAGTAAAGGAGAAAAATACTTCTGATACTTAGTTGATGTTTTACGTCACTGAGGCAATTTTGTAAATGCTTATTTATTTATTTTTTTCCAATCTCACTTCATCACGAGCTTTAGTCTTCGCTCTGGAGGATTCAAAGTAGAAGGTAATTTAATTACAAAATTTTATTTTCTACCAATCACAGAACAAAGGAATTTCACAACAGTTAAAAAAAAAAAAATAGAAGTTGGAATGATATCTGCTGACGATTTAAAGAAATCATGCCCGCCCATATACAGGGTGTCTCAAAATAATGTACTAACACTTCGATAGTTAGTACGTCAAAGTGTTAGTACATTTTTCTGAGACACCCTATATATCTGCAGAAAGCGGGATAATATTTAGAAATTATCAAATTAGCTTGTAAAAGATTTGGTACAACTGTGTATGCAAGTGAACAACACGGCGTTTATCCTCCTATTCTGAATAATATTATAGACAGCCAATAACTGCTTATTCTCAACAAAATTACCCTAGGAAAAAATCTTTTATAATCTTGGACGGATATTTCCTTTCTTTTTAGGCAAAGATAACAAGTCCTGTGAGTTTATAGGCTACATATACCTGGTACTAATTTAAAGATAGACAAACAGATCTCACTGCAGTTCCAAATACTGCTATGTACGGAATTTGCTGAAATATGAAGCAAGAAGAACGATCATCTGTAATTACTAGCAAATAATCACGAAAATATCCACGTCAGTGGAAGAAATCAAATTTTCCACGATGGAAAACTGCCGAGTAAAAAGAAATAAAAAAAAAAAAAACTCGTTAGGCAATGGATAGAAAAAGAAGACGAAGAAAATTAAACAAGAATGGAAGTGGATACATTGATGATTTCTAATATCAACCAAGGAGCCGTTTAAGTATTACGTAAGGGAGGGGAGCACAAGGAGTCGGGCATCTGCTGATTTTTGCTTACAAGAGGGGAGTATAAAACGACTAAAAATGTGCTTATGTAATACTTGAACGGGTCCTAAGCTATTAAAATTGAAAGCTCATTTTTGTTTTTTTTTTTAATTTTAACTGACAAAGGAAAAAAAAAATGAATAATGACATGGATCATCCACATAAACACATAAATCTATGCTGAAGCTCGATTAAGAAACAAAGCTTGCAAATAGTTGCCTACAATTAATTACTATGTAGATTAATGGATCTTTACAAGAGATGTACCCAAATGCATCCACTGGACTACAATGAATACGATTCTGATATGCTGTCAAATCTTGTTGATTTTTTTCCTTCTTCGAATAATTGCTCTATTTCAATTTGTTTTTTAATTAGTTCTATTTGTCAAATTAGCTATCAATGGTTTCGCGTGATTCCCGTTTCTGGATCGAAAGAAAAACAAGCATCTTTTTTTTTATTCTAGAAAATTCCCACAGAAAACTGCAACAGAGAAGAGATGATTATCTCATGACACGAACAAGTGTTTCAGTGTTATAGATGAAGGCTTTCTTCTCCCCCTTCACCCCCTATTCGATCTTTAGACCTCACAGCACAAGTGGTAGGCCTATTATTACCACCATTTCATTTTCAAATTCTCATTTCTTTTTTCGTTGTTCGATAATTTGTTATTTAAAAGATAATTACGGTTTGAATTAATAATTATTTTTACTAATTACCGGTAACATATCCAACCAGCATACGTTAATTAGTAAAAATAGGGATATATTAACATATCTCTTTCAATATAAGCAAAAAAGTAATTATGGAATTCAATTTCTTTTTCAATATCGACCAATTTACTTTTACCATAAAGAACAAAAGCAATTATAAAGTCAGTCTTCCGAGACAAAGAATCAAATCAAGTAAAAAAAACAAAACAATTAATTAATTAGGAATTTTCTTTCGTGGAATAATGTCCAATTCTGGTCTTTCGCTTCAAAATTTAATTTCTGTTGAGATTGAACTAAGTTTCTTCCTTAGAGAATCTAAAATACAAATGACCTAAGAAAACCTAACGGGAAACAGAAGGAAATAAGACTGTTTTTGTTCGCAGTGAATGGCAAAATGGATTTTTTTTTCAGATTGATGACATGTTCTGAAGATCATCCACGAAAAGTAGCTTTAATCTTAGAATAAAGAAAATTCGATGAATAAGGGCTCAAACTGAAGATCAACCGATGCTATTTCGCCTTTCGAGATGTAAGCGAGGGAGGATCTTAATACAACATTTCATCGATAAATTATTTTCGTTAACAATTAACGGATATTAATTGAAAACGCGTCAATCATCCACTAAGTAAATCCGAGTAAGCTTATTTCCTAGTACACGAACGGAAGTCAGATGTTTTGTCCATATCTAATCGTAAAAATAGAAAAACTGTATACACTTGGAAGCTAAAAATTTAAATACATTGAGGACATTCGAGAAGAGCTCGATCAACATCAAGGTTGTCAATCGTCACGCTTTTAGTGCATAGATTTAATAAACTGAATAAGACAACTTTGCAATTACAGGGTGTCTACAAAATCTGAATAAAAAAATTCCCTGATTTTTCC
>JAFIDM010002131.1:74206638-74242126 GCA_023159025.1 Thereuonema tuberculata | reverse complement strand
TGATAATTCCCTGATTCCCTGATTTCCCTGATCCTGTAGACACCCTGAATTAAATAATCTATGCAAAAAAAGAGTGGCTTTCTATATTTCTTGTTGACGTTACTTCTAGAAAGCAAAAGGAGCATTTAAGCCTTTAAACATCCAAGGACAAATTTAGATGAAATCTGATATTTAAAAAAAAAAAAAAAATACGAATTCACTCAAAAACTAAAGCCATTTAAATTGAGTGAAAAAGAGATTTTATTATTTTTTCTCTTCCACTACTTCCTTAATCTTTCAATTAAAGATTACAGATTCAAAGAGATTTTTCTAGGCAATACTTACCTTTTTCTAAGATAATTTTAAGGTCCTATTTATTATATAAGACCTGCACAACTCGTAAAGGGCAGGGGACAAAGAAAACAACTATAAGCCTCAAGATTTTTTTTTATTTTTTTATTAATACAATAAAAATAATTACTTTTAACTATGAATTACTTTCGAATATTATAAGTCATTTTTTCTACGAGCTTCTCATGGAATAAAAAAAAAATCTCACTTTTTCTATTGAGGATAAAACTTAAAAAGAGTGGCAATTTAGATTACCAATCTATCTAATTCGAATTTCATTTCTTCCTCTTTTCCACCAACGGCGCTCTTAATATCGACCAATGAAAATGTCAAAAAACCCTTAAGAAAAGCGTCGTAAGGTCAACAGGATTTGTTTCCAGAAGGAATTTAATAAACTTCCTGCTTTCATATTTTCTTCCGATGCTTTCTGTCGGAAATCTTTGAATTCATTGTGTTTATGTTTGTATTTTTCTCTGCAATTCCAGGAATAGGACTTTGCATTGCTCTCAACGTATAAAATTACATTTCAATTACAACATTTAGACCTTCAAATAATTGTAATTTTGCTATAAATAAATATTATTTCCAAAAGTCGTAGAGATGATAGGCAGACATATCTTAGACGCAGCATCGAAGCCATCTTTTGAATTCTCTATTTTATTATATTATGCTTTTTTTTAAAAAAAAAATGAGAGTTTCTGATTGATGTCTTAAATTTAAAAAGAGTCGAAAATACCTTAAGATGACCCTCGTGTTTAAAGATCAAAACGTACCCAATGAAGACGTTTGTTTGTTGATTTTAATGACGCAAAAGCATCTAAGACTTTGCTGCGCCAACACAATTAAAACATTAGAAATAGAAAACAATTCTAAGAAAATAAAAACAAATATTGAAAATATATAAAAAAAAAAAGGGAGAGAATTAATCATTAAATGACAAATGGAGAAAAATGGAAATATGAAACTAAAAGGCAGACAGAGAATACGAACAAAAAGAACCAATGAGGAGCAATATAAAAAATACAGTAAAAACAAAAATAAAATACTGAAAATATTACTGACGAGAGTAAAATAACAAGAAGAGGTTTTCAAAAATCATAAAAAACTGGCAAGGCCACTTAGATGAATAAATTTTAAAAAGAAAGTTTTCATAGATGAAAGATTATCGTTTAAAAGAATGAAGATATGGGTATATTTCAAAGGAGATATTTAAAAAAAAAAAAAAAAAGAATAAATCACTGACAACGTTATTGATTAAAAGCAGGACACAACTAAAATGTGATGAACTGAGAACATTATATTCCATGTATCATATTCAGGAGACTGTTCTTGCAGCAACAGATACTTGTGTGTGAGTTTGGTTGTATCCAATAGGTAGATGTGTTCGTAAGACATTATCCAAGGCAACAACTAATCATTCTATAATTAGGAGCGTTCAGAACAGAGGAACAAGTTAATTGGTTGATGGGTTTAATAGCATCTACGGCCATGCTGCGTCAGGAAACGTCAAACACAATAAAATGTAGAAATGAAATATAATTACATATTTTAAAATACACAGAAATAAAAGAGAAAAGATGGCAAAAGAATAAAGCCAAGGACAAAGTACCTAAGTTGCTTCCTATCATGAAATTTTTAAATCATCAACGTATAGAGTTATAACCTGTCAACACATCCCATTTTTAGGAGACAACTGAATAGAACTAAATCCAATGAAGTATATTAGATTACAATTGGTTCCACTTTTCTTGCCACAATGCCTTCAATCGAGAACGAGCAATAATATAAAAGTCACCCCAAGTATTGTGCAGTTGGCATCAATGGAATTTGGCGTAAGAACTGACTAGGGAATCTACTGACTAAAGAGCTTTTTGCCAGGAATTTCAATATGAATTAGTATCCATGAAAGAATAATAACGCTACGTTTCAAACGATTCAATAAATAGTTTTACAATATTGATAAGAAAATAGGATGGGTTGGTAGGGTGTGACTGTAAAAGGCTCTCTTTGTCTCCATAAATAAGCATATTGAAGAGATTTTGAGTGCATACTGTGATGCCATCAAAATGGTTACACCACTCTGAAATGAAAACAGAACTCAGATATTTCTAATGTATAGCAGAGTATAATACGTAAATTCCTTCCACGACAAGAAATTTTTAAATCATCAACGTATAAAGTTATGAATAGAAGTAGGTTAAAAAAAAAAGCAGTGATTCCATTTATCTTGATAGAGAAATGTGTGACACAAAGGACACAGCTCTAAGCAACTCTTAATTCGTGAGGATAAGGACTTGATACTTGAATCAATTTGGACTTGCAAAGTACGGTTAATAAGAAAATTCCGAATAAAAGTAAGTGTGTTTCCACGTAATCTGTAACTGCGTAAATCTTTCAGAATTTCAAATTTCCAGGTTCGATCCTAACCTTCTTTTTCCAATTTAAAGAAAATGGAAACCAGATATTCTCTCTTCCAAGAATTGCGCCCTCACAAGCGATCAACAGTGGATCGATATTTACAAATGTTACATTGTGTAGGAGTAAAAAAAAAAGGTTCTTCTTTCTAAGACACCATACTAATCGTCGATTGTTTTGCAGAAGCAGCTGGTAAGTGCAACAGGACGGTAATTATTATTAAGATCACTGTTGTCTTTCTCGGATTTAGCAAAAGTGCAATAATTGCCGTAGGCCAACAATTGGAAAATAAATGTTCCAACCAAATTTTGTTAAAAACGGAAATAAAAACTTCTAAGGAAATAGTGATTGTTATGTATTCCGCTGGGACGCAAGCAGTAGTTTTGGAGATGTTTAAGGCAAACAATAATTCATCTAAACAAAAATTTCTTTTACTATCTCTTTTGCAAGAACATCTCTTTTGTTTAATGGTTTGAAAAGATGTTGATAAATTAGAGGAACTAGAGTTCCGAGCTAAAGCTGTCCATAAGTTCCTATTTGCATTTCACCGAATGGACCAATTTCCATATGAATAGTTAAGCCTTTTTATATGTGTAGCGGCATTGCATTCTTTTTTTATCCTAAAGAGTTTTGAAGAAATCTGACTGTTAAGAGAAGATATGTAACAGAAGTCTTTCTGGGCTTTCTGTGAATAAGTTCGCGCCTTTTTACAGTCACAAGATTTCATTCTTCTGCGTAGGATAACGATGCAAGTTATTCCAAGCTCTCTTCTATTACTTGTGCTACAAGTAAATTCCACGAGGTTTATAGTGTATGGAAATCGTGAAGATGTCTGAAGAATGCTAGCACGAGCATTAGATACGATCATATCATTTATATTCTGAATAATATTATTACTGTTATCAAGTAGATGTAATCTGCAACCCAATGATCTATTAGTGAAGTCTGTAACTTCAAACTTCCATTGACGACGACGAGAAATAAACGCTGAAGATGAGAAATTTCTTGAAAAATACTCCAGGATTGTTAGTAATTTCTCAGGAAAAAATTGAAAAAAAGCGTAGCAGAACCATGTGCTAAAGCAACTGTTAAAAAGGAAATTAGAGAGGATGTTAACTGTGTGGATGACCCCATGTTAAAGATGCAAAGATGGTGACGAGGTAGTAGTTTTTCAATAAGGACATCTCTGATGTTAGTTGATGAACAGACCCAAACCGGAGAGTTGGCGTTCAAGTTAACAAAAGAAGCAGTAACTGGTTGTTATAGGAATTCTGTAATCGAAAACTAGGACGGAACGTGAGAGGAAGGTAGAGCCTATAGATGCTAATCAATCAACCTGTAGGTATATACGCTGCAACAGCTTCCAAACCAATAACAACTGTTAAACATTAAATAATATCAAATCGGACGTCAAAACTCTTCATCAATACGGTGTTTAATCAGGATAGAATATCATCGAAGGTTAACTGTGAAGTTACCTGCATGAAATGCCTCCTATACGCATATACAGATTGGTCAGTAGATGTGAATAAGGACCTTGATATTATTGATATTGGATCGAAGTTTTCTACAATTTCGTAGATAATGCCATTGTTAAATTTAAATTTAAAAAATTAAGATGGTGGTAATGCCTCAAATGTACAAAGAATCTTAAAGAGTTGTCCTCCATATCTCCCTCATAAAATTGCCTCGGCGAGAAATGGCTCCGACTGCTATGAGAAGGTAAATGTGAATGAGGACAATTAAAAGGCTTGAATATTGAAGGCGTTTACTGTGAAAACTTTAGTCCCGCTGGGTTTCTAGCAGGACCTAAAGACACTGACAAAGACAATACAGTTAAGTAGAGTGTAGAGGTATGAACTTGTGATTATAACACCTCAACGGGTCTGGAATATACGATCTAACATTACAGTTCAGATATCCAGATTTAACAGATTTTGATAGATTTGATTGTAAAAATGCTGCCGCATAACTACACCATCTAGATCTTGCTCTACTACCTCTTGAAGAATTCAAGATTCTGCTTCGTTGCAGATATAACGAGTTTAGTTAGTACTGCCATCCTCGGTATCTGCTCAGCTGTTTGTGAAGATAACTCGGATAACTATCACCAGATTAACAGATAAACTGCAAGGATCTGTACATTGGGAAATTTCTCCAAATTTGCCGCAAGTGGCCTTGCCTCTAAGTTGCTAATCCACAGGCCATATCAGTGGCAATTAAAACCCTTAAGAGTTTCTTCATGCATTATGAACATTACAATTCAAGTATCCAGCTTCAATAGATTTTGGTTGCATGGATTTGCCAAAAATCAATATTTTTGTTGGTGTCAGACTCTCCTTATTGAATACTACTTAATTTCATGGCAATCATACCCTTGGACGAAAAGTCTTCCAGAAATTCCACGCCATTTGTTCCGTCCAAATCCGGCTCCATAATAAGTCCTTTCGATTAATTCAAAGCTGCTTTATGATTGGCTATAGAATCATCAATTGGCTATTTCACTTAGGTTCTTGGTTTCAGGACTTGCACCACCGATAGGAACCCTCACCAAACTATGTCAGGGATAGAGATTTCTTTCGTTAAACTTCAAAGTTCAATTCATAATTTTTTGAAGGAAGTTTTGATTTTATGATTATTTTTATTATTATTTTATTGCCTTTATTCTATTTAGGTCGATGCGTACAGCATTTGCTTTCATCTCCCAGACTATCATTCAATAAACTTTTTTTGTGTCGATCTACCTCGTATTCATGGTACAATAATTGTTGTGTCAACTTCAAAAAAAAATAAGATCTAAAAATTCAGGAACTCCAAGCAAATTCCTTTCGATAATTTTCAACTTACAGGAAGTATATCTTTAGTTTACAAAAAAAAAAAAACAAAGTAATAGTACTATTAAGCAAACAGTTCAAAATTTTAAAGTTCTAAAATACAAAACAAAATCCCTATAAATGTTAGGTAAAACTCTCTCCCTTTAAAAGAGTACATATCGTGAATAAGTTCTCAGCTAAATCGGAAGCGCAGTGCCTCAAGGAATAAATTACACAATGAAAAAAACTCACCAATGAAAAAACGAGTTACAAAATCCACGTGCCACAAAGAGCGCCATCAATGAATTTTTTTAATTCTCAGTTATTTTGATGAAAAATAAATCTTTGAAAAAGTCTTGCTACGACGAAATTAACATTTAAAATTTGTTATTACAAAACACTCCTTTACAGTATTTTTTTAACTTTACAGTTTCATATCATAAAAATTGTAAAATTGAAGGCAGAATCATGAACGCTAAGAAACAGGTCTTTCGAGCCGTAACGAAATTAAACTATAAAGATATAATCAGACGTTCTTCTGGCCAAAGAAGGAACAGGTTGGTTTTAATGGTGAAAAAGCATCTTTGACTAAGAAAGGATAAACACTATAAACATAAATCAGAAAAATTCTACGCAATTTAAAACAAATATTAGAAAAACATAAAGATGCCTAATTATGACATTACAAATAGATGTGGGAATATGGAAATATGGTGCGAAAAGACTACCAGAACGCAGTCAGAGAATAAATAAAAAGAATCAATGAGGAACAAAAGTTTACCAGTAGAAATTGAATGATCAAAAAAAGGTTGTTAGTTTTTTTTTCTAAAAATCATAAAAAACTGGCAAGGCCACATAGATAAATAAATTTTAAACTACATGATATGATAAAAAGAGTATAAAAGCACTGTCGACCACGTTGATTAACAGCTCAACTAAAATATGATGAACTGATAAAATTATGTTACTTGCATCATATTCAGAAGGTTGTTCTTGAATATTTGTGTTTGGGATGTCCAATATGTAGATGTTTTAGGAAGACATCATCACGGCGACCTACATTCATCCTATATCCTGAAGCGGACAGAATAGGAGCAACTAGTTGAAGTTTGTTTTCCTCCTGTTGCTAGAAGATCTTTAAACACGACCGACCAGAAGTCACGGTAGGGTATCGCTGAAGTGAAGAGTTTCAGTGAATATGGAAAGAGAATAAGCAAGTTCATTGCGACGCACAGTGGTTCGAAATACGAATCTAGCTGGAAAAAAGTCAAAAAGTTGTGGTTGTAAAAACAAAAGATAACTATCGTATCAGAAGCGTGGATAGTTGTGTAGCTATTGTCTGTAATTATTTTTTCAAAAGAAACAATAGATTATTGTAAGAGCTGGAAGAAACGTATTGTTTTGCTCGTATGTACTTGTACCATTTCGCGTCTGCCGGCTGTAGTTCTCAGAACTTCGATCAGTGTGAACGTAATTTATGTAAGATTTAGTTGAGGTTTTCGGTGATAAACTTAAGGTAATTATCTTGACTTTTAGACGTTATTTTACATTATTATGATTACCATTATGTTTTTAGTTGATGTAATATCGAAGCCTTATTCCTTGTTTTATTTTTGTATGTTCTGTTGTTGTTTTGGACTGGCAATAGCAAAGCCCGTGGAAACCTGATGTGGCATCATACTTAAATTGTAGCCTAGTTATTTATCTATAAAATTACGCTTCTTTCTTAACCATGTTTAACCAACTTTTTTTTTAATTAAATTTTCAGTGATGGAGGAAGGAGTTTCAAGAAGAGAGCTCTTTGACGTATGTCGGAACGAAGCGAATCTGCAAAGGAGATTAGCATGTGTTTGTGATTATATATTTGATAAATATGGTTTACAAGACTGTAATGAACATTTTCGTGAAGAGTGAAAAAAAAAAAAGTGCAAAATTTTGTAATAATCTGAAAAAACGATGGAGTGACTGTCAACAGTTTTCACGGAAAAACAGTAAATGGTTGGATGTGAAATTGGTGTTTAAAGAAGCATGGAGTTCACAACAAAGAAAAAACAGTGGTCGTCCATGTAAATTGTTCGAAGAGAGTGGTGAGTAATCCCGTAAAGAAAAACTGAAACCCTTGTTGGAAGCGAATACTGTTGGTGAAATTGTTCTTGCAGCTGAAATGGGTCCTCGATCTGCGGGAAAACGTGATGCGGCACTAATAGTGAAACAAGTTACCAATTGTTCCCCAAACAGAGCCACGAAGATAAAAAAAAGCATACCAATCTCCAAATAATACACAAATTATTAAATTAACACAGGACGAAGCATTAGCTTTTCTCGTTGACAAGAAGTTCACAAAAGATAAATACATATCCATCCGAAATGAACAACCTCAGGCGTGTACGACAAAAAAAGCTAAATGATACAGCTTTGGCTCTGGGTTTGTCTAGTCTGCACGCGTGGATCAAATTTTTCGAATGTATCCTGCATATATCTTACAGGTATGACATAAAATCATGGAGAATATTAGAACAACATAAAGATGATGTCAACAGACTAAAAAGTAATATTCAAAATCGCTTCCGAAAAGAGAAGGGGCTTCTCGTCGACATACCCAAACCCGGCTTTGGTACGACAAATGACGGGAATACCGCGCGGAGGTTTTTTGAAAACACAACTTTAGCGTCTGATATCACCAGGATAGACGAAGAGTTAATCCGGCGATTCGGAATCATACTTAAAACAATCGCATGTGGATATGCTATTAACATTCGAGAGTTCGAAAAATACTGCTCTGATACAGCAGATTTATATGTTGAAAAATATAAATGGTATTACATGCCACAAAGTGTGCATAAAATACTTATCCACGGTGCGCAATTGATAAAAGATGCTGTACTTCCAGTTGGAATGATGTCTGAGGAGGCACAGGAAGCCCAGAATAAAGACTATAAAAATGCCAGAGAGCATCATACACGTAAATTTAGCCGAAAAGATACAATCACAGATGTGATGCACAATCTTTTAATTTCCTCAGACCCACTTGTTAGCAGTCTTCGAGTCAAACGAAAACAAGCAGGTGTAAAAGTTTATCTCCTGCTGTATAGCGACTACTACAGAATTCAGCAGATGAAGAAGATCAAAACAATGATGATGATGCTGATAATGATGCTGATAATTAAATATTTAATTTTTCTAAATAATAAACATTTGCAACAAATGTGTTCTACTGCTTTTAATTTCAATCCTAATTTTATTATTTCGCAACGATATAATTTGCAAATAATAAATTATAAACTTAAATTATACATGGCTACTCACGATAAAAAGTAAGAATCATGCCTATATATTTAAGTTCATAACATCTTTTTAGTATATTTACCGCAATACACAAAGAAATATTTTTTTCCCGTCAGATTCTTTATCCGAACCACTGTGCGACGTGACCAGGAGTCCAGCAGAATACGAGGAGCAGTGCTATGTCCAAAATCCTCTAATTAATCTAAAATGGATAAAAAGGAGGTGGGGGGAGGGGACCTTGACTGCACAATGCCTACAGAGCACTCTCAGAATCGTTGTAGATCAGAACTTTTAAGAGCTTTTCTTTGAGGGCATATTATAAAGTCATAAAAATAGCTTATAGTTTTGGTATAAAGACAACTTCCAAACGAAGTAACAAAATCTTAAAGAATTAGGAGAATAGCATTTGTAAGTATTGTTGTAACAATACAATTTCATGAATGTCTCATATCTGTATCGTTTTCCTCTACTTGTTTGTAACGTATTGTTGTTGTTTTTCGGCTTTGAAAAAGAAAAGAAGTCATCTCTTTTCGAAAATTAAGAGATATTTATTTCAATAAATGTATGGTTTTGTACATTTATTTTTGTTTTATTTTGAAGATTTGAAGACTTTTTAATAGATAGAATGTCTAGAAGAGGGAGAATTAAGAAGACTTATGGTAACAAAATCTTGTCTGTAACTTATTAAAAACTATCTGAACTGCATCAGAATTAAAAAAATAAATTTAAGACATCTTAATTTAAACGTTTTTAGTTTAAGATTTGCTTATTATTAATCGAATTATTTCATAATTAATGTATTTGCAATGAAAACATAATGGAAAATATATACATAAATATATATTTATTTTTATTAAAAAAAAGTTTTCGAAATCGTCTTTTGACTATGCAGTTCTTGAAAATCTATTTTTCTTACAGCGAATCACAGCTGAATGACTACTAGTTTCTTTGCAATGGAGTTCTGCGTACCTATGAGTCAATGTCTTTCCACAGAGGTTGATTTTTAAAAGTGAGAGAGAAAGGATTGATGACGCACATCCGCTTCGCTGTCCAATCGATAAAGAGGGATATGCTCTGGCGGGAAAGTGGGTCAGGGTTCCAAGCAGACCAAGGCTACCACCAGACAGGCGCTGCGACGACGAACACACAAATTAATTAGCTACGATCGACAACAAGAGCAGCCATTGAACTCGTAACAAATGTCTTTACTCAAGTTTACTTGAAAATTCCTTTTGCTTTTCACTGTACGAAACAAAACGTCCATTGATTAAGATAAGAAATATTTACATCTCAAAAATCAAAATGGCTGTTTTGTTTTGTTCATGATTTGAATAACAAAGTTATATCTTAGCGATTCTTCAAAGTAGGATTAAACTGATAAATAAATAAATAAACAAACAAACAAATACTCTTTATTTATAATTGTACGTAATAAACTATTCCTATAATACACTCAAACTTGTAGTTTGATTATCAGTCAATCGCTTCATTCCACGTTATTTATTTATTTATTTATTTATTTATTTATTTATTTAATGTTATTTTATTCTTATCTAGAAATCGACCAAAAAAAAAAAAATAATAAAAATTACATCTAAATATGTAAATAAAAAAATAATGGATTTTCCTTGGATGTTTTACTACTTGTGCCTTGCCTTGGGCAGGTTGTCCTTCCAACCTATTTATTGATTTCCTCATTATTAGATCGTCACTGAAATTTATTTCTGTTTTCATAACAATCTAATGACAAAACAAGAGTACACGATTTAGTTCTATATTATTTTTCTGTTTTTCCCCCTAGAGAAATATACGAAGTATAAATATGAAACCTAAAAATAAAAAATAAATATTTATTTCCTTTTTTATTTTCTATTCTATATTATGGACCTTGGGTGAAGTTAGCCCACTAACACTTGAGATCGCAAGGACAAACGAAAATTAACAAAAGGTCACTCGGAAGGACAGGAGTCAAACTAAGAGAGGAAACATCCAAGCTGGTGCGGGATTCGAACCGAGATTCAGAATTTCAGCCAAGCCTAGACAGCTCTGCTACGCCTTTTTTTTTATTTCATTTGTTTCTTCAAGGTGTAATTCAAGAAGCAACAAAAAGTTGTAGTAATAAAACAGAACATGGAACCACGATGAAATAAACATATGGAATCCAATGGGGATTAAAAGAGGCAGCCTTTATTGCAAAGATAAAAATTACAGTTGAAGGTCTTTTTGTTTTGTTTTTTAATAAAATAAAGTGTCATTTTATTAAAAAAGAAAATCAATAAAATGTATGCGTACACATTTAACAACGCTTGTAGAACGTGATTGTTCCAAATCATCTCACCGAGTTCTCTGAATAATTAAGTCATCCTCAATAAAATATGAATCACTTAATTTCATGCTTCCAGATGATTCCGTAATAATCACATTCATAAAATGACATAATTAATGAGGAAAAAAATAAACCATAACTCCCATTGAATTTTAAAACGATTAATCACATCTTGAAAATGCTTTTCATTCATAAGAACCGAGCCCAAATAAACAATGAACTTACTGTTGTTGTATCAGCTTCCGAATTCATCAATGAACAGATTTGTAGAACAATTTGATCATGCGCACAACTCGAGAATGAACAATCGTACATCAACTGGTACATTTTAATATTTTTAATATATTTTTTTAAATACCTCCCAGCTACTTGATATTAATATCTTCATCATTTACGATTTTTTAATGCTATATTTTTCCCCAATTTAATTATTTTTCAAATAATAGAAATTATTTATCATCAATTTAATCCAAGCTAACGTAATTACTAAGAAGATTTCTCATTTGTAAATCATTTCACGAAGAACAAGGATTTGCCCTTCTTTTTTTTTTATTTTGAATATTAAAATGCAGATTAGTACTTCACGAAACACTGAATACAAGCAGCCTAAAATGTACAGAAACCAAAACAGAAAGTTAATGATATATTTTTCTCTTTCTTTTAACAAACCTAATACAACTTTAACGTCTTAAACTCTTATGGGATGTACCTTTTTTTTTTTTTTCCCCATTAAGCCCTGAAATTTATTTTTGAAATCCGAGTCCTAAAACGGGAGTCCATTGACAAAATCCCTTCTTTAAGATATTAATTTATTCGATTGGGATCATATGATAGAAGATCAGTTTGTGAAAAATTAATTACATTAATTCTCGCTTTCGCTTTAAAACTAGATTTAAAAAAAAAAGAAGTTCCTACAAGAACTCAGATCCTCTTTTCGTAGGTTTCTTTCTTTTTTTCTTCTTTTTTTTCTGTTTTTTCCATCAGTCAAACACTAAGAAAGAATAGCAAAAGCAAAGTTCTTCTCACCATTTCATCGTGGCTCCACATTAAATTCCTAAATCACAACGATACTGAATTTCATAAACCTTGAATCTATTGTTCATAAATGTGCATGTTAAACTTCGAGAAGATCCAGCACTGGTAACAAAAGTTACTTGAGGGAGAGGGGGGGGGGTACATATAAACAACACAAGGATGGTGATCTCAGAAGCCTTCCTGAAAAAGAAAAAAAAAGAAAAAAGCCAGCCTAAAAGAGATTGAAGGAGACAGTCTCCAATCTGTTGTCTTACGATGGGTTTATGGATTTTGAAAAGGGAAGGTAATGGCTACTTGGTTTTGAGTCATTGGTGATGGAGTTGAAAGAATGAAGGAAGAGGAGGAAGATGTAGAGCATGAAACAACAGTAACTGGGTCTACATGCACCGTGACTTCTACGCTCTATTCATAATTTCTTCCGGTTCATGTTAACGCATTAGTGGAAGAAACAAACCTCTGAGTGGGAGTTCAAACAAAAACACTCTATTCAAATGCAAAGTTATAGAAGGAACCTCGCTATCAAAAGATTTGGTTAAAGTCTCCTTGTAATAAAGAGAGGGACTTTTAAAATCGAAAACCATCGAAGGGGAGCAATAAAATAAGAAAATACACTCATTTAGTTTTTCTTCTCTCACCAGTTGCAGTTGGTACTAAGTTAGGAGGAATTTATCCCATCTCTGGAAGAATTAAGAATTTCAGATATTTTGAGCTACCACACCGGACGAGATATAATCTAACGAACCGATCTATGTCCTGGATGCTTAAAATATCTGAAACTTTTAATGATTCCAAGGATGGGAAACTGATCCCTGACTTATTGCAACGAACAGCATTAAGGCGATTAACATGTGGTCAGAGGAGAAGGAGTTAATTAGGAGTGAAACCTCCAAATGCACAACCACAGAGAGGTTTATAATAAATTTATGCTTTGTACCTCCTTCCCTCCCTCTTGTTTAAATACTGGTGTCCAATATTAAGCTCTAAAAAAGTCACGTTCATTTTTATATTAAAACAAAAAACACAACAGAATGTATAAATGCACTCAATTCAAGAAAGATAAAAATAAATAAATAAAATTAATTAAAGATACTTCATTGATATTTCATTGAACTCTAAAACCTCCATATAAAAATCATGACTCAAACGGAGTCATTTGGAAGTTTTTTTGAATAAATATTTTAATTTTACATTTATTTTGTGATGTTGAGAAGATGATGATGTTTAATAAAAAATGCTGTTGTTTAGAGATCTCGTTGCTCGGATCGTAAATCTTTTTGTTTTGTTTTTTTTCCCTCTCTTTATTAATCAGCATCTAACTTGAGCCTAAACCTAAAAACCTAATCAGGTAAGTTCCTTTTGTTCTCCTTTTCAATAATTATCTTCAGTGGGATTTTTCAAGAAATGATCAGAAGGCAGTTCTTTTTTATAACAGGATTTATGTCATGTTTAAGGCAACGAATTAATCATAGCGCCGTAGAACCATTTTGAAATTTCCGTTATTCACGATTCATTTACAAAACAATACACTCAGATGTGGGTGATTAGTCACATTGGTCGTAACTTCCAAATTAAACCACATTTTTGTTATCTTTTATTTTCTTTTTTCAGAAAGCATTCTTAATATAAAAACAAAGTTACGATTTCAGTACTATCCCTGTTTCATTGTTCTGTTTCAAAATATCCATCTTGGCTATCCCTGAACAAATACGCCCTCTAAATCCTCAAACATAAATCTTTGCTATCGTAAGACCGATATTATTACTGTAAGGAGTTTCCTGTGTGTGGATGAAACATGTCACCTATCAAATCGATTGTCGGTAAACTTCTGACTGAACTGATTTCTTTGGTTTGCCGACAAACAAAGGCATTAAGTGAATTGCAATACTTTTGTCGTTGTGTTATTTTCGTTTTTTATTTCCTACTTTATATTGAAGATTGGTTCTCACTGAAAAATTAAAAGAGACGTTTATATTTATAAAAGCATTAGTAAATCAATTTCTACCTTAAAAAGTAATAAAAATTAAAAGCAATCCTTAACATAAACAAAATATAGTTAGAAACTCGTATCAGATTTTATGCAGGGATTCTAAGTGAATTTTAAAACAATTAGATGAAAAAAAAAAAAAAAAAAAAAAACAGGTTACATTAACTTAAATATTTTCGAATAGTTATCAAAAAAATAAAATGAACTGCTAATAGGCTTACTATATTTTACAAACCCTATCATTCACACACAACGTGATTTAACAAGGAAAAGAAGCATAACCTGATTTCAAAAACTTCCATTCAATGCTGCTGTGAATAAGTGAAGTACATATGTCTAAAATTATTTCGATATGAGGGCAGCATTTGCTTATCATTATAAATAAACTATTACATATTCATTTATTTCTTGTTACACATGTCCGTCGCTTAAGTTATTTCTTAATAATCAAAAAAAAAAATCAGACGCAATAAATAAATAAATAAAATAAAACAAAAAAAGTCATCTTTATGAGAGATTTAACTGTACATTATTTCCAATCTTGCAATGTGAGTTCGTTGGTTTCAGAGAAAACTTTCTTGGCAAACAAACCTCTTTTCAGTGCCATAAAAAAAATTACTGTTATTTATTTGTTATTACTTTCTTTTTGAAGTAGGTATCGCGGTTACTAATTAATTTCTCTGATATTTTAGAATTTTTTTTTTTAATAAAAAAAAAGAAACAGACAAACAAAATAAAAGTTATCTGCCCAGAAGCTGTTTATTTAAGGTACTCATGTAGACAATTATTTCAAGTAACTATTTCACGCAATAACTTCACGCTTAAAAAAGTTTTAAAAAACGGTCCACAGCTGAAGATCTTCCATTCATCCCATATTTGAGTGACATCAGTTTTTTTTTTGTTTTGTTTTGTTTTTTCTGACAAAACTGGAGGAACAAACTAAATAAATAAATAAATTACGAACTTTTAAAAGCTTACTTTTCTTAGAAAGTGAGGTTCATTAGATGTAGGGGTGTGGGTATGTTCCTCCTTCCCCAATAATTTTGAAACTGCAGGATGGATCATCTTGAAAATTAGTGTGCATTTATGGACAATCTAATTTCTACAATTGAAATCTTTTAGCGCTAGAAGCGGAAAAAAACAGACACAACTGAAAAAGCATTGGAATTAAACCAATGAATTTTAAATCTAATTCTATTCATATTCTATTTTTTAAACAATAACTATTCATTTCCTAATCCTTTAAATAGCACGCGGTTTGAAACGGCTAAAGTTAATACAACTTTTTTTTTTTGTATATATTTCTGTATTTCTTAATAGATCAGTTTATATTCCAGTCCTACGAGATTTTTTTATAAATCTGTCTTATCTGTATCGTAACGAATTCTAGAGGAAAAAGAAAGAGTTTTCTTGTCCTCAATTTCACCTGAAGAAGTTTTCTATTGAAGAAAACGAAATATTGTGATTAAAGAAGGGATTTTAAGAAGACATTTTAGTTGTGTAAATCTGTCTAAAGATGCTTTTTTTTATTTACAATATTTTCAAGTAAAAATGTTAGGGTATTATAAAAGCAGTGACTAAAATATATTAACACAAAAATGTAATTCGAACATTGTACATAATTATCTAATTCAAATTTATACGTAATTATATGCATAAATATTCCTTTCTTTTTTCTTCTTTCTAATAAGTCTATGGAATTTATTTCCTTTCGAATTCATTCCGTGAAAAGAATAATAAAAAACATTTAGAATAGGTAAGGATAAGAGTTTTCAAAAATAAAATTACAAAATAGTATAGTTATATAATACACATCAATATAATGATTTGTTTCCAATTGTAGGACTTTAAGCTTAAGTATTTGTATTTAGGTCTTATATAATTTATGATTAAAAAAAAGAAAGTATTAAAACATTACAATATAAATCATTTTAAAAAATGAAGATTTAAATAATTGTCTCAGAAAATGGAAAATATGTTTCAGTAGATACTGCAATTTAAAAATAAAGATTACTTTTTAGGTTTTGTCATATTTACAATTTTAAAATAAAACAACTTTAAAACTTTAATAAAAAAATTTTTAATAAACAACATTTTAAAGAAAATAAACTTTTTGTTCTTGGTTTTTCGCTTAAATAAAAAGCCTTGAAAACAATAAAAACCGAAGAGCCTATATTTAGTTTCAAATTTTAATTTCTCCTGAATTTTCCAAAATATTAAAATCTGCTTAATTTTTTGGGGGGAATTTTTTTGGGGGGAGGGGGGGGGTTAAATCATGAAATTACAATTAAAGATTCCGAACTAAAAATAACTGATTAAATAAAACAACTTATGTTGTTGTTCTTGTGATTTATCATAGAGTTATTCTCTGTGATGGCGCACCTGTTAAGTGACTGACTATTTCTTTTCATAGGAGGCAAAGTCTAACAATGAAGAATGAAGAAAGACCAAGCACCACGTCGGGATTCGAACTCAGGTCCAAACGTATCAGACGTTTCATGGCAGGCCGTTGCCTTGACCACAAATCTGTGCCTAAAAGGCCTAAACCCAACTTAATCTATATTGAACTGAGTAGGACTCATTAAATCAATACAACTCAATCGAACTACAGTGCAACTTGGATAATTCGAAGCTGAAGGGACCACTACAAAACTTCGAATTATCGAAAACTTCGAATTAAACAAGTTACATCTTTTAACTTTAATTTCAGGTCCACTGAATGCTTGAAAAGATTATTCTGTCAATAAGTAAATATTTATTCAGAAAGATCATGGTATGAAAGACTTAAACACCATATGTATGTAAACAAAATAAGATTTACATTACGTAAGCTACAGTACATATTACATTCAATACAGAAAATTATAGTTTTTCAAAAAATTGTGCAATGTCTGATTGTTTTGTAGAATTCAGTCGCTTAAGGTTAGCAAAATCATCAAGCATGTTTAGTGAACGGAAAACAGCTTCACTTACGTTGGTTTGTCCTTCAATGTACCGACGAAATTCGGCGCTATCCCGTACTCGTTGGCGATTTGGCATTTCTTCTTCACACCCTTTTCCACTTCGCGAATGACTGCGACCTTTTCTGCGAACGTTAAATTCTTGTACACGCATAGTTTACTGAAAGAATGGTGACACTGACAGCAGGAAGCTCGAATGGCGTCTGAAGCGTCACGTGTCGAACGGTGGCGGGAAGGGGATTTCCGTTGTCACGTGTCGAATTTCTTAACGATGAAACGCCGAAAAGTCGTTAGGGTTCGAAGTTTTTTATAAAAAACTTCGAATTAAGGAAGTTGAACTTCGAATTATCCACGATTTTTTAACATTGATTTAATAAGAAATTCAAGGGACCAAGAGAAATCTTCGAATTAAAGACGTTCGAATTATCCAAGTTGCACTGTATTACGAACGCTTCAAAGGAAGATGATTAGTAAAAAGTAAAAGTAATTCTGGAATTTTCCAGTAAATTTCCTATTTATGCATTATTTATTGGATGCAGAATTTTCCTTTTAAGGAGAATAAAGCAAATCAACATTCTATTGTTTGAAATGGATTCAAATCATATATTACAAGAGTAATTATAATCATACATTAGTGATTATGTATTTACTTATCATTGGGTTGATAAGTTGCTTTCTAAAAAGAAGAATCAAACACAAAATCAAATATTATATAAGAAGTGCGGAAACGTCACATATCAATCACTATTGAAGTACTTTCAAATCAATAGTTTGTTTACGACGTTTCATTCGTTTATAAAAATTGAAAACCATAATTTCATTTTCTGTTTTAATGAACTTATTTTCTGAAATAAATAAATTCAAGTCCTTCCAGAATGAGAAGTTCAACTTTAAGTGATTTTGTTTTTTTTTTTCTTCTCCTTTGTTAATTTTTATTATTAGGCTTAACTATTTCATTAGCATTCGTCAACAAAATTAATCTGAAAATCATCGCCAGTGGCTCTTTATGAGTTTACTGGTTTTGATAAATAATGAGTTTTCTGAATTTGTCATTAGGCACGTGAGCAACGAACGAGATTCAAGACGAGATTTCAAGGACAGCATTAGTATTATTCAAAGGAAACAACTTTAGACAATTATTTACCAATTAAATCTATCCAGTGAAATTTAAAAACTTGCCGCTTCTAAGTTAAAACATAACAGAAATATACAGATTTTAACATTTTTGCGAAGAACAAAATCTACATTAATAAAGAAAGCTGAACCTAGCACAATGATTGCTTAAGTTACCATTGAAAAATATTTAAACAAAAACAAAAAAGGTGAAAAAAGGAAGTTGTACAAATGGGCTAATTCCCTATCGGATATAAGACAGTTAAAATATAAATGAAAATAAAAACGTATTTACTTAATTAATAAATAAATGAATTAATTATCAAAGTATAATCTTGTAAAGCTATGTTTACTCTTAGGAATCTGATATCGATTCATTGAACTCTTTCGTTGTTTAGAGATTCTGGAATTTTCGCATTTTCGTATCCAACAAAAATATCTTTATATTAAGAAATCTGTATCTCGAATAGTTCTCCTTCAATTTTCACGATTGCACTGAGGATAGGATATTCATTTCGGATGACTGACAACAATTCATTATTTTTACAAGACACGAAACACCGAACAGCCAATGAACAATTAGCGATTGTAAGTTTGAGTATTTGACAGCCGATGATTCATTTGGCTCATTAATACATCTGCTTAAATTCGTAACAAACAATTCCCCTCAGCGAAGAACTGAGGGGAATTGTTTGTTACGAATTTATCTCGCTTCGGACTGTTGTCTTCATGTGATTCATGGGAAACATCCCATAACATCATCATCTCTGTAATTCCTTTATTCATTGGATTGTTGTAGCTTCCAAGGACAGTAAAATTTCGAGACTGATTTGTTGACCAAGGTAACAAAACAAAAAAAAGCAATTAGCTCTCCGGCTAAAACGCTCTGATTTCAATCACGATTCGATTCAATCGGAGTTTGTTTGAGGTTTCTGGAAAGCGGATTTTGATAGAATTAATTCGCGGAATTTCGCTTAAGATTACTTACTCGAGAATTTTCAGTAGTAATGATTTTTTTTTTCAAGTGTAACAGCAAAATTATGTGTTATAATAACAATACTACTAATAATAATTATTAAATTTTGTAAACATTATATATTATCATGATATACAGGTATATTTCAAAAAATGCAAACTTCGAAAAATATTTTACTATTTTGTTGAACATCCTAATCTACCTTAATAATAAAATCTCACAAACTGTAGTTACTGAAAACATTAAGTTAATAGTAATAATGATAAAAATTTGGCCTAGCACGAAAATCTCTGGAAAAAAAATTCCTTGGTGTAAACATGGCGTAGCCTAATGAATCGTTTTAATAATGAATCAAGGATTCCCGTCCCCTGTCCGCCTCATGATTCATCCAATATTTTTATCCCCTAAATAGACCTGAATTACTATCGGGTTTCTCATGTTCCTCATCATCAGTGTTACTGTACTATGTTGCTAAGAAAAAAAAAAACGACGAAAATAAGTAACAAACCGAATAAACAAACTACGAGTTGGTTCAATAAAAACAGTTTTTACATTTTTTAACAATAATAGTCAAAAATTCTTTCAAAATTTGTTAAAATAGTCACAATAACACCCACTGACATATTTCGACCATCTTAAATGTTTTACAATGCGTGATTTAACAAAACTATTTTGAGTCTCAATATAGCAGTTCCCAAACTTTTGACTCCGAATCCCTTTCAACATTTATTTAGAACTACGTAATTATTCATCCAATCAAAAAAGTCAAGAACAGTTTATAAGTTATAAAGTTCTTCATTATAGAACCAACCCCCAACCCCGGATCCATTACAAAAAGAAATAGATAATTTCTATTATTTCTAAATACAGAAATAAAAACTTTTAAAAAAATCATAATATATCATTTATCATATTTATATAATAGTAAAATAAGCAAATCGATTTGTAGTATCTTTGGATTACTTTATATTAAGGAAGTTATCACTTTTAATCTTTATAATAGCGAGTTGGACTGTATTTCTGTCATTGTTAATAATAGGATTATTGGACATCATAATTAAAAGCTTACGTTTCAGTTTCATAATTTCTCACAACATAATAACAAAAAGTAAAAAAAAAAAAAAAACTTTCCTTTTTCTCCTTGTGAGGGTTGTTTTAACTCCCCCCCCCCTCACCCCCCGTCCGCCTCAGAAAGAAACTTTTTTCAGGACGCCTACTAAATTGTCTTGGTTGAAATTCTCACGAATATTAACGAAAAATAAATAAAATAAAATTGCTTCTTATAACAATAACAAACCATTGCTTACTTATAATTAAGCAATTATAAAATACTTACTCAAATAAGTAAATAAATAAAGTAGAATGTTATTAAAAAATCATTAGTAATCGTCTTGCTTAAAATCCATTTAATCGAAATGTTTTGTATAATTTACAAGACATCGAACGATCAAACTTTTAATAACTTCGCAGCTGAATCAAAGAATTCTTGGAGGAACTTGAAGAAACCATTTAAAACATACAATTTATTTTTCATCTACTGAAGTTGGTAATTGAGTAGAACTAAGATTATTATTTTTTCATTTATTTTTTTAATAAACTTGACGAGTAAATAAATCGGAAATAGGTTTAAAACAAATAATATTCTAAACAACAAAGTTTGTCATCTGATCTCGTCCTCATCAGAAGAGAATGAAGAAAAGTAAGGGGGGGAGAGGTAGGTTCTGAACCACACAAGGCAACCTGACCTAACGCCTCAGGAGGAAAGAGGGGGATGTCTCTGAAAAATTGCCTTCGAGGCCAAGAACAACCTGCAGAACTTGACCAACTTTTTCGCCAAAGGGAAAATAAAAACTACAAGAATAACAAATCAACTTTAGAGTTAAAAAGCAGATATGATTAAAAAGTATTTCGAAATGTCTGAAGAAATCCAAATAAAACAAAAAGAAGAATCTACTTGAAGGTCGTCGTTCAAAAATTACAAGCGCTTAATTTAATCAAAAAAAAAAAAAAAAAAAGTGAAAATTCATCAAAAAATATAAATTAGAATTGTTGATTACACTTATGAGTTAAGAGTTCAATGAATAAAAATGAATTTGATAATTTTGAAATAGTGGGTTATAATATCACTTATTAAATATACTAAAAAACAGTATTCATTATAGTTTTAATATTCTATAAAAATACACTTTTTTTATATTAAAATATAAAACTATTTCTATACTTACCAAGGATTTTAAGTTTTAGAAATTCACTTTGTTAAAAAAAAAAGTTATAATCTGAAGGACATTCATCAAAGATTCAAGTAGAAAACAAATCGGGATAGTTTTTATGTAAAGCTATACGTATTTTAAAGAAAATTATCAAAACATTTCGATTACAAGTCATTGTTATTTTGCTAACAGTAAATCAATCTTATTAAGAATGAGTATTTATACAGCCTATTATTTTAAAAAAATATTTGTTTATAAATAATATAAAAATTGGGAGTTTTATTAAAAATTGTAATTCCATGTAAACATATTATCTAACAATATTAAATATTTTTCAATATATTTTCGGAATTAATTCTTTCAGGTAATAAGTTAATGTACAAATGGCTTTATAATAAATGTTGGAAAATATTGAATTAAAAATGAAATTGATGCATCACAACAATCGGTAAGGTTGACTGTGTTTGTAAATATTCAATTGAGTTTTTGGTCAATCAATTATTCGCACCATCTAGAACTGTGGTGTTAACAATGTTTTGTTTTGTTTTAACTATAATGCAATATTTTTCTCAAAGGAAAGAGATTGTGGGTCTATCCCCACAAAAGTAGGATGTTCATTTAGAATCCAACTCCAACGAAAGACAGACGGGAGCTATAAATGAGAAAACACACACATTATTTATTTATTTATTCTTGGCTTCTGTTTTTCCAAGAGAAGAGTCTCACAAAAAAGTAACCTTGAAAATTTAAGACTTCTTTCTTCGCAACTGAACAAAGATGCAAAGACTCGTTATATTTTAACTTTTTTTTTGTTTTTCGTTTTTTTAATTCTCTCTTTTTCCTTTTTTCTACTTTGAAATCGGCATTTATCATAAAAAATAAATAGCAGACTGAAGTTAATTATTAAATTATATTCTTTATTAATGTTATATATCCATCTTATAATTTCTTAAACTGTAACATTTAACATTATATAGAGAACTAAAAAATTTCAATGTTATTCTATTATTTATAATAGAAATAAATTGATTTTAGATCACAATATTTATCAGGTGGTTTGTTTATCTTTCAGGATTAGGCCTACGTAGGTGTTTCCTGAGTCTGGAACGGGCTCAGGTGGGGATTAGGTACCTGGAATTATTACCCTGATGGAGGGGTAAAAGGCCATCGTGTAAGTGAGGGCAGGATCAGCAGGTCCCCACTTGAAAAACAGCGAAATTCGTTTCAAACAATATTGAGTTCCTAAATTTCATTCATGAGAGTTCAAAATGATGAAGCAAGCGTCAAAGCCTACACTAATATTTTATTAATACTTATTCTCATCTTGGATTTATTATATTTTCCTAAGGGTACTGTGAGATCAACTAGTTATTTAAAAAAAATTATCCAAATAAAAGACACATTTTAAAAAAAAAAGCCGGAGTAAGTGAAATTAAATATGTTGCCTATAAATTTGCAGAGGGGATGTAGAAATAGTTTAAATAATGTGTGTGAATCGAGATGTTGCTGTACGTAGGAATCAGTTGATGTTTGTAATATTCTCTTGTAAGTTCTATTAGGGGTCGTTAATGGAGGGGGGGGGGGGGCTACTTCGTAACGACACAAGATATCAGGTGGAATAAGTCATCAGTATGACAGTTACGGCTTTTGATTAGTGATCTTGGTTTAGAGTTGGTGAAGGGACTTGCCATGTGTGTGTATAGGTGGGTGGGTATTTTTTTTTTTCCCCGCGGGACCCTTTCCTTTGAAGCTTCTCACTTACCCGTTCAGGTAGCGTTGAATGAACGATCCCGACGTGGGTGATTTAGGTCCGAGGTCGTCAGCATCGTCCAGCGAAAGCCCTGGGTTGGACAATTGCCGGATGAAACCGGCAAACTTCTTTCGCAGCGTTGACATGGCTTCATCTAGGCCACCACTGAGTCCACTGCTGGTTGCCAGACTATTTTCCGATCGCCTTCCTCTTCCCCCAGACGCAGTGTGCGTTTCCATGTTGACGCATGCGCTCAATTTCAAAGTCTCGTTTCCGAGACAACGGATGCAGCGACACCTAGAAGCGAAAAAATACAAAACAAACAAATAACACTGCCTTCTTTCCCACATTTCTATGCTTTTATAATGATCAATTTTTGAAAAAAAAAAGACATTTCATTCTTGAAAAAAAATCCACTTTTCCAAAAAAAAACCCCATCATTATTATTTATTTATTACATATTTATGGTTCTTATTGAATAATTATAAAAAAAAAAAAACTATCTGTAGAATTACAGAAATTACAATCTTGTATCTAAATCAATTAGTGTATCTCCTACCAAGGGTATTGTTAGATCTCTGGTGTTTTTAATGACTTACTTTTCTTTCTTTCCTATATTTCTTTAACAACAGTATTATAGTAATATGCAAATGATTGTGAATCTTCAAGATAATTTGTATTTGATTGTTCAGAAAATAAGGTTCTGAAGCATGTGGGAAAGTCATTTTAGCATCCTCTTTAATTCTATAAATAAAAAAAAAAAAAACAGTCCTTTCGATTGAAGAGGGAAGGTACTCAGTAGTTGTGATTCCTTTTATATAGTCTGAGTTGTCCTCAATTGAATCCCGTACATCGTAAACTCGCGCAGACCAACTGACAAAGGGGTGGGAACCTTTTGTCATTGGAAGGCCACATGTTACGTAGCGGAGACTTCATCAGTCTATGTATACGTCTGTATACATAGGCGTACCCAGAAATTTGGAATGGGAAGATTATGTTACCGTTCGATTAATAGTTTTGTCCTTTCCAAATAAAAGGATGGTTTTCCAATAAAAAAAAGGTCCAAAATGCTCCATTTCTGGATGTAATGGGGAGATCCTCTTTCTCTGGACGCCAATATATATATATATATAAATAAATGCGAAAGCCCTCACTGACTCATTCTTAATTCTTCTATTTCCCATAGAGCTAGGAAACTGAAATTTGGCAGAATTCTTCCTTAGTTTGTACATAGAAAAAGTAAGCTGTCGACATTTGGGGTTGAAAAGTGGTGAAATCCCTAAATTAGCGCCGAAAATGCACCTGGTGTCGAAAATTAGAATTAAAATGTTTTTGAGCATAATTCTCTTCCGCATCCTCTCCTTAGTAGGCCTAAACATGAAATTTGACTTGAGTGTCGAAATCGAAAAGTTGCCATTTGATCGTATTTTCGATAATCGAACAATAAGAGATGTACACGAGGGGAGGTGGGGATGGGCAAACTTTGTTGAAGGATACTTCTCCGGGTTGCAAAATAAGAATATAACATTAATTTGTAATGATCATGTGTTTTTTTACCAACTGAGGAATGTTTGAAGTGATAGAGATGTGGAGAAGGACAGAAAAGGTGGGAAGTCTTATATCTCCGATCTCAATATTAAAGTCATATTGTTCGATTTCAAAGTACGAATATAACATTACTTTATACCTATCAGGGATCGTTCATGTATTGCGGAAGCACATTTTTAGTTATTTTAGACCCCCCTCCCGTAAGCAAAAATAAGCAGATGCCCGACCCTGCCCCTTCTGCTTATGTAAGATTTGCCGTATTATTAATAGTAAATTAATTTTGGTTAAACTTCAGATTGGGGAACAGATTTGGAATTATTTTTTTTTTGAAAAAAGTGATGTCATCGCTGTTTTTGGGACTATATCCAAGATGGCGGACATCGTGATGTCATTGGTTGTTTTTGAGTATATCCAAGATGGCGGACATCGTTTATTGTTGAAATATGAGTGGATGGAAATGGCGGGGTTTTTTTTCAATACATACATCCTGCAGCTAAGCCAACCTAACTTGGCTAACCTAAACCAAATTTGAAGGGTTATATCCTGCAGCTAAGCCAACCTAAACCAAATTTGAAGGGTTATATCCTGCAGCTAAGCCAACCTAACTTGGCTAACCTAAACCAAATTTAAAGGGTTATATCCTGCAGCTAAGCCAACCTAACTTGGCTAACCTAAACCTAACTGTATTTGGTTTAAAATAAAATTTTGTAAAACTGCTTACCTTATTTGCAAACCATCCATTGTTTGGCAGAGCAGAACAAAGAAGTCACGTGACCAAACAAACAAAATATCTCTCCACACAAATAAACAAATGAGACATAAGAAAAAAAACACGTGGTGTCTTCTTCCGCACCCAATTACAACCTGTTCCCCAATCTGAAGTCTAGCCTTAATTTTTTTACCAACAAGGAAAGTGGTCTCACAATTTCAATTTCTTTCTCATAATGTGGAGCTACGTAGAAAATTGCTAATCGATTAGCGAAAAATAAGTTTTAAGACATGTTTTAAGCGAGATATAACTTTTATGAGTTTTTATTTTATTTAAACTTAATTTTTTCTGTTCTTTTTGTAAGTTTTTTATTATAACCACATATGAATTTTGTAATTGCAAGCGAAAGGCTGCACTGAGTATCACAAAAGGCCGCAGGTTTCCCACCCTGAACATGACTGGTAATGATTTTCGTGATCCTTTTCAAATTCTCGAACTGTTTCTTCCCACTTTTATGTAGCTTCGTTTTATTCGATTCTCAAATTTCTGACTTAATGTCCAACAAAGTCTCTTTGTAACAGATGTAGCGTTTCGGAGAACCAGTAGGATATTAGCACTAATCAAGAGAGCATCCATTAATAATAGGTGTAGTGTATACTATAGAGTTCCTTTCCAGAAACAGTTATTCTGTTACTTAATTGCCGACCTGATTATTTTGAAATAATAACTTCGCCTTTCAAATAAAGGCAAAAATGAATACAAAACAGTTTTATAAGAATTCAAAAGTGGATGCTTGCCAAACAACTTGTCATCAATAAAAATAAAAGTTTTAAAACTTAGTTCTAAAGATAAGTGTGCGATTTATTATTTTCAAAAGCTTACACAGATATTTACATATATTGTGAAGTAATCCAACCAGTTCAATAACTATGGTACTTTCATAAATAAATATGATAGAATTATTTTAAAATTTAATGAAAAAAAAAACTATATATATATATAAAGTATATATATTTTACCTTACAGTGTAAAGCAAAATACAGAATTGGAATTTCTTGAATTCTCAATCAAAAAATAGCCTTAAAATTTAAATTAAGTTAAAATACCAGATATTTTAAGTTATGGAATTGTGTAAGCCATTTTTATATTTTTGATTTTAGTTCTTTGAAAATTAAAAAAAACAAAAACATGGCAGGGATAGCGATTAGTAAACCAATCACAATGCTTCGCAACGTCTTCTGATAAGAAAATATAATTGATATTGATTTAATTTCCTTATTATTATAAATATGATTGTTGCGCATGCAAAAGGCGCAATTGTTGCGATTACTGTGATTGTTGTAGAGCTGTATTGTAAATATGATTGTTGCGCATGCAAAAGACGCAATTGCTGCGATTGTTATAGAGCTGTATTATAAATGTGATTGTTGCGCATGCAAAAGACGCAATTGCTGCGATTGTTGTGATTGATGTCATTGTTGCTTATGAGATTTTAATGATACTTGTCCACTGACAAAACGGGATCCTTATCAGAAGACTAAAAGAAATGAAATAGTTGTCTAAAATATAGATTACAAGTTTCCATTAATTAATGAAAATGTAAAAAAAGAAAAATCGCGATAACTCAAAAAATAAATAAATAAATAAATAAATTCGTGATTGCATGAAAGTGGGTGAAAACCTGTAACTGACAATTTAAGAATATTTTGTATGAAACACTGATTTTCTCTAACAATGAGCAAATACAGAACCAGATCAAAAGTAAGATATCCAAATTAAACAGCCAAAGTACTTCAATATGAAGTGTGATCATCCCTGACAACAACATAAGACTCCACAGCGATGCTTCAAGTTTTTGATGATGGAGCTTCGTAGGTAGAAACGACCATTGTTCTTTTAAAACTCTTCTAGCCCCTCCAAGTCTTGACAGGCTTCCCTCAGCCATCTGGGGAATTCTTACCCGAGGGCATTCCAGACATGCTCGAAAAGAAAGAAAAACTGGAATCATCTGTGAATACAACTGATCTTTAATGGTTTCAACACAAGTGATATAAGCCTTTCCTGTTTCAAACATTCCCACCAACAGGGTAAGAGCCACACAGACTATTAGTTCTTAACATAAAGATCACCTTCATGAAGCCTTCTGCACATACTGGAAACATAATAACAGCTTTCCTGTAATTGCACAATGATAGATTGTAGTTGTGTCGCAGTGCTGCTCCACCTGAGGCACATAATCATCCATTAAAGTTATAGTCTAAGCTATCCTTCGCTGTACTTTGGAAAGCTAATTCTGTATTTTGAAATTTGTTCCACAGTCTGTGGACCACAAAAGGACTTACAGTCAGTCACTTTTTAATTTGACGTGTTCTAGTCTTCTGACAGCTCTTCCCCAATTTCATATGTTAAATGGCTCGAAGTATTACAACACACTGTTATCTCAAAGTCGTTTTGTTCACAATCCGAACACGAATTGACGAACCTCTCCCAAACAGTCCCTTTAAAGTTACAGTTCATTTGCATCAATTGATGACAATACCTTAACACCGTATTAGTTCTTATGTCATTTATTCAAATTTCAAATATTTCCAAGTCATTTTTATCATACAATCAAGAATTTTCTGTTTACTATTTTTTTTTTTCAATTTTCTATTGACTTTTTTTTTCTTAACTAATGAAAATCAGTGTAGATAAAATCTGAACTGATCTTTTCTAAGAATTCCTTCCACTGTTGTCTCAACCTTTGGCATTATTTTTTATGCTACAGTTTTTACACTTCAAATTCACCCTTTTGCAAATGAAATTCAACCTTTTTACAAATAGTATTAAAACTTAAAGAAAACGAATGTACGATGTATGTTTATATTATTGTGAAGTAATTTCAACCATTGTTTCAACTACCGTCCACGCGATGGCGTACTGCGGATAATAACATAAACATATCTTACATATTGTTTAATTCGTTTTCTTTATACGTTTTAATACTATTGCTAAGGGTTGAATTTCATTTGCAAAAGGATGAATTTGAAGTGTAAAAACTGTATCTATTTTTGCTTTGGATCTGCTAATTACTTTTTAATTACTTCTATTAAAAAAAATATATGACCTTGAATCTAAATAACTGGTCTATACCAAGTGTTTACAACCAAATATCCTATTAATATTCAATTCGTTAATCTTTTATGCTTTAATAAATTAAATATGCTGCAATAACTGGAAAATATGCTGGAAAAACAATTAAGGGATCACGAAAAATATTCTGAGGAAATGTTGTTAGTGACAGTATGAACTACAATCAGGTAATATCCTCCATGAAGTGGAATAAGCAAGTTCCGTTCACTTAGACACGTGACTCAGGCATTGGTGATGTCAGAAGGGAGAAGTGCACAATTGTGGGAACTGCAGTAGCCATCCGTGAAAATTTGAAAGTTCGTTTAGGGAAGTGGGCAGGTGGTACAATGCCGCAACAGGCTGATTTACCAGAATCGATGGCATGGAGAGCCATACGAAGCCATAGGAAGCTGGGCAGATAGAAGTAACCATTGGAGTGTCTCAAAGTATAATTTCAAATTCAAACAACAGAAATGTTTGAGAAAGGCAAGAATAAGGCCGTCCATGAGCAACTACAGCAAGGGACAACCATTACATATTGTTAACAGCATGCAAGAACAGGCGGCAGAATTCAATGAGATTGCAGCGTGCCATTCAAATGGCAACAGAAGGCAGTGTCACCTCAAATTGTCTGCAATCATCTTCGTAAAGGTGGCCTTTGTACAGCCAGTAGACACTGGGAGGAGGAACATCACAATTGGGGGCACATCGAATGGTGTCATGTTCTGTTCGCAAATGAGTCGTGATTTCAGTCTCCAGACTGACAATCGATGAGTCCTCATCTGGAGTGAATGTGGAACACGAAATAACCACTCTTTTGTGATAGTAACATCCCAATATGGTAGTGGTGGACTGATGCTATGGGCAGGAATTAGTATTAGTGGACGTACCGACCTCCAAGCCAACTCAAATGGCAGTTTGACAGCTCTGAGATTGAGAGACGAGATTCTCCAACCTATAATGCCATATACTGAGATTCTTTTCTTTTTATGGATGATAATGCTCGTCCTCACAGAACTAAGTTAGTGGACAACATGCTGCAAGAAGTATGTATGCTAACATACTCCATTGAGCATATGGAGTGGCTAGCTTCTTCACCAGATTTAAGTTCCATGGAGCATGTCTGGAATGCACTTGGCAGCTGCATTGAGCTAGGGCGGCAACTCCATCAACTCTTACAGAGCTGGAGATTGCCCTTCAGGCAATGAGTGGCCTGGAGGTTTCAGTTCATTGCAAAATGGCCAAAATAACAAAAATAATGAACTAGGAAAATTCGTTACAAATAATCAAAGATCATCATCTCGGTATTCCTGCAAATGGGCAGTCATAAGCTCAAAAGACTACTGGAAGAGGAATGAGAACTGCAATCCATCCTCCTCCTGCATCCCATGCAAGATTTAACGGAACCAGGTCAGGAGAATTCGCTGGCCAATCCATTCATCAATTCCGATTTCATTGGTTCACTAGATAATGTTTATGTTGGTAGGCATTATTATCCATCAATATAAATCCTGGATACAGTATAACTGCATACAGAAATTAATGATAAAAAATACCTTTCATAAAATGCTCACCATACAGAACATAAGCTAACCAAAGCTAATATTATAACACCTTATTTAACATGAAACGATAATGGGAGTTTAATGAAGATTTACTCCTTGTACAAATTGTTCAAATTTTAAAAAAGGTAATTCCATGAAAAGTTTTCTGAAATGTTGAAATTTTTAGGGGTTGTTTTAAAAAAAATATATTAATTCAGTTTCACTGTTTTCTGCTGTGTCGTACAACATTGCTTTCTTATGTAAAAAACAATAACTGCACTATTACTAATGTTACAGCAGATGTTTACTATTCAATATTTATTAATCCAAGAATGTTTTAAAATGTTGTCTTTTCTTTAAAAACGTAACCCTTTTGGTTTCATTCAACCAAATAAAATAGCAATTAGAAATAAGAGAAAATGGAAGAGTAAAATTATGTCAACAATTAATAATTACTTTGAAAATATTTTGATTTTATAAATCTTTTAGCAAATAGGAAATTTAACTAAATATCTTTTTGTTTTTAGTACTGATGATCGTAATTAAAGTATCCCTACTTAACACTGTTTAGAACGATATGTAGCAGTACAAATGCAACGAAATTTTGTATGGGTAATATTGCAGGACATGTGGTATTTATTTCCGGAAAAAAAAGTAGTACCGAAAGTCACCATTATACCACTTCTGGCGCTCAAACAGCATTTTATTTCTAAAACACACTCATGTTATATAGAAATAATGCCCTTAGCGATGGTGGTCAGTGTGGTCCCCATTCTGAAGGTAATACCTGAAGGCATGTGTTCAATGGCTGACAGTAACTGATCCGCTGCGATATTTCTCACATGCAGTGTTGTACTAGGCTGCCAAACTTGCAACGTCCTCAATAAATCACACTTTTTAGGTGTCCCGCAGAAATCACAAGGATTAAGATCTGGAGAACAAGGTAGCCAGTGATAGGAAATGCTTGACTACACTGTTCTCAGTGAAATGTTGGCATAGAAATTGCTGTATACAGCATCAGCATCCAATATGTGGAGGCACTCCATCTTGCATAAAGTGGTTGACTCCAGGCACTGTCACTGTTGTAGTTGGGATATGACAAAAATGTTATGCATCTCTCGGTATCTCTGGACCATCACAGAACAAGTCACAGGACCATTGCAAGTAGCCTCTTCGAAGAAGAATTGTCCAAGGATAAATGTGGCTGTAAATCCACATCAGACTATACTTTAGGCGAGTGAAGTGGAATCTGCTGGAAAAGATGAAGGTTGTCCATATCCCAAATGTGATAGTTACGGGTTTTCACTGCTCCACTGTGGTGAAATGTGCCTTGTTGCTCCACGAGATCTACATTGGCCATGACTCATCCACTTCCATACTGGCAAGGAACATTAATGCAAAAGTCAGTCAGGTTTCCCTGTCGGCGGCAAGCAACTACTGCTTGTGGCTGATCTTATACGGATAATAATGCACCACCTTTTTCAATATCCTTCACAATATACCATAGGATACATCCAACTGCTGAGATACTCAAGTGCACTACTAGAGCCTGAATATTATTTATTGATTGTTCAACAATAGCAGTGGTAACATCTTCAATGACTTCTGATGTGATAGGTTTGTGCCCTCAAACAGGTTGAACTCATAAGACGTCCAGTTTCCTCAAATCGAGTGATCATTCTCCTGAGAGTTTGTAGAGTCAATGGTCCTCAACATAATGGCTTACAATGGTGAAATTTCCAATGTTATCACAGCTGATACGATACGAACGACATCCAGCAGTTGTGGCAACTTTTAACAGCATGTGAACTTGGCTGCCATTTGTAAGCTTAAGCAAATGAAACTGGGTTTTCATTGCTTGGAGCGCCACAAGTGGCACAGTGATGAGTTTCAATAGCATTTTTTTTTATGGAATTGTCGACCACATCATGAAATTTCACCTTACCAAATTTCATTTCATTTGCTCTAGACAGAATAGAGTTACTTTAATTATGATCACCCGATATACAAGTCTTCTTTTATAAAAAATGCAATATACAATAAGCTAAACTAAATATAGTTATCAGTTTAAGTAGATTTCCTAATGCAGTTGTTTCAAATTCAGTCCCTTTTGTAAGTCAAATATAAGAGATTATTCAAATAAGTTTTAAAACAAAGTTAGAATTTTCTTTTTAATAGCTGAATTGGATAACTGCCTATTTTCTATAAATATCCTGTTGCTAAGGCAGCCTTCGTCTTTCATTCTGATGTACTGTTTGCAAGACAAGAGAAATAAATAATTAATAAAAGAATTATCCTTGGAAAAACATTTATGTTTTCATATAAATGCAACAATATGCGCAGTAGTACCAACAATACGTAGTATCGAAACTTCTACATTTCCTCAACTTAACAGTGCAAAATGCATATTGATATCACAGATAGTTTTTGTTTTATACAACATTGAAAGTGTTTATTTCTTTTGTAGTAAAAAAGTGTTTATTTCTTTTGTAGTAACCCTGTACATTCCAGTATTCTGTCTGGCATCAAGTGAGTAAAGGTCACAGATGTACTTTTGAGGGTAGGCATCCCATATATATCTCACCTGGTCCACCACTGTTTCAACAAAAATTGTTGTTGTATTCCCAACAACTAAACTTAAGAGATAGATTGCAGGCCTAGCTGGCAAACTTGTGATCTGGATATCTGATATGGCTGCAAGATAGGAGCAGGAGTTATTTTGCTGAAAAACCCTTTGCTGAATGTCTGCCATTAAGGATGCCAGGATCAGTGTAATCATTTGATCAATGGATAACCAGGTGATCACAACCATTCTGGTATCTGGTTGTCGTATGAAATGGCATCTCCACACTACAACCCCATCTGAGGTAGTAAAGGTTGGATGGGCCCTTTCACCAACTCTCCACAGCACATGTTGTCTCTCGTCAGTCCACTGTAGACAGAACAGCAACTTCTCACTGAAGATATGACACTGCTCTTGTTTCCACTGACATCTAGCACTATATCTCATAAATCTGTAGTATTGTTGGTTCCATATAAGAGTAAGCCCCATAACAGGATATGTAAACACAATCAGCTTATTAGTTATTGTCCTTCTGAACAATCTAACCATGACTGCTGCATGGATTTTGACTATAGTTATCCAACGGCCATCCTCAAGCTCTGTTGTCCTTCTTGTGGGATCTGGTCCTGAAAGTCTGGTATAGTGCCTTCTTCGGTTGTTGCTGAACTATTCTCATGCATTTATTGCACTTTAGGTCATTTCATTGGAAATCTGATTGAAGAACAATCCAGTATCTCTCAAAAGAGATAAGCTGGTGGGTGACTTGTCTATACCTGTGACATAGTTAGATATTATCAAACTGTGAACAAAAAAGGTGCTGTTGGAATGTATTTAAGCAGCTATTGTTATTTGACAATGCCCCCCCCTCCCACTTAATTATGAAGCATGCTGAATTTGGGCAATGCACAGTTAATCATCCACTTTGTCTGTGGTAGTGTTTCATCACATTCAGACATCTAAATCCTAGAGCTCCAATTTCCATTACATCATTGTATATGTATATGAATAAAATCAACTACTACTTTCAGACCCCAAAGCAGAATATCGAGTGACGGGGCGACAATGTCGCAGAACGAAAGTGAGGGCTGCAGAAAGATATCGTATAGAACAGGGGTCTTTTTTTTTTTTTTTTGGTTGTCGATTTGAAGATTAGTTTTTTTTTTTTTGGCTGTCTTAGTTTTAGGAACTTATCCAGAAGCTTGGACATAAATAAAGGCCTGAGGAAGAAATCAGCTGAGAAGACCACCTCAAGCTCCGAAGATGTATTTTGACGTTCAGGGAAGAAATGTCAGCAAGGAAGTTTTCTTCCAAGACAATGTGCCATCTGGATAGCCAGGAATCATTTATTTGGATCACTGTTTTCACTGGTGTAAAGCCCACCCCCATTCCAATCGAAAATGGAAAAATGCTAGAATTTTAGATCTGTTTTTCTTTTTGGTTGGAATGTTCATCTCTGAGACGTTTTTCTTTTTTTTTGGTTGAATGACTATTTACATAAACCCTCCAATTTCAAAATCTTGGTTATGCTTATGCATTGGACGACATCTGCAGCAGCATTTCAAAAGGTATAAATTTTTACATCAGTATTAGAAAATTACAGAAGGCTATGTAAACTTAAGAAAAATCTTTATTTCATACATTTAAATAAAAAGCAATTTTAAAATATACATGAACTAAAATTTTACAGGCAAAATAATTTATTTCTAAATCATATTTTGTCTTTCTGACAATTTACATCACCATTTAATAAAAGAAATCATTAAAAATACACAATGTCTGCTTTCAAACTGAAGCAATCTTTTAATCCTTCAAGAAATTGTTTTTAAATGATATAAATAAAAATAAAATGCAATTCTCTGAACTTTACATTCAATAAAAATTCCTTTGCTGATGCTTAATGAGTTCAGATATCAAATACAATTTGTAGAAACTTACTACAAATTACTTTTTTGGAAACTGAAATAATAAATAAAATAAACTAATTTGTAAAGTGATGATTATTATTAGAATCTACAAAGGTTTTCTCTGACAAAATTAAAACTAAAGACAGTTCTTCTAACTTTCACAATGCTGTATTAACAACACAGAAGATTGTGAAAGTTAATACCTAATCAAAATGAAGCCGAAAGGCCAAACTGTTCCATTTCCTAAAAAACTTAGTAATTAACAAATTATATCATCATTAGTCATGAACATTCATGCATGCAGTAATTAATTTAGATCGTCAGAAAAATATAATCATTTTGAATTGATAATAATATTATGATTGAGTTGCAATGTTCAAAAATAGTTGATTGGGTTTTATGAAACAAATTTTGCTCAAATAAAATTTCTTGTCATTATATAAAAAACAAAAATTGATTCAGCACAAAGTGATCGACAATTATTGATGTCAGTTTCATGATATGAAATTACTTCAATGCAGAAAAAGATGAAAGTGATCCAAAATGGGTTCTGTTAGTATATTTTTTTTTAATCGGATGTTTAAATAATCCTCTGATGGCAACCTTCAAGTTATTTACATTTTTTTTAAATATATATTTACTAGTTTCACCTTGAATTAAAATCCAGGTTTACCTAAGGATGAGAAAAAAAGAAACGAATTAATTTTATAATTTTTTTGAACAATGTAAATCTATATTTTTCTTAAATATGAAAAGATAAGAAATAAGACATAATAACAGGTGGTTGTAATAGTAACTTTTTACATAGCAATAACAGAATTTATTGTCAAATTATTTTTTGTTTTTCCCATGCTCCTCTTAAAAATTCAGATAGATTGGATAAGAGGTGGCATTTAACATTAGTATCAGAAT
>JAFIDM010002131.1:74173887-74185149 GCA_023159025.1 Thereuonema tuberculata | reverse complement strand
TGAAAGTGTCAGTATTTCAGGCAATAATTGACCAGAAATGTGATAACAAAACGCCATTAATAGAAGAAATTTATTTCATTTTTTTCACAAGCATTTCACATAAATAACAAAAATTTGAAATTTGACTCATTAATGTATTATGTTCTATATAACTGTACTTCTCTATACAAAGAAACCTTTATTTTTTTTCCAATTTTTACTCCAAGACTACTGTATTTATACTGTATTTAGTCTTTCACCTGACAAGTTTTGTTACATTTTCAAGAGAATTTTGATCAATTATACTTTTTTTTTTATATATATAGAGTGATTATGAAAAGTACTGGCAAAATAGGCCTATAAAGAACGAACATTGAAATATTTTTTCTGTCAAATTCGGTGTAAAAAAAAGGAAAATAGGACATGGATTTCCGGATCGCACATGTGATTCTGAGTCAAATGATGGGGTCCCCATTTTATCCTTTTTTCTGCCTCTATGAAAAAAAATGGTCTAGTTAGCACTCTTCACAACCGGGAGCAAGGAAAGGGAAGCGAGGTTAGAATAGGCTAAGTTAAATGGAGTATTGACTCCATTGGATTTATTTCAAACACAAAGAGCCCTGGGGAGGGGGTGGCGGAATAAAGAAAACAAATTGCAGAGAGTCTGTTGGATTTATTTCAAACACAAAGGAGCCCCTGGAGGGGGGGAATAAATAAAAATAAAGTGTAGCCTATTTTTCCAGTAGGCTACTTTATGAATCACCCGTTATAAGCATTGCAGTCCACATAGCCACCGCTTTCCACATGTATTAATGAAAAGATTCAGTGCTGCTGTAACTTGACTATAGGCTGTTCTCTTCTCACACGGCAAGCTGTGATCAGATTGCCAGAAAACTAGAACATGTTTTATATAGAATAAAAGTTCCAAATTTTTGGCTGTCTGACATTTAACAATTTCTGTCTTAATCTTCATACTTCTTTTTTAAGAACTTCTTTATTAACGATATTTTGATCATAATTCCGATCTTCTTGAGATTATAGTTTCGAAACCTCCTTCTTACATTTTCTGAAAAAAACAGCAAACAAGTTTCAAATTCAACATACTGTACATCTAACTTAACAACTATATACATTATTATGACAGTATATATGAATATGCTGATTTTGATGTAGATAAGAATTTTGATCATTTTCTTATGTTATAAGTTCTTTACCAATTTAGATATTTAAATTTCTTTCTATCTTTTACTTTTTCCTGAAATAATTTCACTGAATAATCATTAACATTTTTATCTTTTTTCCTTATTGATACATTCAAAGCTTCTAATTTTCAAGGCTTCCATTATAAATATCTCAGTGTCATCTTGGATTTTGTACAATATGTCTGCTGTTGGGTCTGGATTATGGTCTTCTTTCAAACAATGATCTGCCCAATCTAAAATGTACTGCTTTTTCCTTCTATATGCTGCTACATGTTCGTGTACTCTTTCCCTTAGGGTTCTGCCCATGCATCCATAATAAATTTTCCTGCAATTTCTGCATGTTAAACTGTATACAACTCCCATTGTATTAAGTTTCTCATTTTATGTGTACTCCTTTTTCTTACTGTAAATTATTTTTATCCCACTTGTGTATACAATTTTAACATTGTTTTCATGGTACATTTCGTTTATCTCTTTACTTAATTTTACACTGTTTGGCACTTTGATTACTCTATTATATTTTTTTTTTTTCATTTTCCTCCTTTTTTGGTTCTTTTTCTTTTCATTTGAAAAAATCCCGAATACATTTATTTATGAATCTCAATGGGTTTTCATTAATTTTTAGTTTTGTTTTTAATTTCTGTATTTTTTCATTCCATAAATCTTTGTTCATAGTGTTATTTGTTATTCTTCTCATACAGTTTTTTATAATTTCTCTTTTGACCCTGGTACTATGTCCTGAAGTAAAATTTAATAAATGGTTACTTTTATACTTCTTCTCATGATATTCGTATTCTATACAATTCTGTTTATTATGTAACATTAGGTCTAAATATTCTATTTTGTTATTAATTTCTTCCTCTTTAGTAAATTTTATATTTTTATCTATGGAATTTAGATATTCATAAAACATTCCAAATTGTATTTTAGAATCTTGCCATATGATTAAGATGTCATCTGCATATCTATTGTATTCAAAAGATTTTTCTTTTCCAATCCAAATTTTGATTTTTTTTTTCCAAAATAGTTTACATATGTATTAAACAATATCCCTGACACTGGACTCCCCATTGGAAATGCATTACACTGTCCATATATCTTATTATTAATCTGAAAATATGAATTACGACATAATAGTTCTATAAGACAATTTGTACTAGTTATGTATAACGTCAACAAAATGATGAAAAAAAAAAAAAACACCAGTGGCTCTGCCATTGTGGTCAGAACAAAGAAAAATAGCTTCCTTGAGCTATTTAGCAGTGCACACCCTGTGTTATATCAAATATATTTGATAGTGTAAAAAATGTCCAGTATGCTTACAATAACCCGAATGAGTGAGTCGTGCAGTACAGCTGAAACGGAATACTTTGTTCAGAACCCATACTGGTTTTAGCAGAGTGTGAACCAAAAATATAGTATAGCGAACGCATATGAAAATTTTAAAACAATTTTAATCTTAAAACACATTCAAGATTAATGATACAAGACTTTGTTATTGTTTACCTTAAACAATCTTTGATAACATATATTGTTACTCTCATTAACACTATCATATATACATTAACACTCTATATATTGTCAATAACCCAAATACTCTATTTTTACTATAATCTTACTTCTGAGATTATCTTTCTTACTTAAGACTAAAATATTCGATACAACAATGTATGCTTTTCACTTAGCAAGTTATTACAATAAATTCTATTCTTATTATTATAATTTCAGTTCTCAATATTACTAACGGTTTTTCACCTATGTGGAACTTATAATAATAAATTATATCTTTAAATCAATAAGTCATCCTCAGTTGTATGCTATTAAATTAATGCACCTAATTGACTTATATACATCTATTGTAAGACCATTACAATCTAGATTCTAATTTTAGACTTTTATCACCAATGTGAAAACTAATAGTGACTGATATTGTTAGACCTTAACAATATTATCTCGCTACGACTTTTACTTGAATATTCTCTAAATCATAATAAATAATTTTCAACTGTTGTGATATCGATTAACTAACTAACAGTTATGTTTCGTACTTTTGAAATCTTGAATCGCTTATTTCAGTAAAGGTAAATAATAAATGTACTTACAGTAAGCTGACTTCATTCGCTTTCACCTACTCTACGATACGATGGTATGATTCAAGCACTGATTCACAAACACTACTTCAATCTTATGAAGCTTGCACTTAAATTTCACTTAAATCACATTTAAGCATTGCTCAACGATTTCATATTCACTAGCACTGAATGTAGCACAAACACTTTTATTAAAGATGTCTTCAATGACGTTCCGTCTTCCTTCACTCTTCAGGTTGACTCTTATTGTTGACTCTTATTCAGGTTGACTCTTATAAGTAACAATTTATGAAATTCAGTCTTCAGTAGTTCCTAACGGATTTCCCCGATGAGGTTCGAGTTTCACTTCCTTTTAGGTAAATTCTCCAAACGGCAATTCTTCCATTTATTATTCTTACGTCGGTGAAGTTGGCATAGATCTCCAGGAATGGTTTCTTCCTTCTTACTTTTATTTAAACTTAGAATTCTCTCCTTAGTTAAAGGTTCCTATATTATAATGGAATAGGTAATAGTCTTTCTTCTAAGAACAAATAGTATAAAACTTCCCTAAGCTCATACTCTTCTTTAATAACAGCTATTCTCCTTACTATTGAAATAATATTATTATTTCCAGTCTGAATACCTTTTACTAATTCAATTGCGACTTGCAATTAAATAATTATTCAATCACAGTTCTTCACCTATTTCTTCTAATGGAATGCTCCGAGCTCTTACGTGCAGTTGAAATAATTTCTTACGATAATCTTCAATCGTTGCATTGTAATTTCTTCAACTTCAATTAAGTCTTCATTTAACCTAATTATATTTAAAGTCCACAGCTTCTTATTTCCTTATCGCTTAGAACAAATTATCTCAAAATAATTTTACGGACTTGTGTAGACAGTTCCCCTTCTTCAAAGTAAACTCTCCTGACTTGAAAATTACTTTTACTTAAAAGCAGTTCTGTTTAGTTTTCTTGAACCTCCTCGATTCAATTTCAATATTATATTATTACTGTTCAATTCAATTTATCTTTGCGTGATATTTAATTTCCAGAGTTAATAACTTACTCTGCCTTTTCAACTGTGGTCGTTGATTCCATTTGACACCGGGTCCCGTTAACATTTCCCGTTAACATTCTCATTTCACCCGCTCTGTTCAAACTCTCGGAATCATGAGTGCCGTTCAAACTCTCGGAACCAACTGCTCCATTCAAAATCTCGGAATCATCTGCTCCATTCAAAATCTCAGACAACACTGCAATGTCTCTCATTCCTATCACATGATTCCACTGTCAAAGCAATAGGCTAATTTGAATATTCAAATCCAATTTCAAATTAAACTATATTTAATCAATAATAAAAATAATAAATAAATTTCTTTTCAAGCACATTACAATATTTTTTAATTAAATTAGCACTACAACTAATTAAATTTTATTTTCGGGGAATAATAAAAATTTAATATCCACAACAACAGCTCACCTGGCATAATAAGCACAATATTACGAAACTTGTTATGGAATAGAGTTCCACTCTTGCACTAATGCTGTCCTGATCTCCTAAAGCATTCTAGATTATGGATGATTTTCTGCAACACATCTCCTGAGTATGTCCCATGCAAGTTCAGTTGTCTTTCAATCAGGAGATCAAAGTGACCACTCTTGAGCTCCATTTATCCTGTGTTTCCAGATAGGTAGTCACCATTAGGATAGCTCTGTGAGAACTTTCATTGTTATCCATAAACAGGAACTCGGGTCTTGTTACACCTCTGAATAGCCAGACATATTGTTGCAGAATGACATCACGGTATATCTGGCCTGTTAGGGTTTTCTGCTCGAACAGATGAAGAAACACATGAACTCAAAATGATGCCACCACATGCCATGATACCACTTCTGCCATAACGGTCATGTTCGAGGCCACTGTGTTTTCATCTGAGCTTCTCTCAAGATGAAAACATTGTTGGAATCACTCTGCAGACTAAACCTGGACTTGTCCATAAACAAAATACATCTCCACTATTCCTCTACTATTCGTTTTAGGCTAAACAGGCTCTGAGCTGCAGGTAACATCTTGTATCTTGCAAGCATACAACCCATACTCACAATAATCATCTATGCATGGTATGCCTAGAAGCTGTCCTTCCCGTCACTGCTGAAGGTCCCTGGCAAGGTTTCCTATTGTTTTCTGCCTGATTTGTTTGACAATTAGTTACAAATAACAGCATTGTTCTGACATTGTACTCCTTGGACATACTGTGCCAAAGTGTCAATTGACATTTCTGTCTTGTTGGAATCTCTGCCAAACTAGAAATGTAGGACTTGCTGCTCCTGGGACACTGCCATCTGGGTTTGACCAGCCTTGAATCACCCTATGATTCTATCCCACGTGACATCATCATTTGTGAGTTTACCTGAGCCATATTCATGTGATTGTCACATCAAAGAACAGCACAACACTTGCTCTATCCTGCAGCCCTGCCATATCCCACTATGAGCTGTCTGGTGCTAAGGATGCTACCATATATCTGCTTGGAATAAAATTACCTTGTTCATTTCGTCAAGAGTAGTTTTCATGATGTTTTCTTTATATAGTTGACAAAATTTTCCTACAATTTACATTTATCCTTAATTTTTGAGCATGAGTGTAGATATTTAATAGAATATTTCTTGAAATAAAACAAAGTATGAGAAAATAATATTTACATCACTAAAAAAATCATTCTTAAAATCATGAATGAATTAGATTATTTTATTCAGTATAAAATATTATTATTTAAACTGCCATATTTAGAGATTGGCTAAACTAGAATAAGTTTAAGAAATATTTCAAAGCTATCAGTTTTGTAAATTGTGTGTTTGTGATTCAAGATCGTTTGCCTTTAAAAAAACAAAGCATCAAATACAAGGGTGTAATTCTGTATTTTATTAATAATAGTTTTCTTTTGAATACAATATTGATAATACAAAATTGAGATACGGATTCAAAGAAATAGTATAAACAGAAACCTATTTAGACTACTGTCAACATTAATAAGACTTTTTTTGCAATTGAAAACTTTACTTTGATGGCAATGGTTTGTTTTGCAGAAAACATAATTAACATAGAAAGTTTTCTGAGATTATCTAGAAATATTTATTTTTTTCAACATATTTGTTTACTAATGGCATAAGAAAATCTTCATTTTTGAAATACTTCCTACATATTTTGCAAATCTTGACCCACCATGTTTTTGCTGTTCAAGCTTTATTACTAGGAAAAAAAATGGAAACTGACATTCGTATTGCAGTTCTATTTTCTCCAAAGCAATAGGGGCACAACAATTCCTTTCACCTCACTTCTTCTTGGTTAACTTTCCTTCTGACATATGGACATGTGGCCTGTTAAAGGATCAGCTGACCAAGTGTCATTCAAAGCTCACTTTGAGCCTAATGCTACTTTTTTTTCCTTGACTGCTATAATAATGTAGACATCCCTGAAAAGAAAATGCCAGTAAATTAGCAGACAACAAATGAAGAGATTTCAACTATAAATATTACATTTTAAGAAGTTTTAATTATTTGCTGTAAATCAAATAATTGATATTATATATTTTTATATAATTTATGTTCTTGTTTTTGTAAATACATTGTAGATTTGTGAAATATGAACCATTGAAGACTTTATTTGTCAACTCACACTTCAGTCCTTAAAAACACTTAAAATTAAACCTTTTTTATCCATTTTTTTTAATCAGTTCAAAATAAAAAATTAAATAAACTGATAAAGCATTGCCAACATTTTGTTATTTTTAAATGTTTCACGAGAAACATTTTTCTTTGATATATTGGTTTTTGTAGATTTCATAATTGAAATGAATTCAAAAAATAAAAATTAAAGTTTGACTGTAAAATTTGTTTATGTTATTAATGTTACCTTTCATTATAAATATTTGTTTCTTCTTAGGATAATAAATATAATGAGCAGATCACTCAATTGAAAATGAAAATCAAGAGTCAAGAAAAAAGGCAAAAGAAACTTGATGAAGAATATGAACAAGAAATAGCTGCTTTAAAAGAAACGTATGAACAAGAACTTTCAAGGAAAAATGATTCCAAAATAAATGAAGAAGCAGTTCGACAACGATACCAAACTGAAATTGAGCAACTGAGGGTAAGGAATTAAGAACACTTTTTACTATAATATTTTTTTAACATATTTCAAGTGTTGGGATAATAATTAAATTAATCATCAAACTTTTTCTAATCAAATCCACAATCGGTTTTAAAGATAATTATTGTTAATTTAATCGAGTTCTTAATTTCCAATACAGTGCAACTTGGATAATTCGAACGTCTTTAATTCGAAGATTTTTCTTAGTCCCTTGAATTTCTTATTAAATCAATGTTAAAAAATCGTGGATAATTCGAAGTTCAACTTCCTTAATTCGAAGTTTTTTATAAAAAATTTCGAACCATAACGACTTTTCGGTGTTTCATCGTTAAGAAATTCGACATGTGACAACTAAAATCCCCTTCCCGCCACCCTTCGAGACGTGACGCTTCAGACGCCATTCGAGCTTTCTGCTGTCAGTGTCACCATGTCTTTCAGTAAACCACGCGTGTACAAGAATTTAATGTTTGCTGAAAAGGTCACCGTCATTCGCGAGGTGGAAAAGGGTGTGAAGAAGAAATGCCAAATCGCCAACGAGTACGGGATAGCGCCGAATTTCGTCGGTACATTGAAGGACAAACCAATGTAAGTGAAGCTGTTTTCCGTTCACTAAACATGCTTGATGATTTTGCTAACCTTAAGTGACTGAATTCTACAAAACAATCAGACATTGCACAATTTTTTGAAAAACTATAATTTTCTGTGTTGAATGTAATATGTACTGTAGCTTACGTAATATAAATCATATTTTGTTTACATACATATAGTGTTTAAGTCTTTCATACCATGATCTTTCTGAATAAATATTTACTTATTGACAGAATAATCTTTTCAAGCATTCAGTGGACCTGAAATTAAAGTTAAAAGATGTAACTTGTTTAATTCGAAAATTTGGATAATTCGAAGTTTTGTAGTGGTCCCTTCAGCTTCGAATTATCCAAGTTGCACTGTATTACCAATGATAATTTCCTTTTTGAAAATTTGTTTGATCAAAATGTTTTCAGGGTTTGAGTTGAGGCAGTCTCATCTGTCTTACTGTTTGGAAACTTCCTGAAAATTTTGTAACTTTAAATATTTTTATAGAGATCAAAACCAATTGTAGCAGAGATTCCTGCATCAAGAAAGTACAAAAAACAAAACAAAAACAAAACAGTTCCATTTGCTTGGTACTGTTTGGATTTCAAGAAAAAATTTATCTAAAAGAAACCATACTGACAAAAATTCACTTCATCACAAGCTCAGAATAACATCCAAAACTTAGGATTAATAACAAATGTTTGTTAAAGATTGGTATTGCTTTGTACTCATTGATCCCATATTTAGCCTTTCTTTCCTTCTTTGCATTTGAAAAATTTTCCTTTGCTAAGAAATTAGCATGTGAAAAAGAAAAAAAAATCCCATACAAGCAAAACAAATGACTTCTTAAGAATGTGTATTAATCCTTTTACTAATCCACTACTTCTGTATCTTTGATCTGAGTAAATCCATTGGATTAAGTAAATAATACAGATATATTATTTTATTTAGTTTTTTTTTTTTTTTTTAAAAAAGGTAGAATCTATACTATTTATATTCAAGAGATATTAAAATGCTATGAAAGTAGCATATATTCTTCGCCATGTCAAAGATTACCTGCATGCAAAATTTCATTCTGATCCATTGAGGCATGATTGAACAACATTACAGATTTTCACTTTTATATATTATTTAGGATATAAAGCTTGGATAAGGGATTTTTCTATTCTAGGTGAAATTCATTCATTGTTTTGGCTCAGTATCTTGAGCCTTTGTCACAAGTTTGAGCATTATAGTAAATGTTCATGCCATTGTTACTCAATGTCAATGTTTTGAAGTTGACAATGTCATGGCCTTCCTGTCCGATATGTAGTAAATTTCTCTAATGGGAGACAGAGTGACAGCTAAGAATGTAAACACGACAGGACCTTCAAGAGTTATTTTAGTTGAATGGAAAATAAGCAAATTAAAAAGTAAGAGAGAGAAGAGAAGTGAAAGTAAAAAAAAAAAGCTGAAATGGGGAGAGTGGGAAAAAGAATTAAAAGAACCAAGTAAGAACTCAAAAGAAAAGCTGGAATAGAAAAAAAAGAATGGAAAGAAGAATTTAGTGTATTTGAAAAAATAAAAATAAACAAATAAAATTATAAGCAAATCAATAGTTAAATAAGTTAAAAATGAATATGACAGAATTCGGAATGAATAAAGAAATAAGTAAGTTTATATAAGAGGAAGAAATGATTGTTTTTGTTTGTTTGTTTGTTTTGTTTAAAATTCAAAGAAAGGAGAGAAATGCACCTTTTTTGATGAAAAAAAGTTGAGATTGGGAGAAAAAGAGGAATAGGAAGAAGAATTAATTGTAAATGAAGAGATAAAAATAAACAAATAAAACTGTAAGCTAATCATAAATAATTAAATTATAATTGAATATGAAGTAATGTAATTGAATTCAAAAATGAACAAATAAATAAATAATATAAAATTTAACGTGTAATTCTATTAATAAGGCAAACAACTAAAAAGACACTTGTGAAATAAACTAAAGGACATTAAAAAAAATGCGAACTTTGCAGGATCTGAAACTAGTTCATATTTTTTAAATTCCCTTCAGTTTATTTATATTTCATAAATTATTATTTCCTTCATAAATAATAATAATAAATCATTATTATTTAATGATTTTGGACCGAGGCCAAAATCATTCAACCCATTCATGACTTCATAGAGAATATCACTTTTGATTCTGAAAACAACCAACATAGTGAACGGTGTCAGAGGATTTCTCTTCTTTTCTTTAATGCAGTATTTTTAAATGCAGTTACTACAATAAAAGTGTATATAGTTAATTCAGGTAACAATTTAAATGGTATCTGAAAATAGAATGTGCCAGAGTGATCTGATTCATAAAACCCATTTTCACTGATTATATTTATTTGATTTTATTTTTGTTCTTTTTTTTTTCTGCAGAGTTTGTGTGAGAAAGGTTTATTGGCGATGGAAAATTCCCATCGTCGAATCATTATTGAATTAGAAGAAAAACATCGTAGAGAATTGGAACATCTTCAAGTAGAAAAGGAGCAAGCTCTTGCAGAAGAGACTCAGGCAACTCTTGCAGGTAAGATTTAAGCATTCTTTTAAAATTACTGTTTTTTGACATTACTTACAGTTTCTCTTAAAATAGGACTAATACATTGTTTAAATATATTTATTCCCTCTATTTAACATTTAGCAAACATAATACTATATATTTTGTTTTTGTTTTTTTTTAATAAAAGTAAACTCTCATCAACTGAGATTCACATAAAGGGTTCCTGGAAAACCCAGTGATAACAGAAACTGCAGTTACTGAAGCATTGAGTTTATGAAAAAAAATTGTTAGGTTCCCATGGACCCTCTTCACTACATACTTTCGCCTATGGATGCTACTGAGTTTCCAGAACAAAATACACGAATCTTAACCATTAAGCTTATCACAATGCGTTTGCCCATAAGAGCATTTAATAAATACTTACTACTACACTTTGCTGCCATTGTTGAAATTTAATAAGTTAATCACAAAAAAGTGTAAAATACTGAGAACATAGAATATTATTAGAACGACACCGAGACTTATTAATAAAGTAGAAGACTACAGCTACCCTTGGTGGAGCTAGTGTCGACACTACACAATAGGCCTCTCAGGATTTTTTTTACTTCTCTACATTGTTTTTTTATTAAAATCCTTGGCAGATTTTGTAAATATTTGGATACCTTTTTTTAAGCAGCAAGTAAAATCAATATTGATTAAACTAGAAGAATTAATAGCTTTTGTATTTGATTCATTTGATCCAAAGAATTGCTGATTTC
>JAFIDM010002131.1:74149139-74173787 GCA_023159025.1 Thereuonema tuberculata | reverse complement strand
CTAAGTTGTCGTGCATTCGTTCCAAAAATCGGGACTTTTTTAAAACGGCTAGGGATTCGGGACAAATTGTTAAAAATCGGGATTGTCCCGCCAAAAGCGGGACGTCTGGTCACCTTACCTTATTCCTTTTTCAAGCGATTTATAAATAAAGACTAAGATAACAAAAGAGAAATATGACATGACATATTATCTATTAAAACAAATAAACAATGGAATAACATCTTTGTATATTTTCTAAGTTTATTTGTCTATTAAGAACTTGTAAATTTGCCTCGCCTTTTATTAGAATTAAAATATATTTTGTAATTAAGAAATTTAAAATTACCTAGCTTAATAATAAATTGTTATTGTTCCTTCATTTCCGAATACTAAAGTTTTAACGGTATTTGCAGAATTGTTAAAAATATTAATAAAAATATAGAATTAAAAATATTGAAGACATATGACTTCAGATTTAATAATAAAAAAAAATCAGATTACAAAAAAAAAAAAAAATAGAAAAAAAAAAACTTAGATTTTTCTGTTCACAATGAAAAACAAAGCCGATTAGTTTTTACATCAAATCTGCTTAAAAAAGCAAGCAGCACAAAACCATTGCTTTATTGAAAAGAAATAAATCGATAAAATAGATAACATTTCTACAGAATAAAAATATATAATTTATTTATTCAAGATAGTTGATAAAATAAAGGTAAAATTCTATGAGAAGTTGTGAATTTCTATGGGCACGGATGACTCCGGATACGAGTGGCTCCCTCTATAAACAAATATTGAGCAATCGCCGATTGAATAGGTTTCACTTTCTGTGTACGTTTCTGCGATTTTGTGAAAAAAAAAAAATTCAGCCCTTTAGTATTGAAAAAATAAATAAATAAATTTAAACTAAAAGTAATGTAAAGAAAAATATGGAATTTTCTGATTATGAGTTCTCATAATGCAGATTAATTTGTTTTTGAAAAAAATTAATAATTTCTTTCTCTCGACCCCCCCCCCCCTCATCTGCTGTAATTTTAAATTTTTAATTGAAAAATTCTGTGATATCAACGTGGAAGTTCGCAAATATGGGCAAGGGGTGAGGGATGGCATTTGCTCTATCGTGGAGTTTTCAATTTCTTTTCTTGCGAGAGGACAAACAGATACAAAAAAAAAAAATGGTAAATTTTATTGTAAATATTAATTTAGTTTAAGTAAATTTAGTTGTATAATTTCACAATATAAAGTACAATTTTTATATACTTTTTTTAATACTGTCAATATATTTTGCCCCCTCCTGAAAAAAATTCTATGGGAGCCCATGGATATCATTGGCTTCATTTATTTACACATCACATCTTTGTATGTGTATTAAATTTTATTATATCCGAAAAAACGAATATTTTGTTAATCCCCAGATATAAATAGTAATGTAATCCTTTTATAAAAACGTATACAGAATTTATGATAAATATGGTGTTTTATTTTTAATTGCTGTCTAATTCTCAGATGTATATAAGGCACGGTTGGTAAAACCAAAAAAAAAAAAAAAACAAATCTTGCAACTGTTCTTTTTTTTTTATTTATTATATGTGTTTTAAACTCTTGTTTTTTTTACAACAATGGACTGCAAGAGAAATCATATAGGCTGGTATAGGCTAATAATGAGAAGTTTTATTAAAACTAACCTTGCAACACATCATTGTCTTTTTTATTTCATTTTATACACAAATTAAAAGATTCAACACTTCATAAAACATTAATAGAATAAATGAAAAGCAAAAGAATGGAAAGAATATTGTATCGTAGCCAGGGCCGGATTAACCCACTTTGGGGCCCTAGACATTTTCTTCTCACTGGGCCCCCTCCCTCTCCCACAAGAAAAAGTAAACTATTTTATTTACAAATCGTTTCAAAATAGACAGTTTGACTGGGCCCTTCAAAAAACCGGGCCCTAGACATTTGTCTCATTTGTCTATGCGATAATCCGGCCCTGATCGTAGTAAGAGAAAGAAAAGCAACAAAATGAAGTCTTAAGTTTAATGTAGGTGAACATGCAAATAATAAAATCATAATGCCAAATAGAAGCGCATCAATAAAAAAAAAATCATAAAAAAAAGATTAAATGTAACCAGCTCTAACTCAGTATCTAGTTATCATCAGGTTAAATTATGTTATTAATTTCTGTACTTAAATAAGTAGTGATTGTGTGATTAGAAAGCTACTATTCTTTTACAATTGGATTATTGACATTGTTGCAAGACACACTCAAAAGTGAGAGAAAAGATAGACTTGGCGAAATCCAAACTATTTATTTCTTGAAAATTGGGGATGTGGCCTTTTTATTATGTGTATTTAGTTTCATCTTTATTATAATAAGCTGCCGAACAGAGGGAAGAATGTTTTCGTAACAAATTTTGAATAAATAAAAGATTTGGATTTCGCCAAATCTATCTTTTCTCTCACTCTAAGGGTGCCTTGGCACATTGTCAATAATCCAACTGTAAATGAGAAGCTCTTTAACCAATGATCATTACTTCTTTAGTTAAAAATTAATAACCTAAATTAATCTGATGATAACTCGGTATCGAGTCGAAACTGTCATTTTAATTTTTTAACTCATTTATATGACTTTTTTTTATTATTATTTTTGTGACAGCAAATTACTTAGTAAATTTTTTTTGGATATATTTATTTTTCATGAGTTTCCACTTTGCACTGCAAGTTTAATGTTTCATTCTTTCCATACTAAAATACCTTAAGAGAGACACTCATTTTCCAGTTTGTTTCTCAGCTTTGATGTACGATACCGAAAGTCGAAAAAAGTCTTTCTACTGCTACTGATAAGGCTGTGGCTGTGAACTATGAGTCACCAGTTTCTTCGTATTGGGGTTTATTTGCCACCCAAAAGCTTTGCACCAAGTTAACGGCAATATTTCTCTGTTTATTATGATGCTTTTTTTCCTGTTTTAAACATTGTTTTTTATTGTTTTAAGCAAATGTTTAAACATTATCACCCTGATATTAGGTACTTTTATTAAGATACTAATAAAATAACACTTAAGTTTATTTGTTTATTATGAACTTGTAATTTTATCTTGCTTTCTGTTAGAATTATATTATTCTGTGATTAAGAAATTAAAAATTTTCCTTATTTCTGAATACTAAAGTTTTAAAATGTGTTTGTAGAACTGTTAAAAATAATACTAAAATATAGAATTAAAAATAATAATATATAATAAGAATTACAAAATTAATTACAGACAAATAAAGAGTTCAAATTTATAATAATAAAAGAAATAAGATTATAAAAAAGTATTATTATTTAGATTTTTGTTTTCAACGAATCATTGTATATGTCTAATTGGGGTTAGAAAGCATCACTGCTAAAAGAAATTATTTTGATAAAATCGATTTGCTAAAAGAAATAAATCGTAAAAATAGATAGCCCGTCTACAGAATAGAAGTATTTTTTTTTTGGTCTTGTGTAATACATTAAGGTAAAAATTGGGTCAGAAGTTGTTGGTTTTACCATAGGTTTAATTGATAGAAATTGCAGCAACTTGTCTTCCCTTTATAACAAATAAAACTGCATTTATAAATTTCATCCACCTATTAAGTTTATAAATGCTCTTAAAATCGCAGCCTGCAATGAATTTTGTAACATATATGTTTTGTAGTGTAGTCAAACAAGACACATAAATAAACTCAAACATCTTCACTTAGATACTGTTGATACCAATATTTCGTTTTTCTAAAACTTTTTCTAGGTTTAGCTTGATGAATTAAAAAATAAAATAACATAAAAAATGGAAAGAGAAATCTTCCTCTCACCAAAAAATATAATATACAACAAATAAACCATATAATACTTGAAAACATGAATAAACAAAACTAGTGATAAAAATTGGACAATAAAAACTGTGACAATTGTTGTAAACAGATGAACTATATGAGAAATAAAAATTCTTTTATTTTCATATTGTTCATCAATGCATTTCTATACATGGACAAAGACATTTCATTTACTTTTAAAGACTTATTCTTGTTAAAACAAACGCAACAATTGATGAGGTAAGATTATCATGAATCTCTTCTGCTCATCTTGTACGTAATGATGTAATATTCTGAAATATTCTTTTCCCTATTATTGAAAGCGCGAACATGTTCCTGCACTCTTTCTTCAACTGTCCTGCCTGTGCTTCCTATGTATGTTGCCTGGCAATCTCTACATATCTGGAAAAGAATATTTCAGACTGGGCTGACCATTGCATGCTAAAAGGGCACAACCCAGACCCCCTCATAAAGATTGTTCATTAGGTACAAGATGAGCAGAAGAGATTCATGATAGAATCTTGCCTCATCAATTGTTGCATATGTTTTAACAAGAATAAGTCTTTAAAAGTAAATGAAATGTCTTTGTCCATGTATAGAAATGCATTGATGAACAATATGAAAATAAAAGAATTTTTATTTCTCATTTATTTATTTATGTTATTTTATTTTTTAATTCATCAAGCTAAACCTTGAAAAAGTTTTAGAAATTAAAACGAAATATTGGTATCAACAGTATCTACAGTGAAGATGTTTGAGTTTATTTATGTGTCTTGTTTGGATCAAAGAAGATAACGATTTTTGATTTACGTCTTTTGAAGTGCAAAACTTCCTGTTTCATGTTTAATATCTTTGAAAATATTTTCTAACTGGCTGTAACTACCGAATGTAACACTTCACACACTGTTCTTTAAATTGTTATAAAAAATTAGTTCACGAGTATGAAAAGATTAGAGGATAAATGATATCCAAACTAGAATACTATATATAAAAAAAAGAAAGAAAAGCCTAGAATAATAGTATTCAGAACTGCACTTCACAGTAGAAATACAATAATGGCATAATGCACTGCTCACAGCATCCCTACAATAGTATTACAAATCCATCATTATCCTAGTTTTGGCAAATAATGTCTCAACATTTTCCGAAGAATTTTTGGTCTCATTCAAGTTCTGAAGTCTCTGAAGTAGAAGGACTTTCTTCTTATATTCTTCAGTGCTTGCCAGTAATGTAAGAAGTTCTGCTAGTGTCGTCTCTTTAGGCTCAACTGGATGGTTGCAAGCCAATGTAATAGGAATATCTCCTCAGAATCAAACTAATTATTTTTACAGTAAAATACAAGATTATTAATCTCTAAATCAATTTAAAATGAAAAAGGAATTTTATCATTAAAAAAAGAATGAAGGAAGAATGTTACTTATCATATATGCTTATTCATCACAGTATTATGAATCAAATTGCACACCATATTTATTTCACAAAATAAAAATTACAAATTTAACAATTTACAAAATTAAGTAATGTACACGTCCACTTTATTTACATTTCAATTAAGTCCAAAAATATTTTTCTGTAGAAATACAATGACTGTTCAAGACAATGCAAATTTCAAATTTAACAAACTGTTCTTTTTATGCAACAATAATTCCTTATAATATTTGAACTAGTTTATATACAAGTATAATAAGCATGGAATGAATAACATTAGAAATTCCTTTATGCAGATCACAGAAATGACTCTTCTGTACCCGTATAAATAAAGAACAGAGAGGAAAAATCTTCCTGCAACCCAAAACCGCAACCATTTATTTAATGCCAGGTTGCTTTTAAGCATGGACTTACTATGATTCAGAACAAAAGACATTGTTTGATTTTAGTCTTGTTGTGTTGTTTAGGAGTTTTCAGGATTCAATCTTGTCTTTTAGGAAACAAATGATCACGAGAACCAATTAAAAATAAAGATTTTCAATAGTTACAATTCAAGCAATAACAGTAAGTAACGGTAATACCAATAAATTAATGAGCTAAAGTTAGCTGGAATTAAACAAATCAATCAAGACCACTATTATCCCATTTTAATATTTTGTTAATTTATATATCTAAATTACTGGCTAAATAAACAAAACAAAAAAAAAAAAAAACAACTTTCATGTCTAACTTTTTATATGTTTTGTAAAGGTTAATGTATGTATATAGAGTATATGAATGTAAATTTAGTCTTAACAGAAGAATAAATAATTTAGGTCAAAAGAATCAATAATACTGACCATCTTAAACGATTACTCCCTTGATATGAAAGTAAATCTAGTCTACTTATAATTTCTCAGTTAGACAAACTGTAGCTTATCAAAGAATCTTAAGAAAACATCTCCTTGACTTAGGACTGTCTATAAATGAAAGATTGATATTGCATTAATTCAACTATCTAAAAACTAACTATTAATTTAGATAGTTGAATTAATGAAATAGCAAAAACCTATCTTTCCTTTGTAAGTGTTGGAGATGTCAGAAGCAAGGAAACTGCTTGTGGAAGACAAGGAGATATCTTTCATTTGCTGCAACAATGACGCAACTCAAAACTGATCTGTTTCGGGTGATTTGTAAAAAATAAAGAATGGGTCTTTGTAGTCTTTTTTACTGGTAGAGTGACATAACTGAGCTTTAAAAACTCGCCATGAGAGAGCGAATTGTGTCACTAATGCATCAACATATTTCATTGACTTTCGAAACTTTCAAACTCATTTTCTGGAAAATGATGATTTTGAGTTAAGCTGTTGTTGCAGCAAATGAGCGTTTTGTGGATAGTATTTTCAAGGCTCTGATGTTGATCCTTTCCTTTCTATTAAAGAAGATTAGGATGTTTTCTTCATCACCAATTGTGATGCAGTTATTTCACCATCAAATTAATTAAAATACAAAAATCTTAATAATTTTTTTTTTTCCTTTTTTTCTGGATTTAAAAATCTTGATTAACATTCATTTTATTTAGAATACTTCCTGCTATGGAACAATTTACTACAAATAGCTATAGATTGTTTTGTTAAACGATTTCTCTCATAAGATTCCCTCTCTCTATTCTCCTCAAATTACCAAATCATTTTAAAATTGTAACATAACAAAAATAACATTGTACTTGTTCATTGTATTATCATAATAAAGAGAATTGAGAATATATAAGGCTTTCAGATGGAACTTGAGGATATTTAAGCTGAATTTATAATAGTTGAAGGAGATGTTATCCAGTTTACGAATCATAAATTACATTTAAAACTGATGTACTGAAGAGTATTAATAAATTAATAGGAGATTAAGTAAAAAGTTTAAAATTTATGATGGCAAAAGGGAGATTAAAATGGAATTAATCACAAATAGTTTGAGTTAATTGGAAAAAAAAAAAAAAAAAAAAGCCTTAAAATTAACAAAACTGTGGTAGTTTTACTGAAGATTGCATGTAATTATTAACTTTTTTCCCCCTAAAACTAAGAAGTTTTTGCTGTGCAAGGGTCATTTCTAGTTATTTATATTAAAAAAGAGAAGTATTTGTGTAAAACTACAAAAAAAAAAAAAAAAAAAAAAAAAGGATAAAAATGGGACTGAAATAGTAAAGAAATATTCAAAAGAATTTGAAAACTGTTTCAATTGTCACAAATTTGTAAGAATGGCTAGACGTTAGTAATAATAATAATAATGCTGTTAATACTGAAACAACTAAATTCACTTCTTATTTCAATATCTGTCTGTGCACAAAACCTTAAACTTACCGTAATTTTAATTCCTTTTTTTTATAGAAAAACTATAAATGGTTTTAAGTTTGATACTGAATTAATTTAACATGAAGAATAAGAGGATTCCCTTAGATTATTAAGAATTAATAACAATATCTTCACACACATGGTAAGGTTTCCAAGTCAAAACTTCAATCTTAAGAAGAATGGGGAGGGGAAGGTAAGAGAGAAGTCAGGTTGATTTATATATTCTCAAAATCACTAATGTCTCAAAATACATCAAAGCAATAATATACTGAAACATATGAAAATACTTTATGAATTGCTTTGTTGTAAATCATGAAAAGCAACAGGATTGCACTTAAGTTTAAATTGAAAACAGTTTTGTTCTCGAGTAGATCTAACTAAGATCAATGACAAATTAATTAAACAAAAAACAGAAACAAAACAAAACCGCTTTTTGATTGATTGCTCTACATTCAGAGAGTGTCGTACTCCAGATAAAAAGATTTATTAATACAAAATATACTAATTATTTTCCCTCATGAAGAAAGGCAATATATTAAACTCCTACTTGTAAACAAAACAAGGGTTTAAGGTACAACTTGGCAACGCCTGAATATAACCAAACCATAAGTATTTTCATATGAAAATGTGACAGAAATTTCCTTCACAATTCCTCACTTTGTGGACGTAAACTTGAAGTAATCAAGGCTAATATTCTCTACATATTCTCACTCCAGCTCCTACATCAACAATTGATATCACAGAACCTGTTGTCAACATATTTATTTATTCTACTGATTTAATTAATAGAAAATAATTTTCTTTACTTTTTTTACTCGAGTGCTACAACATACAAAAAAGCTGTCTTATAAATCAGATACCGATATTTAACAAGTAAACATATAAACTACATGTTTATTAGCTGTTTTAAAAGACAAAGTAATTTAAGTATGTCCTTTCTTTTAAAACCAAAACATTGAAGATTCGTTTGTTTTACATATTTTTCACTTCTTTTAGAAAACTTTTGAAGAAATTTATTCAATTTTTCAAACAATATTTTCAAATGCATCATCGAGTAAGAGTACCTATTTAACTAAGAAGAAATAACAAAGCAGCTGTTCTCTTATTCTTCTTTTCTAAAAAGAAAAAGAAAAAAAGGAAGCCACTGAAACCTATTTAAATGTAAGATAACTTTTCTTTTAAATGTAACTGTTTGCATATTGTTTTAGTAGTTCTTTTTAGTAAAGGCATGGCTTAAAGAGGATCACTTTTCTTGTCTTACCTATCAATTTACAATGACAGAGACAAATGGACTTTCTTCTCCAAAACTAGAATAACCCAAAATTAAAATCCACAGGTCGGTCAAAATGGCCACTCATGATTTTGTAAATTAACAATTGCCTTATCAAAAATACCAAAAGGCAAACAATATCTAGGTATTTTTTTTTTTTTAAAATGAAATAATTCAAATGAAAATGAAACTAAAATATTGCTAATAATACAACAATAGATGCAGTTCTTTCAACAGTTAAGTTCATTTTTTTGCCTTCAATTTTCCTAATAATTTGCAAAATGTTACATTATTTTTATCACTGTGTCTCCTATATTTTGACGAGTTTCATTTCAAAATATAAAAAAGAAGCACCCTAAGTAAGTAAGTAGTTGTTCTAATTTTCAGTGGTCTGATTGAAGATAAAACCTATTTTGTTTTTGATCTGGCTAAAAATATTTCATTCAATCCTTCACTGTTGTTATCTTTAGGTTTCCAATAAATTCATTTGTGGAAATACAACATTCGATACATTTAAAAAAATAATAGATCTATAATAGTTACTGGATTCATGGAATGAGAAAATTTGCCATTTGCAACTGGGGAAACTGTTTTTTTTATTTCACAAGTAATTGTAAATAAGTAGACTGGTAGAATAGAACACAAAAAGCGAGAATCAAAAAATGCACAATCCCGTTTGATTCCCGTTTTCATGCTACATTACATGCATGTTAAGCTTTCCTAAACTATGATGGAATATAATTAGTAAAATACCTTAAATAAAAAATATCTGACAATTTCAAGTTAAGTCTATAAGAAATAGCAGCATTCTTCTACTCTTGTGTACAATTAAACTATGAAAGAGAATTTGTTAAAATTGCAGATGAAGTATTAAGAAGAAATCAGGTACTGATATCTGGATCAACTCAGGTCGTCACCTTCATGGAGACGAAGAATGATAAAATAAGGAACAAAACTTGCAGTGTTATGTCTTTAGAAGCTGAATTTCTACATCATTAAATATATCACAAAATTCTGTAATTTTTTTTTTCTTATTCAGTAAAGACAATACATTTGTTTCTTCACTGAAAGGTTTATGGATATCTAAACAAGGTAAAGATTAACATGGATCATTCCTTCATTCAAGTTCTGTATTTTTAATAAAAAAAACTGCTTTTTATTATTTAGAAAAATTTCAGACTTAAAATCATATAACCAACTGTAATCAATGCAGAAAATAGGTTAGATTTACAGATAGTAAAAAAATAAATATCTTGAGCTTTTCGGAACGAACAACTTACAACTACAATTAAACAAAAATAGTCACTTGTACAATCTTTGTACAAGTTTTACACAGCAGTATCAATATATTTACAAACTCAAGTCTATTTACAATATTACAAATAAAGTTCAGTTACTTACATAATAAATGCCTTTCTAAACCTACAGGATCACTGGCAAAACTTTTAGAAAAATATAAGTGATAATATCGTCATTGTTGCCAACATCACATCTTGTGAATAACATTAAGTATTTGAAGAAAACAGAACTATGTACATTAAACAGAACACAAAAGAGCAGAATTTTCACATTTTCTATCAGCTGTTTTCTTTGGACTTTTCAAACATCTGTTTTCTCCCTGCAACTACACCTGTTCCTACTGAGCGATGCAGGTAACGTTTGACAAAAGAACTACTGAGACCTGGGCAACTTGGAGATCTTGTTAATTCTAAGGAAGGGAGAAAAAAATAATTCTCAATATCCTTATAGCAATCAAATACATGAAATAGTTCTTTTTAGATGTTACGTGAATAAGAACGTAACCTACAGAAATAAATATTGCCATAAACAATTAACCGAAATGAAAACCACACAATATAAAAGGATGGAAATAACTCAAATGAATAACATGCAACAACATTAAACAATTAATATGTTTTCTTAACCCTTCAGAACGGCAAGTTTCTTTTCTGTCTTTCCCCCGGTACTTTTTTATAATGAAAAGAAAGAAGCTAAAAGAAAATTTTTTACTGGCTAAACTACAGCATATTTATTTAAATTCAAATTTAAACTCCACCACTAAAATGTTAGCTTATTTCATCGTCTCTTGATGAGTGGAAAATTAACAACGGGAGGCCACCAATTTATGTACCCCTGTACGTCAAACTGGCTGTGAGACAGACACATGGGAACGTACGCATGTACGTCTTACCAGCCAGAAGGGTTAATAATGGTTATGTAAATTCATGCAAATTAAAGTAAGGGATTACCACCAAAAAGGCTCAAAATTAACTGAAAAAGCTATCGAAAGAATTAATATAAGCTGTCTCAAATAGTGAAAGAAAAATAATAAGTTTACACAAATAGAACAATTTACACAAACAGTACAAGGACATATTACTGGGAGCATTTATAGATGTTATAATATATATATACAGTAAAACCCCGGTTAACCGAACTAAAGGGGAGGGGAAGTCGTTCGGATAACAATGTTTTCGGTTAAGCCATGAACATCTAATACAGCTACAGTATTTTGTATTGTAATTACAGTACGTATTTCTGAAAGGTTTTGAAGGTCAAACGAATTCAAAAAGTAATCCGGTTTCGGATAACCCGGGTTTCGGTTGACCTGAGTTTGGTTAACCGGGGTTTTATATATATATATATATATGAAAGCAAATATTGAACTAATTTTCAATTTATATATTATTCCAATCAAATAATTTCATTTCATTCTCACTTATACATTAAAATGCCAAATTCTGATTTAATGTGATATCACTTATACAGTATGGCTGAAAACAAAAAGACACTGAACAATTTTACCACGTGAAAGGTGGCACTGCGAGATGAACACTAAAGCGATTGTTCTATTCGGAACAGGAATGATTGTAGATGTGAGATTAATCAGTGTTGCTGTGAAAATGATATTAACTACAGAATAGAAAGTGTTTATAGTGGAGCACTATTTCCGATTATACGTAACAGGCCGTGGCAATGGACATAGCCTGCTATACGTTGCTATGGAATTTCGGGAGCGTTTTAACCATCCAGCATCCATGAACAAGGTTATGCTATCCGTTGTTGACTTTTTGAGCAAGTGTTGCAGTTGCCACAAAGAAGTCTCCGACGAAACGGCCGTTAAGCTAGACATGGGTCAAACATCAGTTCGACATATGTTTAAAACTGCTGTGTTCCGTTACAAGATACAGAATGGCCAACCATTGAAACCTGTCGAGAAAGAAGCAAGAGTCATGTACTGTGCTTCCATGTTTGCAATGGCGTATGATGATCACGGAGTTTTGGCTAATGTTTGGTTTTCGTACGAGTGTCATGTTCATCTGAATGGCTATATCAATAAACAACCAACCTGATTTCTTGGTTTCGCCCGACCAGACATCATTATTGAAACACCACTCCAAAGTGAATGGGTGATGATATGGTGTGTGGTCTCTGGAAACAGCATCATTGGTCTGTACTTCATTGAGGATGACCAACAGAATCCTGTGACTATAAATCAGGTGTGCTATAGAGAACAGGTAATCACGCACTTTCTCAGGGACCTCCAATGTTTCTGCCGAGCACAACATTTACGTCTTCACTCCCAGTGGTTTCAACAGGATGGGGCTATGTGTCACACTGCTAGGGAATCACTTCGGCTACTTCAGACACCTTTGGAAATCACATGAAATCCCATGGAGCAAACATTCCACATCCCTCGCATTCTTCTGATTTAACTCCACCTGATGCATATCTTTGTGCAATGCTGATGGAAATGCCTTTTCAAGGACAACATTGCTGAGCTGTGTCAAAAGATTGTGACAACTCTAAGGGGAATGGAACAACCTCTCTTCTGGGACATGGTGGACAATCTACGCAACCGCTTCAAGTATTGCTTAGAGCACCAAGGAGATCACATTGAACATGTATTTGTCAACAACCACCGTTGATTATTCTTTCAGTTGTAGTGTTTTCTGTTCAAAACGGTTCAGTGTCATTTGTTTTGGGCCACACTGTACAATCCCATCCCAAATACCTTAAGAGATTACATCATAAACACTTTCTTGATCAATAAACTGGCATCTTAATAGCTAATTCTATAATGATTAATAGTTATCAGTTCTGGTTTGATAATGTAGTAACTATAATGGGCAGTCTTTATCTTTGTTTCTTGAAAGATATATTCATCCCATTTAATTTCTTTACACTAAAAATATGGTGTACATACAAAACATGAGATGAAATACTTTTTTATATTTTGATGATGTAAGTATAGTGAATGATTCTGATGTTCAGAATAAGAATGTATGGGCTGGGTTAATTATAATTTTTTTTGTTTTTGGATCTTTTACTTTTTTAATTATAAATATTTTCCTTGATCTGTTACAAAAAACAGAATTTAAAAGCCATTTCTGACTATAATGTAGAATTCTATAAGGATTAATAGGTTTGATATTGTAGTAACTATATTGGAGCCTTATGTCCGTTTTTTTAAAAGCTTCAAATGTTAGCATTAATTTTATATATGGGTTATTGCTGTTTGTGTATTTTTTTAACATAGTCATGCAGCTGAATTTCTATCAATATGACACCAATCAGTTAATCTTTCCATAAAGACCTTGGGATTTTCTTGGTCAAAAGAGTGCAATGTCATTGATTCCATTACAAAAATGACAAAAACATACAGTGAGGCTTGTGTGTCACTGTAGAATATGGTGAAAGCAATTCATTGATGGGTTCATAGGTTTTGAAGATGATCCCTGCACTGATTGACCACATTCATCATTGAAGTAGGACATCATATCGTAATGAAGCACTGGCAAATTCTCCTCCTGGACATTGTATCACTTGGAAACTTGACAAGATTTTGACTCAAACAGCTGAATGATTATGTTATGAAATAAAAATTGTTTAAAACTGAAAACAGTGTTTACAATTGTTTCAATCTTCCCATTAGTAACACTGACTGATAAAAAATAATCAATAGAATAATACCTCGTCCACTTGAAACTACAGAAGTTAATTTGTGATTCAATTTCTCCTGAAATCCAGTCACAGCAGGAGATTTTTGTACTTGTTGATTCGAGTTAACTTTAAAAGCTACAAAAATAACAAAGGACCAACATAAATAAACAAACAAAAACAACAAAAACAATCATAATTACATAACATATTCTTAATATTTGAATACAATTTCAATCAAAACACAATACAAAACAGCCTAGCAAGAAACAACCAAATTCAAAACTAAATTTATATAAAATTTTATGTGATAGTAAAACAAATTGAAAAAATACTCTGACCATTATGATTATGAATATTATCTGCAATTGAAGATTAACTGAAATTACAACTGAATATTACTGAAATTGAAGGTCTTTATCAAATTGTTGCATTAACAAAAGACCATTGCCATAAAGAAATGCACTTAATCTGCAACAATGGACAAATAGTCAATTGCATGAAGGGACTCTCAACCTGTTTTATGAACCCAAACAGTCCAACAAAACTATGACACTCCACTGACCTGTCTGCAAGGGACTGTGGTGGTCAGTCCATTTACCCAGAATAACTGGAGCAATGACTAATCAAAGAAGGCAAACTTCCACCAAACTTCATGGTCCAATAGTGTTTCTATGCAAACAGAAGGTGTTTTTGATAGTGGGTACCTTATGCGAAAGTTTGCTCCTCAGGCCTATGGCAAGAAAAGTTCTGTGCAATGACCTGTGACATACTAGAAGCAGTACCAGACTTGTATTCCCCGATTATTTGTTCAACAGTCCTACAGCTGTTAGACAACACAATTCCTAATAGATTATGAAGCCTTCAATGTGGCTTGATCAGCCACAGCTGGCTTGATCAGTTCTCAAATCTTCACCATTCTACCAGGTGTTGTACAACTTAACAATAGCAGTTCATCAAATTGCTATCTTGAAATACTGGCTTATGATCATACCATCTTTATGCATCCAGTCTCCAGTGAACATCTTTGAAAATGGGTATCAGTCCGATATCTGTAAGTCGATTTTTCAAATGGGTGGATTTCCGTATTGAAAACAGCTTGGACAGTGTTTGAATGATGTTGACATTCGTGCCCGAGTTGTGTATTGTGGTTCAGTGTCTGATATGACATAAGAGGATCTAATGTTCTTGTCTAACATATGGTTTATGGACAAATGCCACATTCATCTTGATAGTTATATCAAGATATAGACTATTCATTTACTTGGTTTTCAACGGCCAGACATTATCAGACAGAAACCCTTCCATTCTGCATGTGTAACAATATGCTGTGTCATATCTCCAATCGGTGTATTGGATCTGTATTTTGTGGAAGACGACAATGGATATCCTGTTACAGTTAACCAGGACCTGAATAGAGACCTCATTATCACAACATTTTTTGAGGTTTCTGCTACGATTTTGTCATACACGCCATACTCAATGGTTCTAATAGGGTAGGAGCTGCCTACCACAAGGCCAGAAACTCACTATTTGCTCCAGGAACACTTTGGGAAATGCATAATTTCCAGTGGAACAAATTTTCCTTACCCACCGCATTCACCTGACCTTACACCACTCAATGCCTATGTGTGGGCTGTGGTAAAGGAGTCCGTTTTTAAGAAGAACCCAACAACAACAACAATTGTGGAATTAAGGGAAAAGACATATTTATTACAGTTCAAGCTCCACTTTCAATACTGTTTGTTTTGGCACATATTGTATGTTAACTCGCCAGCTTTTCCTATTTTGACACTAAGCATTAACACAATGATGCAGCAGGTTCTACTGCTCTCCTATTTAAGTATATCTGTTCTGACAGCTAAATATGGATATTCCACTGGGACAGGAGAGATCATAATAATTTGAACTTTTTAGTGCTGCCTTCCTCAGCATTTGCAGAGTTTATAAGGATTCTTGTCCTTTACCTCTTCACTACATCCCTTTCTAAGTCATTTGCTGCCATATTCCTTTAAAATAATGTTTAATTTCGAAGCTTCTTTTTAAAGAAGCCTCCCCACAATATTCTCCATTTCTTTTTGAATAGTGCTCACTTCTGTTCTTGTATTTATATGCAATGATGTTGAAATTGGATATCTTAAATTTGTGATTTAATAAACAGTTTACTTGGAATAACATTTAAAAAAAAAATGGTACTACATAAATGTATATGAAATTATAACTCTTAGTCCTAAAAAACCTAAAGTTGCATTTTTAGTATAAAATTTCCATATTTCGACTATCTGTTCTTATTGAGGTCCCATTTCCCTTCAAATCTATTGGCCTTCTTCCAAAATCTTACTTTTAATATATGAATTTTAGTAAAAACAAAAACAACAACAGCCCAGCTATATCTGTTTATGTTTCTTACCTTCCAGAGAAGAACTGCTCATAAGGATAATATGCTCCAATCGAGAGCGGAGACTAGTGACTTCATCTTCTCTCAATTTTCTTTCTGCTTTCAAGCTGTTGTTCAGTTGCTTGCACTGATCTTCCAGGTCAAGTTCATTCTAAAAAACAAAACAAACAAAAATATAAGGTCTGTCGTAAGTAACTTTTACGGAAAATACAAATGTAGTTATTCGAAAATGATAACTTACTAGGGAAATTAATTGCTGCCCTGATTAATAAAAAGTAAACACTAAAGTATTATTTTGTTTGTTGGTTTTAATGTTATAAAAGCATCTTTGGCTACGCCGAGCCAAAAATATTAGTTCAATGTTTACTCATCCTACAAAGCATGGATTTTTACAATAAATCACTAAATGTAAAAGTACAATGAAACGTTAAACTAAGCATTAAATCTGAAAAGCAAACAAGTAGTTATATAAGAAAGAGCAATGGCTGCAGCATTCTGAATTAAGATTTAAAAAGGCATTATATGGTTTTCTAACATTTGTAACTATCGATACTATATTCATGCTGTCAATCAATGAAATTTGCAAAATAGTAAAAATTATTAAGATATTTTCATATTTCACAAAGTTAAGGAACAGATTTCAACTTTGTTCTATAATAGATGTAAGTAATTTGAATAATAAATATTAAGAATCAATGACAAGGAACCAAATATATATCTTAAATTTTTAGCTAGATGAACACATGCAGCTGTTTATATAAAAGTATTAAAATTGAAATCCATAAAATTTAAGATACCCAAATACTCTACTAAGGACAAGTGAGCATTAATAGAACATTAAGTATTTTCAGTTATTTTTTTAACATGCAATACAATATGTTTAGGCAGGATTCTGGATGTTGTTATTTGAGTTAATTAATAAACCTTACAATGCCAAAACTAATGTTACTGGTTTTCTGCTTAGTAAACTAATTAATGATCTAATAATTGAAGCCGAGGGTAATGCTGGTTAAAAGCACACACCAATACCTCTAATGCTTGGGGATAAATTATGGATTTTTGCTCATGAAGTAATGCCAACACTTCATATTCAAGACAAAACACATGAAATTTAAAAACTGTTTTATTTTAAAATACGAAATTGCTCTGCAGTGCTCTGCCGTTGAGATTCAATCAGTTTTCATGTTTATTCAATTATCCCTCTCAAGTGATGTTTGCCGTAATAGTGATGAAATAGAAGAGGAATCACAATAAGCAACAATAAATAGAAGAAAAAGAAGGTACAAATGAAAAGGTGTGAAGTGGAAACAACATCCTTTTCTAAATGTCCCTTTTCATAAATAAAATTATGTAAAAATAATAAAACCTGTAATTCTGTTAATAAGTTCACTAAACGATTAAAATAGGTGGTCTAAATCTATGCATTAACATTCACCACTGCAAACTGCCAAAGATTTGCAAATTTAGTTGGCACATATCAACAATCACCTAAGGGTTGTCATCATTGGGAAATTTCGAGCCTTTTAAGTGAAATTTGTGAAAGTCATAATTCTTTTGATTTCTTTTCAATCACTGAAAATTTACAATCACTTCAAAATAGTAAGAGGTTCACAAACTTCATCAATAAATTTCATGTATTTGTCTGGAATAATGAGTCAGTAAGAAACTTTTCATGCATTACTTTCTGAGTAATTCTTTTATGTTAGCATGCCCATTCAATGCTGTGAAGCTCCAAAAGTTAGACAAAGTTATTTCAGCCTAGTTGAAACAGCAGAAATTTCAGAATGGCAAATACAATTAAACTGTTCTTACCTACAGGATGTGTTCTCATATAATGTCTTCTTCTCAAAATTAGGCTTTATTAAAATTGGTAAAAATGTAGCAATACACGTAGAACTGCATCTAATTATCATTTTTTAAATATATATTTCTTGATCATTTGTTTTATTGGATTCTTTCCTTAAATTACAATATCTCAACATCTCTCCGTGATCAATCGAAGCCAAAAAAATATGTTTAAATTTAAAAAGTAAAGTTGTATATATAAAAAAAAGTGTTTTCTATCTGAGATTTCTAAACACAATTGATTGCAACTAGTTACATATTACTATTCATAACTTGAAAAAAAATAACGACTACAACAACTTAGTGTGATATTTTCTGCAATCAAACGATTGAAACTAGTAAAATTAATTAACTGCATTAGATATAAATGGACAATTGTTTAGAATATCTTTAAAAAATGTAACTTTAAACGTGAAGCCAACTTCAGATGCAAAAGTAATGGATTAAGGGACACACCTTAGCAATGTGGTTTTTCAATACAGCTGATAAAGTTTTCATGAGGAGTACAGGAACACGTTTTCATATATGCAAAAGTGAGTGTGTGAAATATCAATGAATTATATGCAGAATCATTGTATAGTCTTATTACTGTGAGAATTTTCACTTGACAAAATGAACAGAGCTTTAAACAAATGAGTTGATGAAGAATAGATTATTTATTATTAAGTTCAAAGCATCAAATACTTTGAAAAAATCTTATTTTTGAATAATAGTTAGAGGAAAAAAAATTGCACTCAAAATGAATAGTGTGTATCCTCACAGAAACAAATATGATTATCTACATTCATATTTAAACTGATAAAATTTCATCTGTTATTTGATATATTAAAAAAAAAAAAAATTCTCTCTATATTAGATATTTTTCTTAAAATACTTCAGTACATTAGTACAAACCAGATTTATATATCGGACATAATTTCTTTTTTAATTAGGCAGTACTGAAATCTACCTGACAGATGATAACTTTCTTTTTTTATTATTTCATAGTAATATCTGATACAGGCACAAATTCCATCTGGTATTAAACAGTTAACATTTTATCTACATTTTTTTGCAAGATATGGTTCAAAGTGTTGTTTTTTTCCCCTTTCCTTTTTAATATCAGTTTCCCAATGTTTAAGAGCCAATTCTCCAGAATTAAAGAATTGAAATTCTTAAAAACTACTATTTTTTTTTTCTTCAAATATTATTGTTTTATAAAAACTCTTTTTGAAGAAAGCAATGAATTCAAAAATATCGTAATTTTTCTTTAAATGTGTTGATGGAATTAAAGAGAATAATAATAACAATAATAATAGTAATCATAATAACAATAATAATCATAATAATTAGCTAGCTCCTCCAATTATGCTTTTGGAGAAGTTGAGAGAGTATGTCCTTTACGATGAACCTTCAGATATCTAATAAAAAAAAAATTAAAATTGAAATCAGTAAAAAACTTATGTAACCAGGCTTTTAGTTTTGGATTCTTCTTATCCTGCGGCACTTCTAATAAAGCAGACGATATCAAGAACAGATAAAATGGAAAACCCTTTTATTATTTAATATTATTCATATTTTCAACAACAAAAAAAGTATGAAATTTCAAACACTGATCAAAATAAATTTTAGTTCCAATGAAAAGTAATTTTCTCTAAATTCGACTGATCTATAAACCTACCAAACTTAAAATAGTAATAACAATATAACTGATAAACATTTTGTATTGCAGTAAAAATAAAATAAAATAACAATTCTAAAGGATTTATCATCATGTTACTATATTTTAAATGACTTTCAACAGTATCTTAAATTTTAAGTTTTCAAATATTACATCAATGGCTTACCAACAAAAATTCAAACAAGCTAATTAAAGCCAATCTGGCGAGAATTACAGTAACATAGTCAAGGATGTAAAATTACAGAAACGTATAAAGGCAGATTTGGTCCTAAATGGGTTTTATTCAGTAGTATAGCAATGTTGTAGGTTTATTTACAACTATTTATTTATCTAACTTTTCACCCTAGGTTTATAAGAATTACAGAGGAATGGGGAGTTAAATAAGAATATTTTGATCATGAGGTACAAACATTGTCCAATTTTATAATCCTTTACAAAACACTGATAAATATATTCTCCTTTTTATTTTTTTCAAAGTAGAAATAAAATTCGTCCTCATGTTTTAAAAAGGAAACAAAAAAAAAAAAAAGGAGGGAGAAGAATAATATAAACAAATTAGGCATATATTTTAAAAAATACTTTTAACTACTTATTATAAATTCTAAAGATTTTTCATTTTCTGAAAATTAATTTAAAAATGTGCTGTTTTAAAAATAAGAAAACTTTAATAGTAATGATTTCCAGATAAATGAATAAATACTGTAGAAAATTTGGATCAGTGAAGAGAAATATACACAATAATGAGGTAAAACAAATTACATAACAAAATAATGACAATTTATTTCCTAAAAAAATATAAATACTACACACAAGATTCAGTGAAAGTTTGGCCATAAAATTTACATTTGGAATAACATAATAAGATATCTAGCAATGATACAAAGCTTAATAGATTATTGACTTACATTTCTGGTCGATCGAAGTTTCTGTTGCAGTTCAGCAATTTCTTCTTGCTTCTCTTTCAGTTTCTTTTCTTTGAGTTGAATCTGAAGCTGGAAGTAAAAAAAAAAAAAAAAATAACTAAATACCCAGGCCTAAAAAAAAAAAAGTTATTAAAACTTTTACCTTTTGTGTCCTCCTGGGCTTTATACTGTAAAATGATTTTTTAAAATTCTGACCTTAATTATCATAATAGCAACGATATCCTAATGTCATTGCTATTATGATGATTAAAGTAAAAAATTGTGTAAATTTACTGTGTTGATTCTAGTTAGAAGCCAAAAAAAGAAAATATGAAGAAGAATAGTAGTAAAACCATTACACCTTACATTATACATCTACTCTATGTTGATCTTTGACTTCATTACAAAAAAAGAAAGAATTTGCTGGAAACCTGCTTTGTAATTATTACTGCCTCAATGAAAACGTAGTCCCCTTTCTATGTTACATCTGATTCATACAGTTCTCACCATAAATCCCAATTTCTCAATAGGAGAGACAGAAAATGCTTAGCGTGGGCAAATTGTGAATGAATAGTAGAAGGTTATTTTGCTATTTTTATGAGAGTATTGCAAAAGACATTAGATTTTTTTTTTAAATATTTGCAAAAACATTCTATGTAAGCAAGAAAGGTAACTGTGAATGAATTTTTCAGTGAAGTCCAATTTAACCAACAAAAGTTACCATTTAAAACTTCGTTCAGCTCAATTTTCATTTGATTTGATTCAAGAAAGATAATATCCTATGGAAGAAAACAAACCAAACTCAAGACCCCAGTGTGGACCCAAGGACTCAAGTGTGTGTGAAATCCTACTCTTTCCTATCCTAAGATTCTCAAGTGTGGATTAAAATTGTGTTAAAATCAACAGTGAACTTGCAGTGAATAACATTTAGCATTACGGTTTCACCTTTGTTGCTGTTTAAATAGTTACTGAATAGTTACCATGATTACAAATAAACAGTTCTTCAACCACCGCTTTTAATACACTTATATGTATCAAAGAAAGCAATAATGTTATATTTAATAACCTGAATAACCCACATCACCAAGTTTTCAAAATGTATTTAAAATATATTTAATGAAAAAATAAATAAATAAATAAAAAATAAATAAATTGAGGATAAATAACCCAGTTCTTCTAATAACTAACAACATGGAATGTTTTATGAAAGAAACAGAAAGAAAACTGAGAAAGGATCAAAGATGGGCAGTAAAACTACATGTAGAAAAATTATCAATAATAAAAATACAGCAAAAATTGAAGAATTTAAACAATTGTAGAAATATTTTTGTCTAGATAATGATCATAGACTGTAGTATAATAATGGTTAAATGTCATTGTTTTTACAACTATGTCTAGAAAGTGCACATGTAATGTAACACCTCAATATTTATTGTTAATGATAACAAACTTGAAAAAGGAAAAAAGAAATGTTTTTCCGAAAATTTGTTTTTTCATTAAATATATTTTAAATAGATTTTGAAAAGTTGGTGATGTCTTTATTTATTAATTATGCAAGTGAATAGGAAAGAGTTAAAGAAAAAATATGGTGTCTTGAATTTTCATAATTTCTAAAATTTTCAAATGCTCTTTTGATCGTTTCTGATCCCTAGCTTCTTCGTGTACGAAATCTTTTTGTTACACTAAATCTACCACTTAGGATTCATTTTGGAGAGCAAATTTCTAGTTTCATTTTTCAGCAACAGAGGGGTTGAAATCATATCTTAATTTCACAAAATTTGGATTCTAGACTATTTATTTTTGTTTCTCTCTCTATTACATACTGAAGAATGTTGCAAATGGTATTAACCATTAACAGCTGTGCTTAAGAAGAACTTCGAAAAGAATTATTCCACTACTTTTATTTCATGCTAAATATTTAATTTAATTTAGCCCTACTTAATAAATTCTTTCAATTTCTATACTTACTAAGATCATTTGTACTCAGTTGAAAGTTTTTAGCATGAAAATGTTAAAGAACCTCATGACAATGTCTGACATGAGATATAAAAGGCCTTGTCCCTTTCATCTCCCAAAATCATGTTTACCTTACTTAAAAAGCAGTGGATTCACTGCTATGGATTTTTTTTTTCTAATTTACATATTGTCAAAATACATCAACAACACAAGCACTCATTTATCAACATAAGGAGATAAGCTATATTAGTCCTTTTTTACCTTTAATGCTTCAGCTTCTTCTGATTCCATTAAAGTTCCAACAGCAGATTCTAATTCACTGATGTTATTCTTTAACAAAGCTCTCAGCTGTTTATTTCTGGCTGTTAGTTCAAAAACCTGTAAGTAATTGAATTTTGTTGAAATAACAATAACATCTTTCATAACATCACTCGTATTACAAAGAATGAATTCACCAACTCTGAAGCAGTTTTCAATCTGTTTCCAAAAAAAGGTGCTTAGATAAAATACAAAAGAAGATTAGACTGAAACTATTTGTTACATAAAACTTCAGAAATATTCTTCTTGAAAAGCATCTCAGAAGAAATAACTAAATGGGAAAACTTTATGAGATTTTTCATTTCCTTTCTTTCTTTTTTAATGTTGCAAACAATGTTCATAAAATTTATATAATGCTGCATGATCTCTGTTAACAGTTTCAAGTCAAATAAATAATTACTTTTGCTGCTCTTACCAAATAACACAGCACTCTTGAGACATGATCAAATTTAAATGAATCAAATGAAATGCATTCTGAGATTTTCACTGACAAACAAAAAAAAGGACCCAAAGATAATTAATATTTCATATCTTCATTTAAAAATTTAATAAAGCAGATATACATCTACCAAAAAAGTAATATATAAAACTATTAATTATAAGTGAGTTTAACCTGTTAAAAAAGATATACACAATTTGGCATTTTAATATGCTGACTCGAGACTAATTTTATTTTGTTTAAATGAAAAACCTTTGGTGAAAACTTTTCTTACCAGGCTATTAGCTTCACTTAACTGCTGTTGCAAAGGATTGAGCCTTTCTTCTAATGAGGCATTCTCTAGGCATTTGATGGAATATTTCTCTGAGAGAGATAGAATTTCTTGCTTAATCGACTTCATTTCTTCCCTGGTTTGTGAGGAAAAAAATATATTTTAATATCAATTCAATTTTGCCTCAAAAAGCTTTCGGTTTCTTAATGAACATTTTACAAAATGCTAATAAGCAAATTATTTACATTTATAAGACTAAAATAAGTTTAATGGTCTTGTACACAATACTAAATTTTAAAGACTTAATATACTTATACGTTCTATAACATTAACAATTGCATTTCACCAGATATGAACTTCTAAAGATCATAGTTCCAATGGTCTTTTGAAGTCGGATGAAATGTATGATAACCAATCAGAAGGAATTCTTGTTGGGCAAGGAAAGCTACAGATCTCACTGGCAGGAGTGAGACTCCCTGCCCCCCCCTAAACTAACAACAATAGGAAAATGTACTGCAATCATTTCAGATTCAAAACTTTGGTCAGCTATATTCTTGGCACAAAAGGCATTGAAATAAAGAATAAATAATAACAAAGCAATTATTCATGCAGGACACATGCACTGGTGAAACATGAATAAAAAGATTTTCACAGTCACTCATCTTGAAAGAAAAACAGCCGTCCCAGATTCCCATTTATTACAACTCATTGGCTTTATTGTGGTAAATCCACAAATACTTGTGGGAAAAAAAAACCAACAACAATTCCTGTATTTTTGAAAAATGTGCATTTTCTTTTTATTCATTAAATCCCTTTAAATATTTTTATTAAATCCCTTTATTTAAATTTACTTATAACATTTAAAACAGGTATAAAAACTATTTGGCAAAAAAAAAAAAAAATGTTTTAGCTATCCTATTTTTTTGTGAAGTTAATAAATAAAATTAAATATTAAGTTAATACAAATCCTTACTCATGTTCCTTCTGAATTGTACCCATCTGATACGATGACTGCATCTTCTCCAGGAATTCCTGTTTAAATTTGCTGATTTCTCTTTGCAATTCTGCTTCATGAGCTTTATGCATGGC
>JAFIDM010002131.1:74117594-74131399 GCA_023159025.1 Thereuonema tuberculata | reverse complement strand
TCCACAACCAAAAAAAAACGGAATCTCCAATTCAACAACCAAAAAAAAAAGGAAATACTTGGGTGGATGGGGCCCCCTAGGCTTTTACAACCAAAAAAAAAAAAGGAAATTTTCCTTAGGTGGGGCCCATGAGCTGGCTGGTGGGGCCCCTAGGCTGGCTGCAAAAACCAACCAAAAAAAAAAAAAAGGGAATTTCCTATTTAACAACCAAAAAAAAAAAAGGAAAAAAGCAGGCTGTGGGGCCCCCTAGGCTGGCTGGTGGGGCCCCTCCCAGGCGGGGGCCCGGGGCGGACCCCCCCCCTTGCTACGCCACTTGTTATCACAGATATTGGAATAACAAAAGTTAGGTTAAGTTAATCCTATCCAAAACGCCTCACCTATGCGAAACATTATAGAAAAAAAAATAACATTTAAAAAAATAAAATTTATTTACATAAAGTTCCTATAAAAACTTCTGTATTTTTATTTACGTGTCAGATGTATATAGATAGCCAAACTGATCTAAGTCTATTTAATTGACCTTGAACCAAGAAAATTTTTCGCCAGTGGCATATTTATTGTTTATTATTTTTGGACTATGTTAAAATATTAAAGGGGTCTGTAATGTAACATAATATAAACGGGTTTTGTAGTTAAATTGGCCACCATCTGGAAAGTGGAGAAGGAATACAAGAAAATAAAATAAAAACTCAATATACTGTATTTAGCCAATTAAAATACAATGTGGCAGAACCAAAAACGGACAATGAAAAGAAACAGATGCGATGATATTTTTGATGAAGAAAGGTTTACGCGTTCCTACATCATCTTCAGAAATCAACAAAGTACCTGCAGTGCTTGTTTGCAAGACAGAAGAAACTGATTTTGCTCTGTTGAGAATTGTTCTACCTTTGGACTTGATAAAAAAATTTAAAAAATAGCGGAAACACTTGCTGACCATAAACTACTGCTGAAATTAAATGCAGGAGATATAGCGACGGAAACAAACTATCGTATCAACTATGTGGCTAATTGTATAGCTGTGGTCAATTGAGAGGAAGAGAAAATCAATTGAGGACTTGCATGAAATCGCAGTAACAACACCGCTTACCGATGTCATTCCTTACATAGATAAAATATGAAAGAAAATACAGAAAAATCAGTCCATTTGCAAATTATCAGATCTTACGGAGTTGCTTAGTAATCGTATAAAGCAAAAAAGGTTGGAACACGCAATTACGCAAACAGAACAAAATATGGTAAGACATAGCCTTCTCTTGAGGAGCCGCTTGTGATTATCACGTCTTACACTTGCTGAAACTCTTAAGGAGGAATAAGAGATGGACTTCAGTCTTGATATGACTATGATACGAACTGCTTCTGAAATAGCTAATGGTATCTTACTGTAGACCCAACAAGAATGGACTGTCTGTCCTCCAAGTCTACAAAAGCAGCTACAATGCAGTCCTTTAACATCAGCGAGGAAAAGTTTCTATGGCTCTGGGATTTCACTCTTCCAGTTCTCTATAGAAATATGTAAGAGGACGTAATTAAAAAAATAATTCTTAATCACTCGTCCCAGAAAACAGTGCATACCATACTACAGTTCGGTTTGTTTCAAATATCAAATAGCCCTAATGTCTGCTAAAACTATACACAGTAGTAAAATTTAACAATAAAAATAGAATAAAGCTGACAAAAAAACGTGTGCAACGTCACGAGAATATGATAAACATTTTTTAACTTGGTCATATTTCATTCGGCATTGAAATCAACAAATGCGAGTGACTTCCAAATTACTTCCTCTACTTCCAGATAATATCAACTACTTAACAGTGATAAAACATGCAATGAATGTAACAAAAATAAATAAATAAATTGAATACTTCTGCCGAGGTTATGCTTTGAACTAGGAAAGTAATCGCAGTGAATGTAGTATCCTGACACCCTGGAGAAGACGAATTTTTAGAATGATTTGGATAGCTTCATACGAAATGGATGCGAAGTGGAAGAAATTGGACATCTATTACAATAAGTGGACAACATTAAACATTGACAGCTCGTTCATTTTAAAAAGGTGTCTATGTTGTTTGCATAAGAAGTTACCACTGCTGTTCTTTGCACTTCTGACCGTGGGACATTTTTATCGAATCCATTTGACTTATCAGACATCTGGATTGATTGACTGTCGCTCCATTTTTTTCCCATTGAATTCTTCTCCCGTGTTATTTAATCTGAAAGAAAAGCAAAACCAACGTAAAAATAAACGATATTAAAGTATATTGTAGGTCTACTTGGGATTACTTTCTGATAAACAACAGCAGCTGATAAAAATCCCTATAATTGTTGCTGACTCTTTCTCTCTGCCAAAAGCAAAACCTCGTTTTTATTTCTTCTTTAGAAACATATAAACTACTATCATAAAATGTTTTCTGGTTATAATATAAAACAGAAAACTTAAAACTGATAGCGACAAAGTATGTATAGTTGCTGTCCACAAATTTGTTTAGAAATAAAGCCTGAGTATCTCGAAAATGGCTGCTCTTACGAAGAAACTAATAATGACCGAATTTGTGGCTTATTTTATGTTTTTTAATTTTATATTGAAGAATTTTCTTTGTCAGATGATTAATAACCGAGTTAATGGGGCGAAACTGAATTTTGGCGATGTTTTCCAAGATGGCGACCTTCAGATAATTTCGGCCAATGCTTCTATATCAAATTTGATGAATGTATATAATGTGCATGATTTTGCTCTAAGCTGGTCTCTTAATGTCATCTTTCACTTTAATATTCTTGAATTATAAATATGTAGAAAACTAACAGAAGTAAGCTCTGAGGAGAAATCTTGCATGCATTGATCAAACAAAAAAATCTATGGGAACAGTATAAGAAATGTAACTAGCAGCGCCGTAGCTACCACCGGGGCAGCCGGGGCAGTGCCCCGGGGTCCCCGAACAAAGGGGGCTCCCGAACGAAGTGGATTTTTTTTTTTTACGAAACCATAATCACTTGTCGCCCCGGGGCCCCCAATCCTCTAGCTACGGTACTGGTAACTAGTGAAGTTTAGTGATATAAAACCATTAATTTCATTTGGTGGACAGAAAGTTTTTTTAAAGATGGTTAATGCAAAATTAATCTATACAATTTCCACTGATTTAATTAAAGAAAGGCTTTTCGGCGCATAGAAAACTGGAAAGTTAAATTACTAAACAAGACATAAGTAAAGCAAGGAAAGCAGTGCCGGATCTAAGAATTTTATCGGGGGGGGGGGGGGGGGGCAAGTCAGCCCCATGCCGCTCCTGTAGCTGTTTTTCACTATTAAATTATAAAAAAGGATCAATTTTCAATATCTTTTTGCGGCCCGGAGCAATTGCCCCTTTTTGTCGCACCCTTAGTTCTGTACTGAAGGAAAGTCTTAAAAACTGTGATTAACAAATTGCAAATTGTTTTAACGGAAAAAGCAGAGTTCTCTATTTTCTAATCCGTATACTGAAAATTAAAAATAGCTTCTTTTCGATTGTTACGTCATTCACGGATGGTTTAATCGTTGGTCGAACTATTTCCTTATCTCGTTTCTGCAGACGGCGCGGTGTAATACCGCCTCGGCATAATACAAAATGACGTAAATTACAAACAAACCTATAAAATTAAATTATTTATGTAAACAATATAGCTCGTTAGAAAGTTTGCTCAAATAGAGGATTCCTTTATTCATTATCGCCATTCAATTTGAAGCAGTATTAAAACAAAAACAAAAAAAGTCTTTCTGATAGTGATGTGCTTCTTTATTATTATATTTAAAATTCTTCTTTTTTTTTTTAATATTTGTATAATTTTGGAAATTTATTTAACTTTGGAGAGAATTAGAGAACTGTCTTTGAACCCATCAATCGTTAATTCGTTAAGCCGTACTACCTTTTAGGCTTACTTTTAAATCAGTACTTAACCAGAATCCTACGATAAAACTTTGGTTTTATTCTAAAGAGATAAGAGAAAGCTTTATAGAAATATCCATGAAATACAATTGGACAGCTGCATAAGATTAATATTAGCTATGCAGCTCAATATTCCTTTGAATAGCTGGATACCAAATTTTGTGTTTATATTTCAACTGTCGATTTTGACTCTGTAAGTAGCAAGTTCTTACTGCGATTACAGTTTTATTTTTGAATTTTCATAAACAATAAAATGCGATACTACTTTTTTTTACAAGCATTGTATATTTTACATTTTATATCGTCGTAAAAATTTGGCAATTTATCAAAAAAAGAAAAAAAGGTCGGTCTTTCGGAGCCAATTTGGTTTGTTTTTACAAGACATGCATATAACCGCATCCACCTATTGTAATAAATAAATTGAAATTCCGAAGACCTAACTATGGACTTCGGCGTACTCTTTGAATTAACCATCTGGGATTAAGCGTCATAGTTGAGGGAAAACAAATTCGATTGTTATTATTTAATGAAGAATAAGTTGTTATTGATATTTTATTCTTTACAAATTAAAAAAAAAGAATAAATAAAATAAAATAAAAATAAAATAAATTTTTTCACAAACTTTTAATTTACATTTAAAAACTCTTTCATATGCCACAGAACTTGATCTACTTCTTTGATGGCAGAGTACAGACTGCGATCTTCAGTAGCATGAAGACAGGACTGGGATTAGCAACTGTTTAGGACGCCAATATTGCGAAGTTTTATTTTTTTTTTATTTAGATCAATTAATAAAGAGATAAATTCTAATTTTCTCAGTTTTTAGTTTCCGTTGTATTTCAATTTCTTGAATTAATTGAATAAGTGCAATAAATTTGGTTAGAGAAATGAACTATATTAATTTTGGCAGGAGGACGGCCGGCGCAAGGAGGTTTGCCTAGGATGCCAAGTAGCCTTGTGCCGACCCTGATGATATTAAAATTGATATTTTACTAATGACCCAGGAAAAAACATGGAATTCTCACAATCTCCATTTTGATTTATTTTTTAATATAATTCATTATGAGTTAAAAGTTTTGTCTAAATTTACTGTAAAGATGTAGTATAAAACCTTTAATATGCTATTATTTATTTATTTATTTATTTATTTATTTATTTATTTATTTATTTTTTTTTCACTTAAAAAATATTACGAGTGCTAAGGTTCTTGATGAATGTTAACGATCTTGAGTTGTTTTAAGGACTTGTTACCGAACACTTAATTTTGACCTCGTTTCAATTTTGAGCAAAACAATTTTTCAGTCAGGCATTTCAGGCATTGTTTATGTTCAGCAATTAATTTCCTGAAGATAATTTAAAAGAAGGGTCGAAGACAGATGCTCACAAATTTTCATTATTGAAGAAAAATAAATCGAATATTGTTCAAAATAATTTAAATAGCGATATAGGCTATCTTACTTGTATATATCTACTTAATCGGTCTTTATAAATACTATATTCCGTATTAAAATGCACCATCTAAAAATCTAAATACGATAGATGATATACTTAATTTAATTTGAACTGAATCTTAATTATCTGTTTTAGAACTGACTTCGTTTGTCTTTATTTTAGCATGCAAACTTATTAATAACTGTTGTTTATTTTTATTATTATTATTATTATTATTAGCTTATCAGTTCTCTATGGTAGTGTCATTTTAAGTGCAGAACTACAAGGGTGGGGGGGACCCGGGGCCTGGACCTTCTCAGGCAGCCTGCAGACCATTTTTTTTTTTTTTTAATATAGCATTTTAAAGTGTATTACTAGCGATAGTTCTTAAAATACAAGGTCGTATCTATACAAGCGAAATAGCAGGTAAAGTTTTTCAAAAACACGAGTTAAATAAATTTGAATATGAACTACTGTATTAGATAAACCGGAAGATCTATCGACTCTTCAAGACAAATCGTTAGATGAAAAGCTAAGATATTTTCCCTCCTTGGTAGCTTATAATTTTAAATTAGTAGCCCAGGATCGAGGCTTTACTTTCAAAGAAAATGATCATCTTCACCCTTGTTAACGTTAATCCTTTGAGTTAATCCTTTTGGAGAAATCTTTCTTTTTCTTATTTCTTGTCCAAAGAACGTATCCATAAATTGAAAGAGAGAAGTTTTGTTCTATCCAGTCTTATGCTTATTTCTACAACTTTATTTCCTTTTACAAGGAAAGATCATTCTCTTTTTCGTATGTTTTAATTGTTTAAGGTTTCAATAAAAATACATGGAAGAGGGAAAATTTCTCACACAATATATCTAAATTGCTTTTAAGATTTATGGGATTTTTTTTTCTCTACTTCAGTTTTCCGCCTTTATTTATTTATTTTTTTTAAATAGATTTATGTTAATAATAAACTTTTTAACTTTTTTTCTTATTTGTGTTTTTGAACTTATTTTTCCCTCCAAGAACTCAAACTTTAGAAATGAATTTTCATCAGAAAATATGATAGAAAATGAAATCTCTAAAACCTTAAACAATGAAATAGAAATTCACTGAAAACTCATCTGCGCGAAGCCACATTTACTGAAAAACAGAGAGTGACCCCATTTCTATAAATACTAATTTATTTCAGTAAATTATTGAATACAGTGAACCATCACTAATACATTAGAAAACAAAAGAAAGGACATCATTGATGTCTCTAAATAAACACTTGTCTCACCCATTAATGCTTATGAATATTACGAACGAATTTCCTTAATTTATCATAATTACTCATTTTATTTAATTGCTATTCTTTAAATTGATTTGAATGATTGAATTCTCTTTGTTAAACCCTGCGATATTTATAGAGATTATTTTGTTTCAAGTGTCCCTGCATCTATAATTTTGATAATAATCACTTCCTCTAATTACTGATCTTTGACTAAATGATGGCATACAATGAATTTCTATGCATTACGGCTGCTATTCCATTTATTTGCTATTCCATTTCATTTGCTCGTGCTTTCATTTTAAAATTCAGTGAATTTAGACGATTTCTATTCGACGGCAATTATATTTACAAAAAAAGGACAATTTTCATTTTTGTTTTTGTTTTCCGGACTTTAAAAAGATACGGAAAGTTAGCTTTTAATTTCTTTTAGGAACTTGTTTTCATTTTCGTTATTGCTTACGAAATTATCCAAACTATTTATAAATATTATTTTTTATTTATTTTTCTTTCTCAAAATTGCTGAGAATGCAACCATTACCAAATTTTCTTATGTTTAAACAAAACAAGATTAAACAAAACAACGTTTATGAACAATTTCTTTTAAACATCGGATCATTCTGTTCTTTTACATTTCTATATTAGGGTGTAAACAAAAGGACTGGTGGTCTATTCCATATGGAGATCGTTACTTTTTCTGTTCTTGTTCTTACCTTAAACTAACTCATGACGTATTATGAAACGCTGAATATTTATTGTTTATTATTACATTCGAAAACTAAATTGTTCTTAGCATTGTATTCAAAACGTTGCGTGACGCCAAGAACTCTGCCAATCGATGACGACATAGGCAAACAGACAGCTGTCCCTTCGTGAATTGCTTAGCCATAAGAGCCTTTATGCTTCAGATATAAATTAATAATTGTTTTGCATCATCTATGAGAAAATCAGATCAAAATTAACAATTTTCCTAAGATAGAAGTGCAGTTTTGCTCTTATTACGAAATTCTTTGATCAATTATTATTTGTTGTTCTACATTGTTTATAGTTCAGTAAAAAAATTGATCATATAAAAATAGCTGATTTACATTTAAAGGCGTAATTAAATCCTGAATTCGTGCGCAAACTTAAGTCTTTTTGTGTGTTTTGCAACAGCCCATGACTAAATTTCTCCCAAAACTTCTCTCTGATCTACAGTTTGACTCATCTTTTAAATATAGCTGAATCCAAAGGTAAATCTTTTTCCTCTTCTCTTCAACTGTTCTACAAATTCCCCATCTTCTAATATTTCAACATACGTTCAAAGTTTATTATACAGGGTGAGCCAAAAGTAGGTGGACTGTATAATAACACCCTCAACATGATGACGTTTTTGTTGAGAGTACAGGTTCCACTTTGACTCCGACGATAGATACAATTATTTTCAATTTTTTTGTAAACAGTAATACAAAAGAAATACAGAAATTATGCAATACAATGCAATGCAAAAGCACTGAAAATTGTTTTAACGCATGTGCTCAAATTGCTGCCCATTACAATTTACCTTTGACACTTCGACAAACAGTGTTGCATAACTTTCGTTGTGCATTAATTTCTTGAAATGCATCTCTGATGTACTTTTTCAAATCATCAACAGTTCTTGGTTTTCGACTTATAAACGTTGTTCTTGAGTATTCCTCAAAGAAAAAAAAATCCATTGGGGTAAAGTCAGGTGAACGTGGGGGCCAATCAAACGGATCGCTTCGGCCGATCTATTGCTTGAAAAAGGTTGCATCAAGATACTTCAGAAATGCTCTTGAATAATGTTGGGAAGGGGGGGGGGCATCTTGTAGGAAATAGAGGTTATGGGAATTAGGCTGTTCTTGTAACTATGAAACAACTTCATCCCGTAGAATTGGAGGTACTTGTCACCCTGTGACTGTTCAAAAAACATTGGTTCTAAAACACCAGAACTTGAAATGCCAACCAGACAGTGACACCAGGCTGGTTTATTAGTTGCTGCTCTATTGTTAAATGTATGTTCTCGCTATACCAGTAAACACAATTATGTCGAGTAACATGACCTGCTAATTTGAGCGACGCGACGCCTCGTCCGTTCACACATTATTATCTAAAATGTTTGGATTTGTTTCAGTTTCGTTCATCATCATCTCACTACATTGCAACTGTCTGTCAGAATCATCCGCCAATAAGTCATGAATTAGCCACGGATGATAAGGTTTCCACCCAAAAGATTTCATAATTCGTGTAATGAAGGTTTGTGAAATGTCCAATTTTGCTGAGGCTCTCCTGGAAGACTTTTTAGGACTATGCACAAATGCTTCGGCAACAGTTGCTGATTGTCTTCCATACAACTGTTTTGGGTCGACCAGATTTTGGGGCATTCAGAATTGAGCCAGTGGCATCAAATTTCTTCCGATTGCGGTAAATGGTTTGTCTCTTTGGGGCTTCAGTATTAAATGTTTCAATCTTGTTTCAGCATTTGGAGATATCCAATACTCTTTCAACACCCATTTTCTTACATCAGTATTTAAATTATTTGCCATTATGGGTTCTCTGCAAAATCTGAAAAGAAAAAAAAAAAAAAAAAAAAAATTACTTTAAATTTAACCTTTCACCTACTTTTGGCTCACCCTGTATATTAAAATCAAAAGAAATAGAAAGAAAGAAATAAGACGGCAAATATTTTATTAATAAAAATGAACTATTCACTTGCTATAGTTCCATAAAACAGTTTTGAAATTGGAATTAAATTTTTTGCACTATTATACAGCAAATACCGTAGTAACTTTATTCTAAAACCTGAAATTTATTTTCTTATTATAATGCTTAACAAAAAAAAATTTTCGAACACTCAAAAATTCAGGACAAAGCAAAGAATATTTTGTTGATTAATTAATTACTTCCGATTAAAGCATTGATGGTTTATTCCAAATGAATATTCTAATTGCAATGTCTTGTTTGTTTTATAAATCTCAATTGTTTTGCAGATGTTAATATCTAGGTTGTTTCTAATCAACACATGAGAATTCTCATCTGATGAATATTGGGTTTCAAATGAAATGAAGACAAAGACAACATGAAATACCGTCTGCTGCATGCGACGCAAATTCGAACAACCTTGAAATTTACTACTACAAAAACTAACTGACTAAATAAATAAAATCAACTTATTTAATTTGCTAATTTCGTCTGTCTGTCTGTCTGTCCGTCTGTCTGTCTGTCCGTCTGTCTGTAACTCGATATAATTAAGCTATTAAGATAGATCCAAGGTTCTCAATGGTCCCATTGAATCAAGGGTACTCAAATTGGATGAAATATTAGTTCATTTTGTCATTCCATGTTGGTTCCATGAAATTTTAACTGAAATTCTAACAAAACATACGTTCAAAACCAAATAATTTTATTACCACTGCATCCATTTTAATGAAATTTGGCATACTTACTCAGTTTTTTACGCTGATTTCGAAACTCAAAACCATTTTTGCCTTAGAAGCTTCGTTCACAAGTTAGCACAGTATTTAGATTACATTTACTTTATATTTGATAGTTGATAATAAAATGATTTTTCAGATTGTTTTATGCCTGTCGTCCGACAGGCTTTGCTGCTAGTAACATCATATTTACTAGGTCTCAAGAAGAAAGATTCTTTGAATATCAAAGATCTTGGAAGTTCCTTTCACACACATTAAAGTTAAAAAAAAAAAGAAATACATGTATATTTACAATTAAAATAATACGACCGGTTTCGCTGGTGAATCCACGCTGTCTCTTCAAGTTAAAAAGATTAAACACGCGTTATCGTAACGTATCAAAGATTTCCTTGAACTTGTGATGTATTATAAGAAAACAAAATAAATCTATTTTCGATTTACATTGCTTCGTGGCTTAGTTACTTTTCTTTTAAATAATCAAGTCGTTCTCCCAAAAATAACTTGGACATCAAAACAGAATTTTCTGCGAATGAGTTTTTTTTTTTTTTTTTTTTCCTATTAAGAGAAGAAAGTTGGATGTGCTGAGCTATGATAATGATATTGATGAGGGGAGGGGGGGGTGTTTGTAACCTTTCCAGCTGCATTCAAAAAAAGGAAGAAAACCAGCATATTCCACCCTTTTTTTTATTTTGGTTGGATGGGTCTTAATAATATTCAGATAGTCTCTCCTCCATTTTTAAAATCCTACTGATATTATGTAATTGAAAGTTTGAAAAGAATTTCAAATTAATTAAATATTATCTCTTTAGTGTACAACATGTAAAGGGAATAGTAATAAAACTAGCGAATTACATTAGCTTATCTAGCTTATATAACAGCATAAGAGTAAATCTATGTAGTCTTTTTTTTAATCTTGAGAATTCATTTCAAGATCTTCATACTTGCATTTTTTTTTTAAATCTTTCTATTTCGAAATTGATTTTTTACAGAAAAAAGAATAGAATAAATTGATTTTATGAATTTAGCTCAGGAGATGAATTTGATCTGCCCTTTATCAAAATCAGTAATTGTTAGTGAATTTTGAAGACATGAAAACTTGCTTATTTTTATAATCGACAATAATTGAGTTTCTTTCCTTTTTCTTTTTTTTTCCCAAGGAAGAATTCTGAAAAGAAAGCACTTACAGGTCATACAAAATGGATGTTAAAATTCAGTTAAGGCTAAATTTTGTAATATTAGACAGTCATTTTCAGTTTTATTTATTTACTTGGTATTTATTCATGATTTCCGATTTACTGTGGAAACCTCGACAATGGAACCTTAGCTGGGAACCATTGCTTTAAGTCAATTATTTAATTTTTCAGTGTATGCTTTCCCAATGTCGAATCCAGGAATTTGGAATGGAAGGGGTTATGAAGATCTTCGCCGTTCAAGCAAAAAAGAAAATAAATAAAATAAAAAACCTTGGTATTTTTTACGTAACGGATGCAATGAGGGGGAGGGTTTTATCAACCCCACCTCCAATACTTTTTTTTTGTTTTACTTAGATATTTTGAGCAATGAGGAGGTAGAAATTATAAATTTAAATGTGTTTGGGTTCAACTGAAGGACATTTTGAACAGCAACTGCTTCTCTTTCGTGCGTCGATTGTAGCGCTCTCAGCGGTAGAACGCCAAACTCAGCAGCGCGCGTCCGTAAAGTAACGGTTGAATTTTTTTTGCTGATTTCTCTACAGAATATACCCTTTGTGCTCTTAATTTAGAATCTACGAGACAGTTAATTTTAAATTGCGCTAGTGATACGTAAGCGTATATCAATTACACGGAATTCTTAGAGGAATGTCTTGAAAGGAAGACGTTTTCATCTGATAAACATCATTCAAAAAAAAAAAAAAAAAATTACAAAGTGCTTTTGGGATAGTTTTTCGTATTTTTCTAGTGAGATCAAATTGTAATGACTAAATAAATAAGTAAATAATAGTGACTAAAATAAATAAATAAATAAATACGGGTTACCATTCATTTCGGAGTAATTTATTTTAAAAATATTTATACATTAAATTGCGGAAGTGTTTATTTACTTTTAGAAAAATGTTTAATCTGAAATTAATGGACGATTTATGCCCTTTAAAAGATTACAAAGCTTTCATATAGAAGGAATTCACTGGAAATAGACATTTCTAATCACAATGAACAAATTTCAAATAAAGCATTTTCGTTTGCTTTCGCATTTTTATAAATCAAATGGCCAATACTTTTCAACTTTCCTGTTCCACACTCACATAAATCTATCAAATTAGTTTTGATTTTCGCTAGATAATAATATCTACAATTTCCCATGACCATACAGATATAATTCAAGTTCACGTTCTTATTTTGATGAATATCATTAATGGTTGCAACTATTATTCCAAAATCAATAAAATTAACAATTTTTTAAAAAAAATTTCTAAGGAGATTTTTTTTTTATGCAATGTAAGCGCAAAGGAAAAAAAATATTTTAAAAAAGTCTTTATTTGGGGCCGTTCAGCATTACATAAGCACATATTTAGTCATTTTAACCCCCCCCCCCCCCCCCTTAACAAAAAAAAAAAACATACCCCCCCCCCCCCCCCCCCCGCCATGCTTACGTAAGATTTATCAAATCATTAACTGTAAATACACTGAACAATAAATTAAAACAGTCAAAATTATCTGATATTCACTCCCGAATTAAAACGAAACAAATATAAACAAGGTAGGGGATATCGATTAGTAAACCAATCACAATGCTTCGCAACGTCTTCTGATACGTATAAGAAAATATAATTGATATTGCTTTAATTTCCTTATTATTGTAAATGTGATTGTTGCGAATGCAAAAAGACACAATTGTTGCGATTGTTGCTAATGATATTTTAATGATACTGTCCACAGAAAGACAAAACGGGAATATTAGTCTTCTGATCCTCATCAGAAGACTAAAATACACCTGAAATAAGTAAGGAAAAAGTCTATGTCGAGCAGCGCACTCTCTCGCGTGCATGTTTGTCTGTGTTACGTAACCATTGCTCTGATCCCCCCCCCCCTTCCCTTGTCAGCAAAAATAAGCAAAGCTTGAACCCTTTCCCTCTTCCCTTTTAATGCATATGAAATCAATGACATCAAATTTTGATTTTATTTCAGGTAAAATTAAAATTTGAGTGGAGATTGCCTCCACAGTCTTTGTCCAGTTGTTATTTCATGTCTGTGTCTTCTTGAAAATAGACTCACAGAAATCGTTGAAGGATCAACATGTACTGTTCGTTTCGAAAAGCGAGAACCACAACAACACAGACGATTCTACTCCACAAAGGGGTGTTACGCTGAGATGGGCACTTTCCTAAGACCTGTTTTTCTTTTAGTGCCTGTTATTTTTGCAATAGTATTTATTCTTTCCGTAATTCTTTCCCGAAAAGCGCAAATAGAACGCAGCTACTAGTAAATTAACACTGATAAAAAGTGAATATCCTCTCTTTATTTCTCCTCATCCCTGTTTTCATGAAACCCAAGGAGACCTGACGCATGCGCAAAAGCGTTTCAGGCTCTCGTAAACGAAAACGAACAGTATCCTTTCAGTATTATTATCTATTTTTTTTAATTTTTTTTAATTGTGATTTTCCTAATTTATCTTAAGATAAAACTGATCATAAATTTCACCCTAAAAGAAGTTGTTAATAAAATTATTTTAGCAATTTAACAACTGATATTTAGTAATTGATCTTTAGTATAAAATAAAGATCAA
>JAFIDM010002131.1:74082041-74114973 GCA_023159025.1 Thereuonema tuberculata | reverse complement strand
TTGCATTGACCGACTCAAATATAACACAGTAATCACCAACTCCTATATGGAAAACAAGCTGATAAAGGTTTACAATGGAAAGGGAATTTTAATGCACTACACTAGATCATCAGGAAGCATACAAACTAACATCGAATGTTGCCATTGAGGAAGAAGACTATTGCTTTGCATTTGATGAGTTTATATAGGAGGAGAGATACAGTTAAAATAATATTAAAATGGCAGATTAGGGATTCATTCAAGCTATTGGGCAAATGCCTTCATTTTTTTAAAATTTTTTTAACAAAATGCTACAGAAAATTACAAAACTTAAATTACAACAAGCTTATGAACTGTAATGTATACATATTTTTGATTAGTTCTATTACAGTCTAATAATGAATTGGTAGAATTCATTAATTCCAATGTAGGTATTTTAAAAATTTTTTGCATTAATTATTTTCCCATCAAATTTTAATTTTTTGCTAAAAATTTAAAATTTAACCATTACTTTATTAATTAATCTTGCTGAAATTCTTTATTTATTTAAATATTTTTGTAAAATTCTTTTATTTGTCTGTTACTTAACTCCATTATAAAATTATTATCTCTTCATATTGACTTTTGGCCAGGTAACATAACAATCACCTCTCTTAATAATTATCTGAATGAATTTTTAAGATTAGGAAAAAAAAAAAAATCTTGCAGATTAAGTTTACTAAAATAGTTGATTGTAGGGTGATTCAAAATTCCCTGTACAAACTTTAAAGGTAGGTCAGGAATACAAAAACAAACCGTATTCATGGTGGGGCATATGTCTGCAATTACCATCCGAATGTGCTAGAAGATATACTAAGGTTCAGGAATAAAAGATAGCATGTTTATTATCCCTACGTTTGCGATAAGGTGTACACTTACAGGTTCACAGTTGGTGCTCAAAGTTCATTCCACTAACGATCTCTTGTGCAAACATTTGATGATGGGGCACACGTCTGTTGAGGAACCGTTCACGATATAGCGGCTCGTCAATTTCCACTCGCTGCCTCAAAGGCTAGGTGCATATCTACCCTCTCAGCATTAGTGAAGTGATCCTACTCACACAAAGTCAATGTCTCAAATGACGATGAGTCACACTGCCCAACTAATGTGCTGAAACAGTGCCCTCCAGTACATTCGGATGGCATTTGCAGAAATACATTCCACTATGAATACCGTTTGTTTTTGTATTCCTGACCTACCTTTAAAGTTTGTGCAGGAAATTTTGAATCACCCTGTATGTATTACTTTGATTTTAATTTATTCATCTGCAATTTCATATGAAAATATTCTTATTTCTTATGTTCATGCCTTATATCTAGTTAGCTATCTAATAAAAACCTTTTCATTTTCCACTTTATGTTCATTATTTATATATGATATGAAGAAAATGTTTTGTTATGACTTTATATAATGTTTTCTTCTTATCAATTTTCTTCAGTAACCCAATGAATGTCAAAATTTATGAAATTTTTACAGTTAGCACTGCAGCAGCTAGCATTACATGATTAATTGTTTCATACTACTACAAGTGATTTCAATTATACAAAAAGCTTTAGGTGAAATTCTGTTAATCATTATAAGACACTGGTTTTTTTTCATAAAATTTGCTTGCTTTTGAACATGTCTTATTTGGCACTGATATTTATAAATTTCATCATTACACAAGTCTGTTTGTATTAGTCCAAAATCCAAGGATGTGATTATGTTGAGTAGTTGTTAGTTCTACACCAACCAATCAGAATCAATTATTTATAAGAGTATTATCTTCATTATTATTATTAGTTTGAAGTAGGACTTCTATACCTTTTCATTTTAGAAAAGAATGTGACATCTTGGAACTCAATCCAGCTGATAAGTGTTAGTAATCATGAAACATGAGTTGTTCAGAGATTCTCTAAAGATTTAAAACTAAAATATTTCCTTTTGTAATCTAATGGCATAAACACAAGAATAACTGCAGTGAAGTAAAAGGAAATGAAGTAAATTTCCTCAATTGAAATGAATGTTATCAACTTAATAGTAATAAGCTAATTATGACTAATCCAGTTACCTTGCTATCATTCAGTTCACTGGCCATTCCACATTTACGGCTATCAATCCTATTTACAGTCTCCTTTGCTGCCTCCTTGGGAAGCTGAAATTTACCACTGTTTTCATTTTTATCAAAATGGAGGACCCTCACGTTGGATCTGGATCGTGCTTTTTCCTTTACTTTGGAGATAGGGGTTCTATTAAGAGGAGGAGAGGGAGGAAGAGTCCGTGAGGTTGATGATGACAATGGGTCAAACTCCTCGTCAGCCCATTCAAAATAATCTTCCATCCTTCCGGATGCTTCCGATGCAGTTTTAAACTCATCATCAGAAGAGAATGCCGACTGAGGGGAAAGAGCACCAAAACGATCTGCAGTGTTTTTCTGTTCATCAGGAGAATCTATTTTGGTGGCCATTTCATCATTCAGTTCTTTCAGAAGAGAAATTTCCTGTTCAATTTTCTCGCCTAAAGATAGATCCGTATGTCTTTCTTTAATATTGGCTGCATTTCTCAAGGCCTGCATCCAATTTAGGCGAATACCAGAAGTGACTGCTGAGAGAAGGTAACTCTTTTCATCATACATCTAAAAAAGAATGGGCAAAAAAATTATACCATTACTATTATTATTACTTTAATAACTGAATGCAGAAATGGACAATCAAAAGCATTTTCAATTATTACTCGTGTAAGTAGTTTGGTTTTATTATGTTGCTGAAAATTGTCTTGAATTTATATATTTGGATTTCTTTTTCCTAGATTAAAAGTTTCTGAAATTTTCTATATAAATTGTGTAGGTAATGAAAAAAAATTAACATATAACAATTAAAATTCTACTTTATAATTTTGGAGGAAAAAGAATATTAATTTAAAATGTTCAATGCTAGCAAGAGAAGAAGATTTAAAAAATTAAACAAAATGTTCTTAAAAATGTAAAACATTTTAATAAAGTCAATGAAAAATGTGATATTAGGATTACAAATGCAAAATTTAATAAAAGGCAAAAACTGGATAATTTTGTATTAAATGCTTAATAATAATATAAACTTTTATTTTAATAAATGCTAAAAGAAATAATAAACAACATAATAATTATAACTAAAGCTATATTAATTAATAAATTATCCCCTGATAAGATTGACTAAGTGTAAATAAAGTTGAAGACTAATAAATTTATTTAAATATTAAAAAAATAACATTCAAGGAATCAAGACATACCTGTACATTAGAAAATTTAATGCTCTTTTTAAGACATGAAAGTATACATGGAGTACGTCAAATTAATTTTCAAGCATTAGCTTTTTAACTTCCTGTTGTTCGATTTCAGAGAAAATACTGTTGTGGCATAATGCTTAAGCAGCAGACTCAAGATCTATGGAGCCAGGGTTCAATTCTGTTGCAGGGCAATATTTGGTTAATTCCATTTCTTTCTTTAGGATAATGTAGTTTTTTTGTTTGTTTTTTCCCTGCTTTTGTTATGAATATTAGGCAGAAAAGTGATGCATGATTAGAAATTAAATAAATAACATCCTTCTTATTTTTTTTTAATCAAAAGTAATTTAATTTAGAAAAATAAAATAAAATTATATATAAATGCGTAACTTAACTAATTTTTTTTAAACTCTTGTCTCCTTTAAGATATCACAAATCTTTATTAAAACTCCAAAATACTGCACCACAGACCAATATTTCATCTTATTTTTCAAAGACTTCCTCAAGGGTTTTTGGTAACATCATAAACAAATAAATAAAATAAAAAATAAAGATCAAAATGGAAAGAGAAATAACCTTCTCAAACCTTTACAAATCAATTAATAAATTCTATGGCAATAAGTACATCAAATAATACTATTGTCATATAACAATAAAACATTCAAAATATTTTGAAAACAATCAAAAGATTTGAAACTTATTATTACATTAAATGCTACTAACTTACTGTTATTTACAATAATACTAATTAAATTTTAAAATTTTACATAATCTTTTGTTTTTTATCAAAGATTCTCTGAAAATGCTCAAAGACATGTTATTCACTTTCTGTGATTTATCCCTGTTAAAACATATGCAGCAATTTATCCTTGAATGAAAATCTTCTTGTAATAACATGTCTTTGAGCATTTTCAGAGAATCTTTGATAAAAAACAAAAGATTAAGTAAAATTTTAAAAATTTAATTAGTATTATTGTAAATAACAGTAAGTTAGTAGCATTTAATGTAATAATAAGTTTCAAATCTTTTGATTGTTTTCAAAATATTTTGAATGTTTTATTGTTATATGACAATAGTATTATTTGATGTACTTATTGCCATAGAATTTATTTATTGATTTGTAAAGGTTTGAGAAGGTTATTTCTCTTTCCATTTTGATCTTTATTTTTTATTTTATTTATTTGTTTATTATGTTACCAAAAAACCTTGAGGAAGTCTTTGAAAAATAAGACGAAATATTGGTCTGTGGTGCAGTATTTTGGAGTTTTAATAAAGATTTGTGATATCTTATAGAAGATCTAAGATTTGGTTGATCTTTGTCTCCTTTCTTTCCTATACTAATAAGCTAAGAATTTGGTGAAAACAACACAACTCCCAGACCCATCCTGTCTGGTATCAACAGTACAAGCTGGTGGTAGGGGTGCATTCATGTCGAAAATGTTTCCTATAAGAGAATCCCCTGATATCTATAGAATCATGTCTGAATACCAAGTTGGCATCTGAACATCATCACTGACCAAGTTCATCCCTTCAACATTACCGTTTATAATCACAAGACAGATACTTTCATCAGAATAATCCACCTTTTGACAAGTCCTGAATCACAATGGAATGGTTCTAGAAACATGATAATAACTTTTCATTGGTTCAGTGACCTGACATAGTCTTCGCATCGCATTGAATATCTTTTGGATGAGATACACAGGGCTGTTGATCTCTTAGACTATGCCTTCATCCAATTTACAACAGTTGTTGTAACATGACATAATCAGTCTCAATGGTGTAACATTCCTGCACGTTTCCAGTATTTTGTAGAATCAATGCCAAGACAAATTCTGGCTGTTTTGAAGGCCAAAGAAGGGGCAACAAGCTATTAGATAGTGTATCTAATAAAGTGGTGTGTGTTCGTATGTAAATTTAATTTTTGCAGGTACCATATTCCTTTTGACAAAGATTCTATTCATCTCAGTATTGAGACCTTATTTTTTGCTATTATCAACTGATGATCGCTAATGTGTGTGAAACAGCTATTCTGAGATGTCTCCTAATAAAACACTGGGTCTCAAACCTTTTAATGTGTTGATATATATTTTCTGGTGCTTTATTTAATTGCATATGAAAAATTCATTGAAGCTAGTGGAGACTAGCACATGAATTTTCTATATTTTATTTTTAATGTGTATTTTTTGTTTTTAGTTTAACTTTTGGATGTACTGTGTTCCTTTCGACTAACAGCCTTTATATTGGTCAGTTAAATTTTCTGGGTTTAATGATTTATCTTTAACTTAAAAAAAAAAATATAAAAAAAATTAAAATCTTACAATGATTCGGAAACCATAATTCCTTGTTATTTCCATTTCTTCTAAGTCCTGGACTAGTGTCAAATCTATGATGCCTTCCAAAACATTAGTTTCTTCAGCTGATGGATCTTTATAATACATCAGAGATGTTCCCCGTAAAGTAAACCAATATTTTTTCCATTCCTGAAAATATAACATGGTAAAATTATAAAAAACTGAAAGAATCAATAGAATACAGTCAAACCATGACTTGCAGATAATTTGTTAATTATTACCTTTCCAATTAGTATATTTTTATAAAATCAAAATTGAAAACAAAAGCCAATTATGAACACTACGTAACAATCCTATAAGTCAATTTCATAGCTATAATCCAGTGATTACATCAAAGACTAAATATGTGTATTCAAAGGAACAGAAAAGCTCTTATGAGGAAATGGGAGTAAATTTTATCAACTTGTGATAAAGATACTGTTTATGATGAAGCTTCAAAATTATACCATTTTAAGAATCATTACTTTTTGCATCATGTTCCGATTTTGAAATTTGAACAGATCAAAATTAAGATTTATCCTTCTTTCTTCTATTTTTTCTTACATTAACATAAATAACTTTATATTACATTAATTGTGAAATAATAATGCAATAAATATTATAAGTCATCAATACATTTACATCAACATTTACAATGTCTGTTCAAAATACATCTATCTCAAAAAAAAAATATATATATATATATATATATACTTACAGCATATAAAACATTATCCTTCAAAATCCAATGTATTTTTTTCTTGTGGTCATATTACTGCATATAGTTTGCCTCAGAATATTACTGAAGAACTTCTGTGTTCTTATATGAACTTTATAAATATTCCTTGTCATTGTATTAATTCAATAATACTTACACCATCTTATCACTTCGACCAAATATTTTCTTTAGCATTTTTACAACATATCCACATCCAATTGTACATCGGCCAACTCCCACCGTATTGGCATTCATTTCTGAACAAGCATTAGCTTTCTAATGTATTTTTTTCTTTCAGGATTGCTTAATGAAGCATTAAAATTCAATCCCTAGTTCCAGTCTTCTAAACACAATTACAATCTGTTTTCATTTTAATTTTTTTCTGTGTTTCACTAATTTAATGAATCATTATCAAATTAGTAAAATTTTTTCACTGTTCTTGAAAAACTAATTTTATTTTTCAGTATTAACATTTTGCTTTAATTCAATGCAAGTAATGATATTTCTTTATATTATAAAAACTTTCAGTTTAAAAATTTCATTTGTTTCAATAAATTATAATTTCTAATTGATTTACTTAGATTTGTATTTTTAATAATTAAATACAGACTTTATCTTTATCATTTAATTTTTTTAATGCAATTTTAGTAAAATTATTCTAGAATTAATCTTATTAATTAACATCATGTTCACAAGTTAGGTTCATTGTACAGCTATTTCCTACTTAACTGTCAGCTAAGCAAATATATACATCCTGATGAAGTGGCTAATAATTCAATCTATTCTTCAACAGAACAAAGCTTAATCCATTCTTATCTTAACTACTCTTAAAAATTTAAATGGAGCTCTTTTTTAAAAATACTCTTGTTTTAGAAACTAATAAAATTTGACCTTTATTATAATGTTCTTTATTGTTAATTCTCTTTTAAATGAACAAAACGCATCTTGGAAAAAACTGAAAACTCAAATTCTTAGTATGTTAATGGCTCTTGCAGATCACATCACTTGGATAAAAACATTAGCTGGGAAATGCAGACTTAGACAAACAAAGGAAAACACTCTCTCCTTTCCACAACACTTACAGCAGTCTACAGAAATTCTGAGAAAAATGTCCGTTGCTTTGACGAGCATTGCAATAACTGCAAATCAAGCATTTCTCTTTTTGTAGTTTTACTTTTACATTTTCATGCAATAGGATATCATCTCCTATTTGAATATCTAACACTGAATGCAAGACATTTTCTGAATCTACTTCTGAAAATTCAACAGAAACCAGAACCTTTTCCATTATTTGCTAAATAAAACTCTTGCATGCTTTCAGACTGGTGCAGTCTTTTTTGAGAATATAATAAAATCAGAATTCCATTTTCTTATGAATTTAAATGTGATCAATGTGTGAGAGGAGCATTTCTTGCTTTCTTTTTCCTCTTCTTCTTCTCTTAATTCTTTTCTTTTCTTTTTTTTTTTGAGAATTTAAGCAGGAAAATGAAACAAAATTACTACTGAAAATCCAAGTAAAATAATGATTATCGTAATTACAGGAATACTAATTTTCAAAAAATTAGGAATACACAAAATCCACTGAAAAGAGTCTTTTCTTCTAGAGTTCCTATCTCACTGAGCTTCCATATCTTCTCATCCCTTAACTTACACCTCTTTCTTACATTCTAAGATTAACTCTTTTCGAATCTTTTGCTAAACCATAGGCACAAAATCAGAACCACAATTTTATTGGTTTATAGTACAATGTGTCAAATTTAATCATACTAGAATTTAACTATTTGTGATTTTTTTTTAGGAAAGTCTTACCTTAGTTAAGCTTTGCTTCATCAGCCATCCTTTCTTAACATTCAAGAATTCCTGGAGAAAGGACAAACAATTTCAAAAAAAGAATTGAATGTAGATATTTTTATTTACGTAAAATCTATTTTAAAATATAATAGAAATTCAACACTGTAGGTTTTTTTTTTATATATATATAATATGAATTTATTATAAAATAGCAAGATATAAGATTCTCAATTTCAGTAAAATCTACATCAATGCTTAAATTAGGTTGATCAATAAATAACTTAAGACCCTCACATAAGCATATGTAACGCTTTTCATCTTTACCCGAACAACAGATTACTCAGTCACTGCTAAAACGGACCTCAGCTAGCATATGTTTATTATTAGGATTTTCCGTCCTGTTCTTTTCATCTGTTTCACTCAAAGAATGTCGTTACTATGGCATGTAATACTTATATTCAACATGTAGTGTTTTTAGTGAATAAAATTTTTCCATTGAATCATCTAGAATTCTACAAATACTTTAAAGCTAAAACTATTACTCCCTCCCAAATGATTTCTTTTCCTGAAATTTTAATCAAACTTGGATCAAACGAGGGTTAAAATCAAGTTAGGCAGATCAGGTGCAAAACAAGGTATCATGTCATATGAGCACAATACTGCAACAGACAAAATTCATAGCATAAACATTTACAAGTGATATGTTTAAATGCAGACAACTTTCAATAGGAAACCTGTCTAGGCTTACTGACTATGCAACTGTACTTAACTAGGCCACAGATTTATTGACAAGCAAATACTTTGATAATTTTAAATTGAAATAATTAAGTTACAATAAAACCAATATGTTAAACACTTACTTCAGGATGCAAATCAACTCTTATTTCAGGAATAAATAAATGGTGATCAGCCATCCCATCAATACCACAGCCATCGGGATCTCCACGCACCTTCTATAAATAAATAGCACAACCAATCAAAACAATCACATTAAAATACTTCTTTAGTATTAGTAAAAAACTAATATCTCGGTTCATAAGAACAAATTCAAAGAAATGAATCAAAACTATGAAAAGGCTGAATGCTGCACTGATGAAATAAAGTAATGGAAACAGGTTAAAACACACTTGTTGGTAAAATAGAAGCAGAGCTGATATCACTGAATGTGATAATCCCCAACAGTATCAGAACACAGTGTGCATGTGTGTGTGTGTTCCATTTTCAGGGGATAGCACAACCATATAGGTTGACACAAGACAAAATACATAGTTACATGGGATGGACTAACAGTAACGGTGAAAGTTTTGCCTGTCAGTTAATGGATTACAGACTTTGAGCTGGATTACATGACAGGATTCAGAATGGAGGTGGTAGGTTATTCTATTGGGATAGATGAGGGCCTTTTTCTTGAAGTGTGTGATTGATACATCAAACAACTTCTATTACTGAAAACATCTTTTATCTTCTTCAACATTTCATCTTTTTGAGCAAAAGACTTCTTCAGGATTACGGTTGAGGAAAAGACGCCTGTCTTCCTCCTCACAAACGTTAAGAATTGAAGATAAAGATGTTTTTCCAGTAATTGAAGTTGATTGATTTAATTGTATGTATGTTAAAAAAAAAATGAGTAAAAAATTGTACAATGAAAAATAAAACAAAACAAAACAAAACAAAAAAACATTTGGATGCTACTGAAAGTATTTAAGATTTCATCATGGTACCAGAAAAAGCATTCATCTCATGCACTTCTCACAACACTGCAAGAAAAACTCTTATGCTTTAGTAGGCATGCAGATTGAAGTGTTCTAGAATGCTCCAAATGGCAAAAAAAATCTACAAAACGAGTACTTAGTGAACTTAGTTGAAATAGTTATATTTTTTTCTTAAAACTTCAGAATGACAGAACCTACTGAATCTGAATTAACAAATAAATAAACGGAATTATCATCATCATCTTTGAGAAGAAATAATGAAATATTCTGCCACTGATGATTTTGAAACGATTTAAAAAATTAATATAGTGTAAAAAGCCAAAATTAAAATTCCAATTTTAATTTTATTAAGTAGTTATAACTAACTTTATTGATTAGCTGATTATTTCACCAGTTTACACTTATTATTATTTTTCTGTAGTGTATCCAGCTGTAATACTTTGAGAAAGATACTTTAATTGCTAAGAATTTTGAACAAATGTAATCATAATGATTATGATTTTAAATGATGATTATGATTTTAAATGATTCTGTTTATTAATAAGCTTAATTATTTTGGAATTATGATGATTTAAAATTATTTAGAATAGCTTTTAAGTAAGAAAAAAAAAATCTAAAAACGTCTGCTAAGTCACATTATCTCTTACTGTCAACTGAGGATCTTTTGAAATAGAATTAAATGATAATGTATGAATACCTCAATGTCTTCAGGCTGGTCATTTATTAGAACCAACTTTGTTTTAAGTCCTAGCTGTTTTATTATTAAATTATTCAAACTTCCCAAAGTTATTTTTACTTTGTTCAAAAGAAAGAAACACAAGCAGTAAGAACCTTATTTGAATTGGCACAGTTGACTTTTAAGTCTAACTAAAAAAAAAACAAATGAAACATTTGGGGAATTACTAAGATCAGAAATATATTAAAGAAACCTTACCGGTCTTTCCACAGGAACTTCACTACTACATAACTTTTCATCATCTGGTAAGTTTTCTTTGCTGTTATGTTGGCCTTCCTGAACAGCATCTTTTTCTATTCCTGGATTATTACAAGTATTTGTGATGGAGATATTCTCTTTCTCGTCATTGAAAAAGGATGAATGAAAATAATTTCTATTATTATCAAGAAGAGTGGTTTTATTTGACTTTTTCTTATTCAGACTGCTTTCAGAATCTTCACTACTTTCTTTTACTGCACTTGTTGATTGTGAATCTAGATAATAAAACAAACAAAGTTATGACTCAAAAGGAAAAATTAAACTTTTTTAATAAAGAAACAAACAAACAAAGAAACAAATCAGATTTCCATTCACTTCTTACAACTCTTTTTCCTTCCTCTTTTAACACGTTCACTGCTGACAACAAGGGTCCCTGTACATGGTGCTAGTAGTAAGACATGCCGATTACATAGCACCATTTTGTGTGGCTATGCAAACTCTATTGATCAGTTTGCTGCCGGAGCTTTTAAGGGGAACTTGTATTGTGTGCAGCATCTCAGGTGACGCCCTGAATTGTAGTAAAATGGCACCAAAGTTTTTTTGTTTTATTTTTTTTTCCTCCCCTTAATAATGAGTGATGTACCAGGGATTTGAAAAACACCAAATTCTCTAAATTTGTTAGTTATTGATTTTATGTTGATTTTTAGAATTCATAATTTGAAAAAACAGAAGTTCCTTGAACATGTGTCTAATTTCATTTTGTATAAATTTTTTCTCAGAATTTACAATTATTTTTATTAATAAATAAAAAATACATCTGTCATTCTATCCTATTTACATTTTATTTTGATGTCCTTACCATATCATTGATGCAACCATAAATAAAAAAAAAAACTACTAAAACTCTAGGAGACACTTAGTGCCGGAAGGTGCTGCCTACACAGAGTTGTGATAGTTGATTTGAGTGTGTTGGTGTGTGTGTCAATAGGTGGAGAGGTTGAAATTTGATAGGTACTGACTTCTTATTTTTACCATATATAATAAAAATGTAAAATAATCTTCTGATATCTGGTGATCGACTACCCCTACAATGTTGGCAGTGAACGTGTTAATTAATCATTTATATATTAAGCAAAAAACTAATTTGAAACAGTTAACTTCTTAACTTTCCTTTTCTTTCTTAATTCATGGATAAATGTCTCTTTTGCAGCCAATTTACATTTAGACCAAATGATTTGTAAATCACTTTTATTACAGGCGTATCTCGGAGATATTGCAGGTTTAGTTCCAGACCATCACAATAAAGCAAGTCACAGGAACTTTTTGGTATCTCAGTGCACATAAAAGTTATGTTTACTAAACTGTAGTCTTATTAAGTGTACACATTATGTCCAAAAAAAATAATGTACATGCCTTAATAAAAAATACTTTATTGCGAAAAAATGTTAACCATCATCTGAGCCTTCAGCGAAAGATCACAGATCACCGTAACAGATACAGTAATAATGAAAAAGTTTGAAATATTTGAGAATTACCAAAATGTGACACAGAGACACAAAGTGAGCAAATGCTATTGGAAAAATGGCACTGATAGATTTGCTTAATGCAGTGTTGCCACAAACCTTCAATTTGTAAAAAGTGCAATATCTGCTAAATGAACTGTAAAGAGAAGCACAATAAAATGAGTTATGCCTGTATATTTATATAGATTTTATATATTTTATTTAGAAAGAAGTTGCTTCCTCTTCTCTGTAAGAATTGTCCTTTCCCTTCTTATGTCTTTGACGAATTAGTGCAAAAGATCTAGTTCAGCAAAGGTAGAAATATGGTAGAAGACATAAAAATGAAATGAATTACATACAACACTGGACATATCTTCATCAGGAGTAGGGAAACTTTTTTTTTTTTTCTATAAGCATTAAGATATTATTAAGCTAACAATGAAAATCCTGTGAAACCATATATAACTACGGGAAATAAAGAAATGGTTATGCCAATCATGAAACTGAAAAACATTTAATATACAAATTCTTCTGTTGTTTTTTTTTTTTTGTTTTTTTTTTCAAATATAGTGGATAATAATATTCTGTACTTGTTAACAGGTCACAAAAATAATGCTGCAAGCTATAAAATGGGCATGAACTAGAGTTTCCCTATCCCTGGTCTACATTATATCTAAGACATTGAATCAATTCCCAAACACACGTGGGTTGAGGTGTTGGATTGGCAGTTCAAAGAGTTAGAGTTCTGCTACAGTGTTAATAGCCTTAACAAAAAGATTTATTCTTCATCTAACCAGTTCTTTTTTGGACATTTGGTAAATACTGAAAGCTTGACAATTCTTTATGCTATATCCGAATACATCCAGTTTTTTAATCTAAGGATTATCTATGATTCTATCTAAACATGTTTCACTTACTTTTATCATTTCGATACGCCTGTCTTGTTGCAGTGGTGCTGTAATTTTCCCAATTCAATCCTTTTGATTCACTTTCATTTTTTGCATTATATTTATTGATTCTAGATCTTTCTATCTGCTGGCCTTTGGGAATCATCGTAGTGATGCCATCTGATTGACTTCGAAGATTTTGCAAAATGCGTTGTTCACGTTTTGCCTGGCGTCGGGCTCTAGACCTATCCACGAGATTTGGTTGTTTCTCAAGTTGAGGCTGAATTATTAAACTGCTTTTAGGTTCATCAGTATAATCACCTAAAAGATACAAAGTAATGTTAGTGGAAATTTTACAAATAAATTAGGAAATATAAATTAACTGTGAATTTAAATAAATTCTCAGTAAAATCAGTTCTATTAACATTTTAAATATTTCTTTTAATACAATAATCAAACATCAATTTTGTATTATCAATTTGTCCCAACTAGTTTTCTCTCTTCATGTTTTGTCTTTTTTGCTTTAAAGTACTATAAATGCATTAAGCATTAAATAGTGTACAACAGAAGATAATTAAACTGACAGTTTAACAATTGATACCTATGTCATTTCAACAATAATTCAAGTTCCTTTGTTGTTAATTTTAAAACTATATGTACTTTTCTGATTCATGATTTTCAAATTTTCCTTTCCTGTTTTGGAACACTAACCTTCCCAACTCACACCCCAGGCAATCAATAGTTATCAGACTCACTGTTTACACTTGTTATTCAGACTAATATAATGGTGATTCTTATTGCTGATCTGCCAGAGGGTAGTTATATTTTGTTTTATTATCTTTTCACCATCTTTGAAAAAGTGCCTCCATTGTCAGGCTGATACATTTCTCCACTCTACAAACATCTCTCATTTGAGCTGTTGTCATGCGTATTTTTACTGCCATGCTGTTAATCTAGCCATGGTGTTGAATAACTTAGTTCATCCATCTTCTAAGAAATCAACAGGTTTGAGCCCAATTCTTTGCCAAAGCAGTACAAACTCCTCCTCCCAGATTTAAATCATGTAACCGATTCTGGTTCAACTAATCTCAAGAGATCCTTACAGTTTAAGAGATCCCTATAGAAAGCTGTTTTGTACACCACAGATTTCTGATCTCCTATCATCATTGCTGAATGAACAAAACAGCAGCTTATAAAGCCTTTCAATGACCCTTAAATTAAAATAGAAAGAAGAAGGGTCCAATGGAAAGATAAAACAAGAGATTCCTCCAAATGCAAAAGATAAAATAATAAAAAAAAAGAAGTCTATTACTGAGTTGCAATTATTAATAAAAACTTCACATTTTTTGAATTATACACTTCAAAGTTAAGATGAAGAGAAATTTAATGTGCCCGATTAGATCAAGAAATAGGTAAAAATCGACAGCACAAAGCTAAAGGAAGGAATTACAGGAATCCCTTCCTTTAGCTTTGTGCCGTAGTTTTTTACCTATTTCTTAGACTTCAAAGTTACTCAACTGAAATCTAACTTACCTTCTTGTTGTTCAGGGTCAATAATTAATGTGGTAGGTGGCTGTTCAACCTCCTTTTTAACAATCACATCCTCTATCTTTTTCTCTGGAGAACACTGAGGCACATCCTGCGGTACTTTCACAATATTGTCACTCAAAAATCTTGATCGGGATGGTGGAGTATCAGATTTTAAACGACTAGAAGCCTGAAGGATTAAAAACAAAATAAAAAAAAATAATCAACATTATGAATCATTTTAGGATAATGAAAAGGAGATGATTTCTTTTAAAGTGTTATTATTATTACTATTGCATTTTAGATCACAGTTTAGAAAGGCTATTAAAACTAACCAAATTTGGTTCTAATATTAATTAAGATCTACAAAATTTGCATATTAAAAATACAATAAATTTCAACGAAGTAATAAATAGAATATATTAAAGTAAAAAATAAAATAACATCATAGAGTAGAAAAGTAAGTAAAATATCCAATTTTATTATATTATTAATATCAATTATTTGGGGTTTACAGAAACAAATTCATAACAATACATTTTTAATCATTTTTCTTTATTCTAAATTCTTATTTTACAAGAAACAATATATCTGAAAACCTGAAACTAGCTTCTTTACAGTTATATAAATATTTAAAATGCAATTTTTTAAGGTTAACACAAGCATGAAATTGCCAAATTATCAAACTTAGGAATAAATTTTCATATATACGACAACAAAATCACAAAATCTAAGGGATTTCTATTTTTATTCTTTGTAACTTTTCTAGACTTGATGGTTTTCTGTTCAATCCCAATAAGTAGATAAAGCTATATTAACATTTTGTACCAGCAATCAAATAAATATTTTCATCAAACAAAATGAAGTTTTTCTGTTAATTTGAATTTTTGATGATTTTTCAAATAGGAGAATATTTTGTTGTAAGAACTGCTAAAAACGGGGGAAGTTTCATCAATATTGGTACAATAAATTAAAAAATTCATGTAAATTTAGAGCCAATTAATTCTACGTCTTCATCAGCCAAAAAAACCCCACAAAATCACATAGCATTGGGGAAAAAACTGGAAGTGATTTATTGAATTAGCTGAGAGTCATTCTGAAATGTATAAAATATTAAAGTTGTTGCTTTTTAATCTTGAAAACTGTCTTATTTTATTTATAAATATTATTATTAAGTAAAACATTTATAAAGATTACAAAAATAGTGTACTGGGAACTTAACATTTCATTTTATTAAAAAAAAGTGATTTGTTTTAAGAATTTAAACCTACTTTGACTTAAAAAAAAATCATTATTATCGATAACTGACGTGAATTAATATTTTAATATTATTTTACCTGTCAGGAAATATTTGGAATAATTCAGGATGTTATCATAAATTGTTCCATAAAGGTATTTAACAAGAAATGGCATAAGTGATTTATTTTCAACCACAAGATTGTAAAAGTAATAAAACACTTTTTGGCTTGTTTGTTTGTATGTTAATTTTGTAGATGTATGATTTGAAAAAGAAATAAGTTATAATGTAAATAAAAATTTTTTTTAGTTACAAAAGATTATTTAATTAAGCTAGCTTTTAATGCAGTTTCATTTTTGGTATACTGATACATTCTTGCTACATTAAATAGAAAACTTATTAGTTTAGGCAGATTTTGGCAAATAGCTGCTAATTTTTACTTTTAATATCAATGTAGTAAACAAAAACATTTAATGAATTTCAGTAAATTATTATGGGTGTGCAACATGTGAAGTTTTTTTTAAATATTACATACTATGCCAGTAGGTCTTAGGAAAGATTAGTATTAGGACAAGATCCCTCCCAAACCAAATATTTTTAAAACCACTGGATACAGGATTAAAGCAGCATAGGTTTGATAGGATTGAGAGACACTGGGAAAAGTTCCCCAGATTGTTTAACAAAATTGTGAACATTTTTTTTTTATAAAAAATTGTAAATGTGTTATGCAATTTCTAAAAAAATTATAAGATGTGCATTTATGTGTACACACTCTCATTGCGAATGACTTTTCAATATACCAATTTTACCTCTGAAATATTTAGTTCATTTCCGTTATGAATTATGAAAATTAAAAAAAAAAAAAAATACAATTCACTTATCTAAGAAATGAAATTACCTGTGTTTGACGACTGAGAGTTGTTGTAGCTTTCTCCCCAGGAAATGTAGCATTTCGTTTGTTTCTTGATCCTTTAATGCTACGAGGAAACATCACCAACACATCGAACCACCTGTTGATATAAATATTTAATATTAAAAAAATATATACATCAAGAAATACTTTTATTTATAAAATCAGACGCAAACTGCTGTTAAGGGTTTTACTTAATTTAAAAATCTTGGTTCACATTACAACAACAATAATAAAAATAAGTGGTGCACTTAAAATATGTGTTTAATATTAAAGAAAGAAAGTTTACAGGAATTCAAGCAAATTTTTAGCCTTAGAATTCGACTACTTCCAAACTACTACAAAACATACTTCCTTACAACAAAAGATAACATGCACAAATAAGTACTGTATTTTACGGACTATTAGATGCACTTTTTTCTTTGAAAAATTGCCTCCAAAATTCAGGTGCATCTTATACTCGAAATTAATATAAATATGGTAAAAATTTTATTTTATAAAAAAATTGCTTAAAAATTAAGGTGCATCTTATATAGTCTGTAAAATACGGTAATACATTTAATTTTGTAAGTTAATTAAAAATGCTTAAGTAAGAAAATTAAAGTTTCTGTTTCAGATTACTCAATATACATTATTTGATATCATTGGTAAGACTACATATCAACTGAAAGAACAATCTCAAATCATTCAGATAATTTGACTAAAAAGTAAAAAGTGATGGGATTTTCAAGATTCGAAATGAAAATGTAATAAAGTTATGTTTATTCATTCATAAATTTTTCTAAATTACTTCATTAAACACTGAACAGAATTTTGTGTTGAAACTAAATAAAGAATAGTATAAAAGCGAAGGAAAGTAGAAGCGTAGTAGGAAATATTAAATCATCAGATATGTACAGACAAAATACAGTACAAAGAGCAATATATAAAATTTTATAGTTTATTAACTTCACTGATAATTTAGTTTACTTGAAATAGAAAACAATAACAACTAGAACAACATTCATCAAGGGGATATAAATCCATAAAAAAATAAAAATTATATACAAGAATCCTTGGCTGAAAATGAAGAGTTTCTGGGAAATTCCCATAATGAAGGTGAAAGAGACGATTCCTTTTGTGTTCCACTTTAGGAATAATCATCAGGTTAACAATCCTTCAATAATTCAGCACAGAATTATCCCAAGTTAAAAATCTACAGAGCATTTAAAAAGGTAGGAAAAAGAAAATGTGGTATTCCATTGGATAAAAATTTCTATCTTTTATAGCAAGAGGATTTCTCAATTACTGATTGCCTCAAAAATAGGATTTTTGATATCATCTTTGTTTCTGGTTTAAAAGGAATTTATTTATTTCAAGGACTTATTTACTGTAGTATAGGATCTATGCAATTCAGTTTAACTTTGATCATAAACACTAGAAAAAGTGTTTCATTTTCAAAATTTCCAATAGCCATTTCACCGTCCCACATACATACAAAAATAAAAGTGATTTCATTTACAAAAACACAATTCAATTCGTTTATTATATTAGATCCATTAAAATTAAAGTGAAGATTTCTATTTCCATGGTGCCACATTATTCACATCCATAAGCAGGTACTACAGAATTTCTTTGAAGCTGCTACACTATTCTGCTAAATAACATTATCACCAAGCAAATTGACTTTCTCATCCAAACCATGTACAACAGACAATACTTCTCTCACAAAAACACAACATATCTTCAAGCTCATCACTTATTCATGGATCTTGCAGCCTCAGGACCCATTGTCGACCTAAAGGTAGGGTTTGCTCAGAGTTGCTTGAGATGCTCAGACAGATGAACGTACAGTCTACCTCAAGGCTACAGAAATGTGGGGATTGCAACAGCCTTTGTGGGTGTTTATTTTGAAGTTACAGCAACAATGTCGCTTCAGCACAAGGCAAAGAGGGTGACATGCTTTATTTCCTGCACTTTTCAGTATTAGTGGATTCCTTCACTGGAGCAGTAATATTTTTGATAGAGAACATCAGAAAGAGAAACCATAATTGGCTTATTATACGATCAGCCCCCCCCCCCCCCAAACAAAAAGTTACATCATTTTTAGAAGAAGTATGAAAGGGCACTTTAATAATCGGAAAAATTTCACAAAGATCATAAAATGAAAAATCCAGAAGCAATAGAAATTATGCCTTTTTTTCTTCCAAATTGTGGCTTTCTTTATGTAACTTCCAAATATAAATGATGTTCATCAATTTCATAGGAAAGGAATTTAACTCTAATTGACAACATTACATTAAAGCATTATTTTAAATGAAATTTATGAAATTGAGCCACACATTACAAACAAATATTTTAAAAATATGCGAAACAAAGCTATCATGAAATATTTTTAGAATCTTCATTATCAGTTCTTTTTAATTATTTTTATTTCTTTTAATATTCCATTATGATTCAATTTTTCAGATTATTTGCAAAGCTAAAAAAAATAACAAAGTTTTATTGTGTTATTTTATTATAGCAATAAGAAAATCCATTTCTCAAAACATAAATTCATAGGCGAATAAAATTGTCATGAATATTAACTTAAATTCAAACATATTTTCGAAATTATAATTTTTAAAAAAAATACGTAATAATACATTATTTTACGTCAATAATGAGGATCTTTATATTTTAATTGAATTCCCTTATTTTTATAAATTTCTGTAATAAATGTCAACTTGTATTTATTTGTTTCCACAAAAGAATTCAAAACACGATTTATTTCAGTATTTTGGCTATAGAAACCTAGAGAAACTAGGAGTTGCAGTCACCTGCATTCGTGAAGACTGGTCCATCCTGTAGTCCCATCCAGGGTGGGACTTCTTTCGCAGTTGTGAGGACGACAGCTTTACTACCCTCCATCACAACAAAAGACTGCCGCCCCCATTGGAAACTCAAGGCCGGTGGCTCTAGGGGGTGGAGGGGTCTGTAACTGCGGCCAGCGCCTGGCGACTCATGAAGCTCCAAGCAAACCTTACCTTAACACTCTACCACACTGAAAACGAATGCTTTCCATTCACTAACCCTACATCGTATTATGTGGCAGATATGTTGACAATGTCATCATCCTCACTAAAGAACCACACATAACCACCCACAATCCAAAAAGTCTCAATTCTAAGATCCCTCATCTACAATTTGAGCATGAAAAGCCGTTCTAATATATATTTGATAAATATATTGAAACATTAAATAAGTTTTACCATCTGCTTTCTTCTTTAGAAGTTCCTTTGATGAAGTGCACTTTATCAGAGGCAGTAATTGCAATCGAGTACTGGTTCCCTGTAACATCTTCTGCATCAGAAACTTCTAAGACCTTAGTCATATCAATGATGGCTTGAGGCACTGTCTCAGGCTGAAACAAAAATCAAACAGAATGAAACTTTTAATTAAGGAAAAAAAAAAAGACAGCAAAAAAATGAAATAACTCAAAATTAATTAATTTGTATGAAAGTTGGTGAAAACCTGTAGTGTATTGTAGATTAGCCTACAACTTAAAACATTTCGTGATTTCCTCCAACAATGAACACATATAGAACCAGGATAAATATAAGGTGTCCAAATTAAATAGCAAAATATCTCAATATGGAGCAAAGTAGCCACTGACAGAAATGCAGGCCTCACAGCTTTGTTTCTTGCTGTTGATAATATTGTCTAGGAGCTCAGTAGGTAGCAATAGCCACCAATCTTTTAAAAGTTCTTTAAGCCCCTTCAGATGATTGGGAAGGGAAGAGGCAGTTGAGGGCAGCAACAAGTCTTCGAAGAGCAGTCCACAGAAATGCTCAATAGAATGAACCCTTACCTTACGAGGTATGGTCTCACAGACTGAATGATGCTTTCAAAATTACAGATTTTTACTGCCTTTTTTTTTTTTCAAGCTCAAGTCCACACCTCCTGTATATACTCTATGTATTAATGTCCTTGAGTCTTGTCATATCTTAAGTTTGTTTCCAACAGTTCGTGATTGAAATGTGTAGTACTTGTAATGAACAAGTGCAATCGGTCTGACATACCTCACAAGTAGAGAAATGTCGGGCGATGCAAAGTCTATGCGTAGCATTCGTGCGAGTGCTCCAAATGTTAGTGATAAAAACATTTTTACTCAGTGCAGGTAGCATATAATATTTTTACAAAGTAAGAGAAATTAACAAAAAGCATTATAACAGAACAATACCTACAAATAATTATTTTTTGTAAAGCAGAATATTTAAGTATATTATAAAATTTTTGTCATTTTTAAGAACTGTGAAAATGCAAAAAAATCAAAATTATTTTACTCTTTAGCTGACAAATATGCTGTAAATGGTTAAATGTTTGTATATTTCATGGTAGGAAAATAACTGAAATCAAAATGTGTAATTTTCTTTTCATTTCTCACAATGAATAATACAAAGCCATATTGTGTGTATACATCTTGCGTTTTGGCAACATTTACCATTGTACCACATACTTATGGTCATTAAATATTATTCTGCCCCATCAAACCATTGTATTAGAATTCTTCTTTTTTTTTTTTTTAAATTTGAGAGAAAAAAATATCAAGAGGTCTTATAGACTCCATCTCACAAAGTATGTCCAATTTACCTTACAAAGTGAAAGGTTAAGACTGGGAGGCCCGGCTAGCCAATCCACATATACAACAATCACCTCTTCTAATCTTACAGCCTACTGATATAATAATAGTTGATATCATCTTGTGGGTGAAATGTATCATTTATGCACCTTTGTAAAGGATGAACGTAAGACATCATCCCTGCATGATCTGGCATTCTTGTTTTCTCCTGAAGCACATACAGATCTAATGATCTTTAAATCACCATGCTACTTCCATCAAAAGTGACCCTTTCTTAGATAATAAGGGAATGGCAGTGTAGTCCTTTTCTCTCCAAATCAGAACGCACTAGGAATTTGTTCTGCAAAGCAAATCTGGACTCGTCTATCAATAGTTTCACTTCCAATGGTTTCAGTCCAATGACAAATATCTTGCCACATTACTTAAATGCTCTGTCCTCTGAGAAGAGAGGTAAGGAGCACGCATACACTGGTCACCAATCGTAAAGACCTCTTTCATGAACCTTCTCACACAGTGGAAGCAGATACCAGCATTCCTGTAGCAGTGAAAACAGATTGCAGTTGTGTCAGGGTAGCAGTGCTATTCCTGGGAGCACATGGAGGTTATCAAACAGCTATTAATGTCATCAGGTAAGATCGTGAACAAACAGGAGGTCATTTTAATTCATGACCAATTTGCTATCGTATATTTAAAATTAAAAACTATTTAATTCTAATCCTTTTAAAAAAGTTATTTATTTTAGAGTTTTACTCACATGTTCATCAACTGAATATGTTAGTTCACCATCATCGTATAAAACAAACCATCTTCTCTGCCATCTCTGAAAATTACAAACAGAAAAAATATTAGTACCTTTAATACAGACATTAACGAAAATCTCAACAGAGGATTCTAGACAATGTTAATTTAATACCTTACCTTAGTCCTATTGATGGGATTAGTAAAATCCCAATCAGGAGCAACAAATAGATAGCCACATTTGGATACTTTTCTGCTTGCCTGAAATAAGATAAACACTACGATTAATTTTGAAAATCAAAACAAATTATATTTATTATTTTCTTATAAAATCAACTGTATTACTATGGGCTCTGAGAATCTAACTCTGTAAAAGTTTATAGAGTTGCTATTTTTTTTAGAATACAGTACAAGAACGTCTTTCATTATCTTTTTGTCTCATTCATTAAATGGTTAGGCAAAAAGGATCCAACATTTAATAAAACCTTGCTTGATTTTCCTTTGACATTAGGTTTTGAAAATCAATATTATACAGTCATCACAGTTTTCTAGGTCTTGTGACACTTTTTTTTTTAAAAAATTCTAAATAATGTGTTTAATTAAATTATGATCTGATATTTGGTTCTTTTTTTTTTTTTTGTTTATTCATTATCTCTGTGTCTTGATGTAAGTTTATCTTATTTAGCATTGCTATACTAGATTGTCTTATATGAAGGCTCTTATTAATCATTATTGTCAACAAAGAAAACCCACGAGTTCAGACTTTATCATGTGTCATTATTAATGAATTGAAGGCAAAGAAGAAATAAAAAGGGATAAGAATAGAATGGCAGCAAATACCAGAGGGATGACGTTACTTCTCTCAATTTGTGTTTCACATTGAAAATACAGATCTGACAATCCTTGAATTAGCCGAAGCTGAATTATAATGTTGGTAAATCTGGGAAAGTTGTAGAAAAAGACATGACATCTCATTTCTCATTTTTAAGCCCACAGTTAGACCAAGATTTTCCAGCAGCAATCATTTGTTCTACAAGAGGTTTGGGATTTTTAAGGACCAGAACACATACTGGGCATTTCTAGCTTTAGTTTTTCAAAGCTACAAGCAAGGGATCTCATACATCTCGTCTTCTACTTTGGCCTCTATTCTACCTTTGATGCCTAGGCTATCCAAAACAAATTTGTTACTTTCAAAGTTAGCAAAAGCAATAGGTTACAAACTGTCTTGTGACAAATTTATTTAGGATAAACTTAAAAACTGAAATCCCTGGATATTCCCTCATAAGCTTACGAATTGAGAACTAATTAAAGCAAAGAGCTCATTTGTGCAAAAGAGTGTCAAACATGAGTTGGTACAATCTACGCTTTTATCTTCAAATGTAAAGACAATAAGTTGTTTTATCTGTGAGCAGAGAGAAAAAAAAAGATGTAAACCATTAACATGTATTTATGTAAGTAATTAGTGTTAAGACCCCAACAACAACTTTAGAATGTAAATTGATTTGATGCAACTTATGTATTATTTTTTTAGTGCTGTCTTGTTAAGTATTCAGAACCTGAAAGAATTCCAATTGGAACTATATTTTACTAAAAACTGATAGCATTTATTCTCATGGTTAATTGTTTACATTTTTAATTGGACTGAGTTATGCTGTGATGTTTAGGTACACTTAAGGGCCCAGAGCGTAACTTGCAAAGCGTTAAATAAAATTTAAGCGTCCATTACTTCTTATGCTCTATGATTTTTTTTTTTTTTTATCTTTAAATCAATTACGTGGCCACACGGTTAAGCATTCCATTCCCTGTTTTGAAATTAGATAAAACTGATTTTATACCAAATACCCTTAATATCAACTTCAGATCCTAGTAGTATGATTTTTCAGAAAACAAATATCATCACACGGCTACAATTTATTATTACTGAAGAAATTTATCTAACATAAAGATTTACATCTGTTGAAGCTTATCCAGAAAAAGAGATCACTTTAAATCCTTAATAAAACAAAAAAACTTTCTTCTTCTTTTTATTAATTACAAATTTTTTCAAGAGGTAAGATTTGCTATTTATATTCTGTAAACTATTTAAGCAGATTAAGTTATTTCAGAAACTACAGAAAATAAGATATATCCCTAAACTCTTAAATTTCTGATTTACGACATCTTAAACTGCAAGAAGTTTGTGAAAAGATTTTAACTTAAAAAAACTCTTGTTAAGCAACTTATTTATCATTTGATACCTGATATAATAATTATTATCTACTGATAAACCTTACTGATAAGTAATATTGTAATTACTTTATGTTGTTTAATGTCTAATTAATTAGCAGCACATTTTGTCATTTAAATTTTGTTGATAATAGGACGATAAAATAGTAAAAGATAAAGAAGGTGTTTATCTTTTGCTATTTAATCATCTTATAATTTATAAACAACAGAAAGTTAAAATTTGCTGCAATTTGGATTCAAACCAAATGTTATAAAAACTATAAATAAAAGAATCAGAATGAAAAAATATATTTATTAAATTAAAAAAAATTACAACCAATTCTTTCTATTTTTTCCACCTCTCTTTATATGTAAAGTTGCTTGCAAATAAATTATTTTCTAAGTGATTGTTTGAAATTTAGTTTCTTATAGATCTGTAGGCTTAAACAAAATCCCATAAAATTCCTTTCCTGTAGATTTGTAAAATGTGATTCCCACATTTTAGCTTTGCCCTTAAATTTTACCTTTGAATTAAAGCAAGGTTTCAGAGGCTTTGGCAGATTGTGCTAGAGTAAACATGACAAATCTGTTAAATATCAAACAGTGATGAAATAAAGTTAAAATATCAGCAGTACAATGATAAAAATCTATTAATAAATAACACATCAGTTGCTTCATATTTTAAAGCATGGGGCATAACTCACTTTTGATACTTCAAATAATACATTGTTATTGTTTTATTTCATTTCTTTATAATTCTTTTATATATTAAAAGAGTGAACCATTCAATTTGATAATAATAAACTCTTTTCATCGCAGTTTGATGATAATGTGGCAGTTTATTTTATTAATGTGCTATATAGATGCAAGAAAAGTACTGTAATAAGAAAAATAATTCAAGAACTCCCTGTGGCAACTGCAATCCTGTTCTTTTAATTTTTGGCATCAGTGACAACAAGACATTTGTGATAAATCTCAAGACTTTCCCAAATGAGAAAGCAGGAGAAGGACAGGAATCCAGAAACCTCAACACTAAGATGCACTTTTCAAGTGGATTTTTTTCAATTTCTTTTTCAGATCACTACAATGATTCTAAATCAAGATTTATAACTTCTTTCAATTCAAGAGCCAATTCTGAAATGTTACCTGTAAACTGTAACTAATGCCTGTAATACTGCTATATATTTAGAAATGAATAGAAAAAATTATGGTTTCTTATTCTTAACAAATTTCTTAAGTTATGAAATATATATTCATTTGAGTAGTTAGACGAGGAAGAAACTTATAGAGTTGCAAAATTCAGATTATTCATCAGAGGCCACTACATTATTTACATGAAACTTGTTTGGCATAAATTATGGCTATGAATGCCACGGAAGCACAAACAAAACAGGGAATATCTTACAAGAAAGATACAGTACCAAGATCTCAGATTTTGTGAAAAAATTTAGAACAGAGCATTTTCTAAATGCAACATTAACAGAATGATTCTGTAGCCAACAGTAGCTGCAAAACAGCCGTTAATAGACAGACACTTATTTTGTGTACAGTGCTGTGATTGGCTACCATGCTTGTAGGATATATATCAGAGACAGGGTTTTACATATATTTGAATCACTTATGTTAGCAAATCAATAACCATCTCAACAAGTGAAAGAAATATTATTTTAGAAATCAGCCGTGTAACTTTAAAAATGCTGAAAAATGTAATTCAATTAAGTATATCAGTAAGGCATAATTTTATGAATATTATGAAGATGATCCTTTAAAAGATATTAATTTTTTCATAGAGAACACTGAGATATTCTAATACTTATATGTTTTAGCAACATTTATTTCTTTTCATACATTTCATTAAAATGTTAGAAAGAAAAGAAATGTCCCACCCTTTCTAAGTTACCAGTTGCAATGGGAAAAAGATAGTTCCATATTTAAATACAGTTTGGAAGAGTATGAAATTCCAGTGCTCAGGAAGCAAATAATGATTTCAGTTTAAAACCATGCTGTTAAAAGTTATATAATAATAAAAACAGCTTAATGTTTATACTGATTATTTTCAAGATAAAAAAAAAATGTAAATGCTAAACAGAACCCAGTGTATTTGAAAACTATTCATCAGGGGCAATTTTAGATTTATAAAAACTTCGAATAAACTCTTTAAGTCAAAAGAAAATCAAAATTAAAAAAAAAATAAACCCAAAATAGTTTGAAAGCAAGACAAAAACCTGTGTCCTAATGCTTAAAACTGCTTCAATATTCATCATAACAATGTCAATAACAGTATTTCATAATAATTTCAAGCACAATATATGCTTAAAATGCAGCATGTTAAACATACAGAGTATTAAAATAATAAAAAAAAACATGCACTTTTCTGGTCCTTACAATCCGTTACTAATTAGAAATTTGACCAACAAGATCAAGATAATTAGGATAATTCTCAGATAGTAGAGAGAGAGAAAGAAAAAAATGAAGTTAATTCTTTGATCACCGTTTTTTAATTATTCATAATTTGCCTATTTTTTTTTTTTTTTTTTATACGTATACATGAAATCATATGATGTTTAATAAAACTGGAATGTTGGATATTGGTCACTTTTCCATTTTGTTGCATTTTTTTTGTTTGTGTGTTAAATTTACTGGAAGATATTAAAAATAAGAATTTAATATCTATTCAACTAGGTGAGTAGATATGATTGTATATATTTTAAATGAACTATAAATTTCAATTAAAATTACAAATAATGCATTTGGCCTCATTCTCTCAAAAATTACCAACTGCAAATAAATGTAAATATTAAATTGAAAAAAAATAAAATAATAATAATAAAAAAAGATAAAAGAAAGAAAAGAAAAGCATTTTTTTTTTATTTATTGACAGCTATCTTATGTGTTATTTGTTTTGTAGAAGAGACGATTGAAAAATTATTTATATATTTCATTACAATTCAGGAAAAAAAAAGTAGTTGCCTCATGAAGATCAATTCCATCTTTCTATGTTGTTAGTATATTAAAAAATTTTGGGTATTCTGATTTATTAAAACATTACTATATATATATATATATATATATATATATATATATATATTTCCTTGGCAAATGAACTCTATCTATTAAAAATTAATGATGAAAAACTGAAATAATCATCCTGATGTAGTTATTTCTAATATTTCATAATATAATTTTTAACTACAAGATAAGTAAAACAAATCTGAGTAGTTGGTTACAACAGATTAAACGATATTGTTTACTACAATATTTACAATGATTTTCATTTTACTTAATTAGTTTTAATACATACTCCGTTAATAATAATATTTTTATTAGCAAAGCAATATACATCTTCAATAATAATAATAACAATAATAAATTCACTCAGCATGGAGTGATAAGAATTCTACATGGCTTCAATCGTACATCTGGAAGAAAAGGGGTCACCCAAGTGGGCCGTGAATTTCTTAAAATCAATAAATATTCATTTTTTATTTACTAAGTAATATTTTTAAATTACTATTTAATAGCATAACTCGATAAACTGAATTCCAATTAAAATATTAAATGCTTTGGAGCGATTTCTCTCTAATTTGCGTGACACATCATTGGCCTCATGTAGCCTACTTCCAATCCCAGTTGAATCTATTGCCTAAAATGGAGAACTTACAAGGAATCATTCAAAAGCCCATGAAGACAAAAATAATAATAATAATAAGCCATCTATTTGTATAAATTTAACGTCAAGGCTTAAAAATCATGAATTTTAATAATTTTTAATATCGCATTGAACTTTTCAAATTAGGCCTAAATCATAATTAAAATGGGATCGTGTCAAATCACTTAAGTTTCATGAAAAGAAGTCATGAAAAACTTTAAGCTAGTCTACATTTTTTCCTTAATGATTACTTAAGAAACATATATGTATATTCAATTAATTTGAGGTACACAAAATGAAGCTTCTTTTTTTTATGTGTATAAAATTCTATATCTTCTATAATTTGCTATCACAAAGTTGCAATATTTAATATTCTAATTACAAAATAATAAAAAAAAATGTGTTAGCCAATGTTTAGAATTGATTACAATAATTACATAATTTTCTATAAATATACATCAGCATTTCTTTCATAAACAGTCGAAAGTAAAATATCTACGAAAATGCTTTTTTAAGAACGTCTTAACAGGTTTTTATCATTAAGAATAAATTAACGACTGGATTTATTGAACATTCATTCACTATAATTTACGATTTGGTCAAATAAAGTAAATTGTTAACGTGTTTTTTTTTTTTTTTCAAATTGCTTGTACGATTGGTTCAATAAGTTTTTGGCAAATAAATGTTAATAAACCGTTGGTAGCAGAACTGTATCGTTGTTTTAACACGAAACAGCTGTCCACAGAATCCCAAATAAAATAACTTTGGGTTGGGTTACCTTCAATTTATAATCAACGACTGCTATACTGGTTTCGCTATTTTTGGAACTTATGGTTATTTACTAAAATTTACTTTTATGTGAGGTCTCTCAAATTATCATTTATATACTATTTATTCATTTTGGGAAACTTACACGATAAAGTTGGAGATTTTTTTTCTCTCTTAAACAATTGGGAAAACATAAACACCACAACAAATTCTACATCTCAAAACAGTTGTTCTTTATTTAAAAACCTTTCCGGAAACATACTTGAAAATAGTTTCCTCCTCAATTTCATTAGGATAATTAGTAGGGAAATCTAGTATGTGATGTGGTAATGAGGTAAGTGATGTAAGTGGTGAAGTCACACTTAACAATTCACTTCCTTGAACGTTTGTCATGGACATCAAGGTCCAAGAAAAACAATAACCACTAAAGAGAAACTGAAAAAAAAATATCAGTTATTTATAAATAAGATGCAAGGGAAATAATGAGGAAAGAAAAAGCACTGAGAAACAAATGCACCAATTTAACGGAAAATTTTTCAGTTAAAATTCTAGAAAAGATAAACAAATAAAAACATTAATACTTGAACTTATTTGTTCTTCTTTCTATTTTGAACTTTAATCTTAAATCTCGTGTGTGTGTGTGATTACCCAACATAAGATTTTGAGATCAAATTAAAAACTTATTTCTCGGACTTAACATATCCTTTTTTTTATTTCTCGTCAACTTATTCCCGTGACCTTAAAAAGTTCAGAACTTATTTACAACTTAGTTGTACAAGTGTGGTTCAACCCCGCCGATACCCCTTCTCTTCTCTGAATTCCCCCATTTAGAAAAATTTAAAGTCTCCCCTTTCGATTAATCTCCTAGTGGTGTACTGGGAAATTAGTTGAGGGGAGTCTCTGGCTGTGGCCCCTTCCTTCCCCTGTGGGTATCTGAGGAATTTCTCCATTGGAATTCCTAATTGCCACTGCGTAATAAAGATATCTGACTCTTCGTTATTTTTATTTTCAAGGTGTAGATGGGGGTGTGAATGAAGCCCCTTATTAATCAAGGAGGGAAACGTTCTGTTAATCCGCCACTGAAACTCTTATATTTTTTTTTCTTTTCCTAACGAATCGCGTCCTGATTGGGAGACCCTTTCACCTCGAATGAACTTAAGACGATGCAACAAAGTTGGCAACAGGATTCGGAAGGTGTTTCCATGACTTTACTTAACTTCAGATCAAAAAAGAAATAGAATCCAAGAACAAGACGAAGAAGGAGGAGGCAACGATTATAACTTAGGAGGGGATAATTGTTACTTACCCTGTTGCTTTCCAGGGCCTCAGCTGAGTGCGCGTCTTTCGAACCGAAGCAATGCTGGCATTTACTTTTATTGAAGATATTTGGGGAGAATTTCTTGCATTCTGACTTCGCCGAACACATGTTTACGACGCCCCGTTTATCTGTCCATGTTTACGTTTTTCCGGAGAGCGATGTCATGATTTAACGCAGCCCTCACTGAAGTTGCTGACATGGCGCTGTGTCGAACGCCAACTGGGCGCTAGGAGCGGTGAAATTCGGTGATCCTCCAGCTACAGTCATGGCATATTTCGGTAAGCAGTCGAGAGGGAAAGGAACCGAGACGGGATAATCGACAAACAATCTCCCGGAAGCTGGTTCAGGGATTAAGTCGATGCATAGCGAACGTTCGTGTCGCGTCCTTTGGTAGGGAGAAGCCGTGTCCCGAAAGCTGCTCACTGATCGCACTCGAGAAGTAGTGCCACTCTTTGAATGCCGATTATTGTCTCCAAAAACACAACTACTGCGCAGTTTTTATGCAGATATCATTATACGGTCTTTTGACTTAAAGTTAATCTTCCTGATACAAAAATCAATTCGACTTTTTCGATTTGCTTGTCGAATACAACACAGGTGTCACTCTCCATGGTCAGGTGAATTAATGTATTCTTCCGCACGCCTAAAACTCCACTATGAATGAATATATTAACGAAGTGAATCTGAAAATTAGAGGTCATTTACAAAATAAAAAAATAAATAAACGCACTTTCAAAAAGATAAACATTTTTTTCTTCTTTTTCACTAAATTTTTTCAAAGCCGTTTAATTCGGAAAAGGATTACAATGCAGCTTAAACATCAAAATATGTAAATTTAAATAAATAAATAAATAAATAAATATTTTATTTATTTTATTTAAAAAGATACAGTGAAACTTGGATAATTTGAACTTGTTTAATTCGAAATTCAGGATAATTCGAATTTTTTGCTTGGTCCCTAGAATTCTGTATTAAAATAATGTTAAAAAATCGTGGATAATTCGAATTTTATTTTGGATAATTCGAATTTTTCGTACGATTGTCCTTAAAATATTACGGTAAAAATTGTTCTTGAGACCTTTTCTCAGCTAAGATACATTATTTATTTTAACGGATTTTCTAAGAAAAACAAAAGCGAGGGTTGGAATGTATTTTTGTATCAATTGATAGCTTGGAATCATATGCTATGACTCAAAGATTGCATTCAATGAAGCAATTAAAAATATCTGCTTTTTTTTTTTTAAAGTGATGAATAATTAAGCTTGTAAAAAATGTTTGATTTAATGAAAAAAAAAAAAGGGGTAGCAGTATTCTTAGATTAAGTTTATGTGTATCTTTGATCGTGGAGTTAATCTTTTTTATTTATCTCTTCTGTTTGAGAGAATATATGTAATTCGAATTTTTGGATATTTCGAACTTTTTTCTGGTCCCTTCAACTTCGAATTATCCAAGTTTCACTGTAATTCAATCCTGTGGGGCAACTTGAAGTCCTATCAACAGGTGCTGTTTCTATACTATTGCTTATATTATAAAACTATAAAGAGGTTTATTATTATGGTTTAAAAATTAACAAGATAATTATATCTTAGGATTACACAAGATTTATATGACAAAATATTTTACACGAATTAATACAAAATAGGACTTAGAAATACTTGTAGACGTATTGTTTTATAGGGAACTTTACATAAGGGTAACAACACTGAATATTAATAACGTACTGAACAAGAATAAGCTTGTTGTGATAAGTGATAGTTTCCAATCCTGATCATATTTTGATGCGTCTTTCCATTTTATGATCATTTAACAAAATAAACCAAATACTGTGCCCTTAGGGCCGTGCTGGCGTGGTCGTGCGGTCTCGGCGGCGGCCAGCCGTGGCGTCCAGTGCGCCAGTTCCTGGGTTCGAATCCCGGCAAGGGCATGGCTGTTTCAATTTCCTTTCCTGTGTTGTCCAGCCTCTTCTTCACTTTCTCTCTGGTCGGACGTCATTCCTTAATGGCGTCCTGGGGGAAGGCAACGGGAAACCACCCCCAGTATCTGTTCCCTAGTTTATCTACGGCTTCTCCTAGGGGTTCGCCCTTCGGGGGTCACTAGGTTCCGTAGACCGCGTAACTTCGTATCTACGAAGATCGCACATCAAGATGAGATGTGCCCTTAAGTATTATTAAGAATAATGCACAAATTTATATATCAAATTCCACATTTGTGATGCTTTAGAATTACTGTGTATATCTGATTAGATTTTAGAGTTTATTAGCCTATTTTATGGGCCTTTTTTAAATACGGTCAAATTGCTATTTCCTTAAGTAAGTGAAAGAATAACGTACTCATCAAGGTCAAATCTTATATTTTAAAAGCTAAGTTCCTAATCAGCTCCGTTTAAACTATGGGTCAAAAAAAAAAAAATACTCAAAAACTCAAAAATTATAAATTGCCAAACTTTTCTCTTCAGTCTCGTTTAAAGACTACTTAACAATACAGGCCGAAATACTGAGTTCTTAAATAATTAAAATAAAATTACAAGGATCTGCATCCAACTTCATATAAGAGTATAGCCTTGATCTGACTAGATTTTTGATTTTGGTAGGCCCCTTCGATTGCCCAGTTTAAATTTTAGTAAAACACTTTACTCTGAAATACCTTAATGCACTGATCAACACCAAATTTCGTATTTAAATAGTTTAATCATAATGTTAGATCTGGCTAGATTTTGAGGCTCTGCACGTTTTAAGAACTTTGGTCGGTTCAGCCAATAATGCAGTGATGTCCTTTGATTTTGCTGTTCAGAAATATTTGCTTGAAATTACGTGAGGGGAAAGTCTTGTAATAGCTACATTACTAT
>JAFIDM010002131.1:73997192-74067041 GCA_023159025.1 Thereuonema tuberculata | reverse complement strand
TTGTTTACCAGGTGAGACCAAATTGTTTACCAGGTGAGACCAAATTGTTTACCACGTGACATCCGACAAAAAGATCAATTATTATTTTATCGATTCGTCCATTCACCAATGAATTGTGTCCAAGTCTTTATTAAATTGATTTTTTTCAGTGGTTTTATTTAAGATTCATGAAATTTTGTATGTTTTAGATTTCTTTTCCTGAAAAAAATGTATATCCTTTAAAGATTATTCTATCGATTATGTTATGGTTATTATCAGTGGCGAATATAGAATATATATTTTTTTGGGGGGGGGCCCAAGATTAATGTTCAACCAAAAAAACAAAACAAAAACGATGGAAACCTATCTGTTCAACCAATTTTTTTCTTTATATTCATTATTCGCCCCCCCCCGCTCTCCCCTTATATACGCCCTATGTTATTATATTATTGTAATAATGGAATTGGAATTATCGTTGTTTGCAGATTTAAGAGAATTGATAGGAATTATTTATCCAAGTTCCCAATTATCTTTTTTCCATTATTGTTATTATTATTTTTTGTTTAATCTAAGTCCAGACCAATGTTTATTTAGATCCCATTTCGTCTGAGAGCATTTTACGTGCGTTGCTAAAAATGACGTCAGCCGCCATGTCAGGAAGTGAATCGCAAACTTATTTCTGGCGAATTTACTCACTTGGGAAGGGAAATGGCATCAAATGATTCATCTGATTGGTTTCTAAATTGAAACTTGATACAGTAATTACTCATATGTTATTTAAAATAAGGTTCGCAAGAAGCATCTAATTTCGTTTTATTAGTTTTTTCATAGTTGAAGACAATTGGAAGATATATTTCATGGTATCCAAGACAGAGAAGTCGAGGGATGCTGGTTTAGCGCCAAGTACAAGCCACGGAAACAATGTTTCAGTAATAATAATATAAAAAATGTGGTATTGTCAGCAAAGCGAAAATTTTGAGCGTTGGCTTCGTGGTTGTGTTGGATCAAATGATCATTTATGATAATTAGTATCATCCATGTTTCGTCAATAAAGAAAGAATCAGGGTTCTATCCACGATCTTTGTTCTTCAGGCGGGCCATAAGGTTCACTCAAACGGAAGAGAGTCTTCTGCGTTTTTTAGAACGCGAACTTGTATATACTGGCGTAAATGCTATTTTAGGAACAGCGACAAAGGAGGGAAACGGGGATTTGAAAATTATTATGATTTAGCATCTGAAAAAGGCTGTAAATCTCCTAACACATTAGGTCCCTTACGAATTTGAATATAACCCAGAATATATTTTTCATATATCAGTATAGTGGAATGTAAAATAAACAGCTCCTTGCAAATTAAAAGAGAGAATAATAAACAGGCCCCCCACATCAAATTCCGGGCCCAGGTACCAAATGCAAAACCGGGCCTCCCCCCTCCATGCTATGAACAAAATCATAAATTCTTAGCCAAAAATATCGCGAAAATACCACACGATTTCTTACTTCTACAGCAGGGGTGGGCAGACTTTTGTAAGATAAGGGCTACCTCAAGTATACTCCAAGTGCCGCGGTCACCTTAAGACTAAAAAAAACGGAATCTCCAAATCGACAACCAAAAAAAAAAGACATCTTCAGAAATCTCACATGCGGTCACCCCAAAATGCGCGATCGACGTCTTGCCCACCCTGTTCTACGCTATAAACATAGTGTAGATATCAGCCCGGGCCCCTTTGACGTCCGGACCCGGGTGCTGAGGGACCAACTGAACCCCCCCTTGTGGGGGCCCTGAGAATAAAGGTAACCTCGAATTTTCTCTCCTACAATTTTTAGATAAAGTAGATAGTGAATTTGTCATTTCGGCAAAAAACAAAACGATGGCCTCTTCGAAGTTGAAATAGAAAACATCTTTATTTTCTTAGTTTTTCTAAAGAATCTCTTAAACCCGCCCACCTTTTCATGGTAATATCTTTACTCCAATAATTAAACGTTCATTGGTCTCCATTCAGAATAAGGAAAAAGAAAATACGAGATTGAATGGAAAACGGCTGCTGATTTTCTCTTCTAAGCAACGCAAAGTGAGTGTTCCCGCCAATCTCTCATGCCAACGTGATTGGTCAACCGTTGACGCTGATCTTGTTCTTGTGGGAAGATTCGTGTCAACGCCAATGGACTCAGAATCTTACGATGTAATCCAGGCATGACGTTCAAAAGTTCCGTTTAATCCAACCCTAGATTCTGAGAGATTAAGCATTCAACTTAAAATCCGATAAACATCGAAATGATTTCCATTTCATTCCGTTGTTAAAAATATCTGGGAATCTATTCCTTCTTCATGGCCTCTTTGTAGGATTTGTATGTGTATGTAAAGAGAACTTTCACGTTACTTAACATTTTGATATGATCACGTTTAAAATTGAAATTTGAAAACTTTTTCTGTTTCTATTTTTTCTTTCTTTCTGATTCGATGGAAACGAATTATAAAAGAAGCTTCATTCCCTGAACTTGGCAGAAATTATGCGTTAAATTTAGGATTTAAAGATGTTCAATACAGTTATCAAGGCGGCAGAGGATACGATAAAGACAAATTTCGTGATTTTTCTGAGTTTCTTTATCAATGTAGTGACAAATGTAAAAGAAAATGCACATAAATTTAAAAACAGTGTTGAAACTTATTAAATTAACTTTTATTTTATTTTCCCCAAGATATTCTTTAATTGGAACCTGATTCAGTAAAGAAGAAGGTAAAACACATTTGTCCAATTGAATAGAAATATTTTCAAGAAACTGTTTAAATGTTTCTCTAAAAAAAAGAATTACTTAGAAGGTGAAGGAGAGTTAATTAGCATTTGGAATGGATCAGAAAGACGATAAACATCAAATTCCAGTTAATTACAAACTGATTCGTCGACGATTTACATAATCGTAGTCGACGAACAGTAACAGCTGCGAAACAGCTGTGCTGAGCAAGAAGAGCCATTGATGAGAATGATTCATTTTAATCTTATTCACTCAACTTCAAAAAGAGAGAAAAAAATCATTGGAGTTCAAATTCTCTCCCATACCTCAAAATGGCCCTTTCCTTCCCTCCAGTGTAGCTCAATTGGCGTTGTAATTGGAGATACTGTCTGTTTTTGTTTCCGAGAACCTTCAGCGCTTTTGCGCATGCGTCAGGTCTCCTTCGATTTTATCAAAATAGGGGTGAGGAGAAATAAAGAGGGGATGTTTACTTTTTATCAGTGCTAGTTTACTAGTAGCTGCATTCTATTTGCACTTTTCGGGAAAGAATTATGGAAAGAATAAATACTATTGCAAAAATAACAGGTAGTAAAAAAAATATAGGTCTTAGGAAAGTACCCATCTCAGCGTATCACCCCTTTGCGGAGTAGAATCGTCCGCGAGTGGTGGTTCTAGCTTTTGAAAACGAACAGTACTTGCAGGTCCCCCACATCAAATTCCGGGCCCAGGTACCAAATTCAATACCGGGCCTTCCCCACCCTCCCTGCATGTTATGAACAAAATCATAAATTCTTAGCCAAAAATATCGCGAAAATACCACACGATTTCATACTTCTACAGCAGACTTTTGTAAGGTAAGGGCTACCTCAAGTATACTCCAAGGTGCCACAGTCACCTTAAGACTAAAGAAAAAAAAAACGGTATCTCCAAATAATAAAAAAATACTGTAGATCTCAGCCCGGGCCCCTTTGACGGCCGGGCCCCGGTGCTGAGGGACCAACTGACCCCCACCCCCTTGTGGGGGCCCTGAGTACGTGCAACTACTAAGTACAATAATTATAAAAAAATATAACAGATTATATATATATATATACATACATACATAAGGCCCAGTTCCGGATTAAGGGGGAGGGCGGCAAAATGGGATTGAAACAGTTATTTATTAATGCGTTAAATAGTGAAAAACAGCTACAGGGGCGGCATGGGACTGACTTGCCTCTCTCTCTGATAAATTTCCTAGATCCGGCACTGATAAGGCCTACAACAGGAATAAAACAAAAAGCAAAATAATGAAGCAAAAAAAGGAAAGGAAGAAGAAATGAAATTACTAAATTTTGGAATTCTCTGACTAACAAAGAAATGCGGAAATGCTAAATTAAATTTCAATCCACACTTTTGCATTTTTGTCACCGTTTTAATCTTTTATCACTTATTACATTTGAAAAACGTAAGGAATTTCTTAGGATTAATTAGAGGAATATTTAATCCTAACACATCAGTTTTGGGAACTTATAGATTAAATTCAGTTGTTATTTGGTAGATTCCCGTTTTATTCATTTAAGTATTCAAGTTTAACCTGAGACAAGCAAAAAAAAGTAATATTAATAATAATTATTTGTAAAAAGTGATTATAAATAAAATGAATTACTAAATAATAAATATTTTTTTTTTGCAAAAATTATCTGATGAAAATAAATTCTTATGTTACCATTATACATAAAAATGTATGGTTAAATACCTTATTTTGATTTATAACTTAAAGATGTATATTTATTTATAGTTGTTACTTTTCGTTAGCTTTTGAGTATTTAATCTCTTCCAGTCTCATTCCATGATTGATCTCATAGACTACCTGTGAATGCTTCAACATCTGTGACAACATCCTAAGATTAGACTGATTTAACACTAACAAGATCTTCGTTGCTCGGTGAACCACTGTATGTTATGTCTATTTTCATATGTGAATTCTATAGATCGTCCCTGTAGACTTTAACCTCCAACAAAGACCAGATCTGAATTAGAGTCATTTGAAACACAGGCCAAATCAATAAACATCTTCTATTAAAAAAACCACTATTCAGACGCCTATTTACAATTAAAAATTAAAAAGTAAAACAACTACGTTTCGAAACCTCGACTTATCCGGTTTCTTTTTCAAGTTTTAAACCCCTCTGCCTTAAAAGCGATCCTCCTTTAACAGGCTTTGTTGTCACAAATGATTATTTGTTAATGTGAGTTCATTTTTGCCGAATTCCGCTTCGTTTTTTTGTTTTGCTTGGTAGCTAATCTTAATGTGACCTTTACCACTACCAGATAGACTAAATTCATTCGTTGTCGTATGACAATTATAAAGCCATACCTTGGGCTTACGTACTCTCGCATTTACGTACAGTTTGCATTGGAAAAATACCCTAAATGTACGATGTTTGCTTCCGAGTCACATACCCTTTACGTACGCCGTGTACTCTGCCGCCCGCGCAGCACATTAATACTCCTTACTTTCGTTTCATCAGATTGTATTCAAAGGATTCGCATCTCTTTTGTAATTAAATTGAATTAAAGAGTTTATAACTTTAATTTTAGTGTTTCTTGCGATTAAATTACAAACTACATACAATGATAGACGAAAATAAATAAATAAATAAAATAAAAATACATTGCTTGGAATTAGTAAGATGCTCCGGGAACTATCCTATTATAAATCGAGGTATGACCGTAGGCCTACATACATTATGATAAGGAACCATCAGTGGTGAAGGATCTACTACCATGGCTCCTGTGGTTCGAAATATTCAAATAAAAAACACAATCACACCAGCAGTGAATCTTCCATAGCATTACAATTATTCCTGTTCATCCTCTGACATGGATACCATCGAACAACGGACTTAATTCTCTCTAAAATCCAGTTTTATCCCCGCATTTTGATCATGAATTAAAGAATAGAGGTTGATGACATCCCAATAGTCAACGATTTAACTCCTGTAGGGATTGAACTAATTTAAGTAATACTTCTTTATTTCCATGAGGTTTGACTAGACAGTAATAGACCTTGTACTCAATTTCTGTATATTACACTATATGGAATAGATTCGTTTACCAATTTTTGTCTCTGAATTTATATTACTTTAAAACTGTTCCCAGTTTTAATTGCCAACGTATATTTGTTTGAATCTGTTTTGTTTCCCACGAAACTCGTGTGCTGAGATGCACAGAAACTTTTACTTTGATTTTTTTTCTTTTATTATTATTTAAATGTTTCTTATAAAGTTGTTATTGAATATTAAAAAGCCAGATATCTGTGATTCAACAACTATTTTTAGGTCTAGAATGTTTGGCAACTGTTAGTTCACCTTTCTAGAATTCTCCAGAGGTTTCTATAAGTCAAATGGTTCTTAGCCCTTGATGTTAAAGTAAAGAATATTAAAGATAAATCACAAGAACATGATTCGAATAGTCTATTCTATATATTGTAAAGCATTCAAACTTTATTATTCAAATGTAGGAGAAGGGTTAAGGGCAGTCTTTGTATATCTAATGTTATGTTATGTGATGTTATGTTATATAGTGAATGTGGGTGGCAGAGAAGCCAAGCACTACGACCGGAGGTCTATTGTACTATCCCACGGAAATAAAGACAGATGGAGAGAAAGACTGAGAAAGTATGGTGGGAGAAGTGCAGGGAAATGGGAGAACCCCGAGGAAACCTGCCCACCGCGGATCATCCACCATCACGAAACCCACACGAGAACCGACCCCCTTCGTATATCTAACTACGACTGATATCTTCTATATCCACAGGCAATTCTTATTCGAAATAAAAGCAAGGATATCGTGACAGAAAATCTGTGTTTATTGTAGTTTAGATCAATAATACATAATTCTTTATTTTCTAATTTAAAGATTAGAAACCTAAAAACATACCAGAAGAATTTACCAAGAATTGTTTTTCAGTTTTTTTGTTATTAATAATTAACAAAGACTATTTCAATGTAGGGAAAAAAAGGAACTTTTGCACATCATCAACAAATTCCAAGAAAAAAACATACACTAAATGTTTTGAGCCTGTTTACAAAACGTTTTACAGAAACACATTTAATTCTAAAACCTTTAGACATACTACTGAATTCCTAAATGTATAAATAATACATTATTCTAAAACCAATAGCTGTCATTGATACAACACTGGGACAGGTATTCAATTGACGCAGTTATTCACAAAAATATTAAATATGTCGATGTTAGCAACTCAATACAATCCTATTTCAAATAAGTATTCTCTGAGATTCTCTAACAGACTCAAAATACTTCAAGTGTTGGGAGAGGAGCTATTTCAAGTCTTAATTCTTGGAAGTGCTCAATTGGATGTAAGACGATCTTAAGACTGATAGCAGAATTGTCCAACAACTCTTGGATAAACATCAGCCAAACTTCGTAAGATCGTCACAATCACTTATCAAAAGACTTAACGTTTTTCAAAACGTGAAGATCGTTGTAAGATATTAAATTAGTTTGTTTTAAATTGTTGTAATAACTACTTCTTTAAAAAAAAAAAAAATTCTAATCTGTATTTACTTTCATACTAGTGAGTTTTGAGAGAATTTATTAATGGTGACTTGGATTTATTGATTGGAAAAAATAAATAAATAAATAAATAAATAAATAAATAAATAAATAAATAAATAAATAAATAAATATTCTTTTTCCAATTATTTTCGATGAAGTAAATAAAAAGTAAATACAGTCGGACCTCTATTTAACGAAGTCGCTAAATCCCGAAAAAAAGTTCGTTATATAGAAAATTCGTTAAATAGAGATTCACCGTTTAAAATTACTTTAAACTACATAAAACAGATTTAAAATTTATAAACAATAAATATTATTAAAAAAAGTAATAATTTTTAATGAGATAAAGCATACATTACCACATGCTTACTTAAATTTTACTAATAAAGTCTGTTAATTTTGTCTGAGTTTTTTTTTTTTTTAAAAAGTGTTTTTGCTCATACTACGTCTCGCATCTTTGCACTTCACCAAAAACCCCTTCAGTATTTTCTTCAAATTGTAATCCGCGTCGGATTGTTTCAAATGATTTTAGCATTTCATCATACGAAGGTTTTTTGATTTCTTCATCATGATCATTTCCATTTTCATCATCTTCATCTTCATCGCAATTCATAGCTGTATTGTTTTTATTTGTCACACTGTCCAAAATATCTGATTCAGTTAGTGTTTCCGAGGTCTCAACTTCAAAATCAAGTGAAAGATAATCATCAATCAGCACATCATCAACAATTTCTTCTTTTTCCCTCAGCTGTATCCACATTTCTTTCATTTCCTCTAAGGGAATATTAATAATAAAAACATTTCAAAGAGAAAAAAAAATAGATACCACGAAAAAGTTCGTTAAATAGAAAATGCACTTCGCTATTTGGAGGTTATTTTACGAAGAAATTAGCAAAATGTTCTTCGTTCCAAAGAAAAGTTCGCAAAATAGAGAAATTCGCAATATAGAGGTTCGTTAAATAGAGGTCCGACTGTATTTTCAGCTACTGAAACTATATTCAGATGATGCAAATCGAAGATAAACAATATTTTATTCCTATTATAATAATAGATTGTTTTTTTTTTAATTATCCACTAGAAATCAATACGTCAGAATTCTCTTCTGTTTTCTATTACAAATGGTAAATATATACATAATACTGTAGAACCTCATTATAACGGACCCTATTATAACGGACGTCGCTTATAACGGACAGTTTTAAAAAAAATTGGCAGCCTACAATTAAGGTGAGTGAAGTGAAAGACCATTTAAATTTTGTTATTCAATATGTTGAACAATAGGTAAATGAAAATATGTTTGCATATTATGAAAACTTACGACATTTCCGTCAGTTATTAACTGAAGAAATAAGCAGCAAACAAACCCAGCAGAAAATAAATTATTTTTTCAAACCAATGAATGTAAGCAATCAACATGAACCAGGACCTTCTTGTTCTAAAAATTAATGCAGTGTATACGTACACATCTTTTTCAATTTAACCTACTATGTTAAAGGCTGTTTTTTATTTGATATATAATAAACACTTTTTATAGCTAACTATTGTACTTTCATTGATGTACACCCTGCTGCGTTATACCCTATAAGAATTATTTGTTATAAAACGGACTTTCATTAAAACGGACAACCTTCAGCCCCTATTAGTCCGTTATAATGAGGTTCTACTGTAGATATTTTTATGGGAAAAATGTTTATTAAAACTCTTTACATGTTTCGTAACATTTTTGTTACATTTTCAAAAGAGAATTATAATTTGGAAAATTAATAAAGAAAAAAGTATAATATGTTAACTATCAATAAAAAAGTGATACCAATATCACATATCAAAAATTTTAACAATAAATTACAATAATAATACATTAATACAATAATAATTTAACCAGATAAAAATAAAACACAATCACTTAACAGTAAAAATATTAGTTAAAAAATGAATTTCATTGAAGGAATTTCATGTTTTCGATTAAATAATTTATCATTAAGTTTTTGAATGTAGAAAGCTTCTTTTATTTATAGTTTTTAGGCTTCTGAAAGACGATATCCCCGGTTTGTCTGTCTGTGGACACATATCCCACAATGCTTCGCAACGGCTTCTGTTAGCTCAGTTGTAGGTGGCCTGAATGTTGAATGTTGTAGGTGGCCTGTTAGCTCAGTTGGTTAGAGCGTCGTGATAATAACGCAAAGGTCGTAGATTCGATCCCCTCATCAACTTAAGTTTTTTTTTTTAGATCATTATTAGGAATTCAGTATAATAACAAGGTTTGAGTTATGAATGAGGATTATTCCATATAAATAGCGGTGGGTAAGATAGCATGGGGTCGCAAACAGACAAGCGCGAGCATTTTCTAGACCACCCCGGCGCAGTCTATTCTAAAGTAAAGGTGAGTCAGAAGCTGTTACGAAGCACTGTGATTGGTTTACTAATCACTATCCCTACCTTGTTTAGTATTGCTCTCTTTATTTAAAACTTTATTCTGATTCCAATTTATTTCATAATTCGGAAAATTTTGTTCAAGAAAATTTTTCAAGAAAGAACTAATAAAAAGTATGATATATTTATCATTATTAATATTAAATGATTATCCATTATCTCTTATTTTGAAAATAATAAAGCAATTAGGTCTTTCAAAAAAAGTTAATAAAAACACTGCTTATAATAACATTATTACCATTCCTTATAATGGCACAATATCAGAAAAAATTGCCTCCAAATTAAGAAAATATAAATTCAAGATCATTTTTAAATCTGTGAACAACATTTTATCTGTATTGTCAAGAACTAAAGATATAATTGAAAAAAATCATAGTGTACAAAATAGTTTGCAATACATGTAAAAAATCTATATTGGTATGACACAACAATTTTTATATAAAAGGATTTTACAGCATAAAAACGAAACCAATAAAGCGGCTTTGATAGAGCACTTACAAAATTTTCCGAATTATGAAATAAATCGGAATCAGATTAAATTTTTAAATAAAGAGAACAATACTAAAAAACTACAAATAAAAAAACTTTCTACATTCAAAAACTTAATGGTAAATTTTTAAATCGAAAACATGAAATTCCTTAAACGAAATCCCTTTGTTAACTAATACTTTTATTGTTAAGTGATTGAGTTTTATTTTTATCTGGTTGGTTTATTATTGTATTAATGTATTATTATTGTAATTTATTTGTTAAAATTTTGATATGTGATATTGATATCACGTTTTTTGATCATAGTTAACATGTTATACTTTTTCTTTATTAATTTTCCAAATTATAATTCTCTTTTGAAAGACACGAAACATGTGAACAGTTTAATAAACATTTTCCCCATAAAAATATCTATTATGCATAAATTATATGATGGGATTTTTCCAGTATTTACGGTTGAAACGGTAAAGGTAAGTTTACATCATTTCTTAACAGAAACTGGAGGAAAAAAAATTACAAGTAAGTTCCAGAAAAGAATTTTAAATAGCAATGAATTATTTATTCATCTGTGATCTTAAGAATTGGTAAGTTTAGTGTAATTACAGTAATTGGTTGTAAATTTACTCTATCACAGTCTATTTAAATACGGATTTCAAATTATTTAATTCGATAAATAAAAAAAATGAAGAATATACCAATAAGTTATTAAGAACTAAATCACATTGTTAAACGATTGACTGAATAGGATTTTAACAATGACAGTATAATTGTCAAAAAAGAAAGAATGTGATTGGTTTATTAAAAGATCAGTTGTTCGTCAACATCTTAATTCAATATTAAATTTTAATGTATGGAACAGTAAAAAAATAAAAAAGAGTAGGTCCTAGGAGTATAGAAACAGTAAACATTTACGAACCGCTGATTTAAACTCTCAAGCAGATGACAGCTATAGATTGCATTGGTCAAATTGACATCAATTCAGTTTATAAATACTTGACTTAAAGTCTTCGCGACCAGAGTTGAAACTCCCAGAATGCAAAGCAGATTATAGATTTTTCCTTTCCTGGCCGGTCGTACACATTCAAATAGAAGAGAAAATGGCGGTCACTGCTTCACATTCAACATTTCGACGAGGAAAAGTTCTTAACAGTGAAGCTAGGGAAATTATTCTTAACGTTGCTCATCGATTTCAAGAAGATGTATGTGAGATTTTTGATATTTCCTATTTTTGGTAATTGAGAGTGATATTTCCTGCGGAGCTCATGACATTAATACTGGAGAAATTAGTCAATGATAATGTGTTTCCGGTTTCAACATTCGCCGCGACGACTTTAGGTTTAAAGGAATTTTGTAGACTTTTCATTACAATACCATTTTTACTTCTCCTTTTATAAATTATGCTATGCTTTAATTCATTGAGATTACATATTTCTTTTTCAGTGTTTCTACAATTTTAAAGCTTCAACTTGTATGGGAAAACAAAAAATTAAGAAAATTTAAAGTTTTGAGCATTAGTAGTGAAGAAAGTTATTAATTCCAAATGCTTAAGAGTTCCAACACATGTTCTATTGAATCTTGCTATCTTTGCTTCTTAACTTCTTGGTATTTTATGGAAAGTTGCTCAAGAAGAAAACTATTCCTTTGTTTTCGCTTAGGATTCGTTTTGTTATTCTTTTGAGAATTATTATTCAGGTCAGACAGAGTCCATGCTCCCTTGTTTAGATTCTAATGGAATTCAGCCTTTCTTTTTCTTAGTGTTTCTCGTTCATCTTTTTCCTAGTACTGTTGCTATTTTGTTTATTTTCAGTTTCTGTAAGGGTGAAAAAAAAAAAATACTGAATTTACTTATTGATGAAGTTCAACTGATATTGGCCTGTTGTTCTTCTGAATTGAACTGAATCCATTTCTTAATATCATCTACTAATCAGCCAAGTGTTTATTATTTCGGAAGTGAACGCCTGCTTGGATACGCTACGATGAATTACTTCCGAGAGATGTAAATATATTTCCTTTTTTAATGTGATTAGCCAACCAGTCTTAAAAACACAGTTCCCGAGACGTAAAGCACTGGCTTTGGAATGTTTATTTATTTAGAAGAAAAAGGAAGCTTTGAGAAATGCAGTCTGCAAACAATGTCTAAACCTTCCATCTGTATTTCTTGGCACAACATTAAATATCTCCTTCTATTTCCGACTAGTTAGAAAAAAAAATTAAGTAATCGTTCCTTTGTTTATTAAATAAAAGTTTTATTGTTATTATTATTATTTATTTGTTATACAGGCATCTTCCGGTTTACGAACTGACGATTTAGGAACATTCACTATAACGCTATAACGAACGTCACAATTCATTAGCGTCACTGTTGTGGAAAATATGAACTATGATAAAGATATTGACGCGCCAAAGTTATTATATTTACATAGGTTATTTTAGTATTTATTTTCTTTATTTCTGTTTTGAAACTCTTTTTATGCTTTTAATTAAAATTTACGAGTACAATATCTTGCTTTGTTTTTTATTCTTTTTTTTTATTTTACATTACCTATCGTTTCCGATAAACACACACATGCATTATAATAAAACGCATTGTATAGATCAGGGATGGCCAAACCGTGGCTTGCGAGTCACATACAGCTCATCGATATACGTATAATGTGCAGCTCGCGAAAATATGTTGGCGAACTCCTTTTTTTCATTTAATAAAAAAGGTAAATAAAAATGTTCAAGCTTTATATTATTTACCATAACTGAAAGTTCACTGGATTAGAACGTAAGTTTAATGTTCATGGTGAGAAAATGTATTTAAGAATTTAAATCCTACATTTTAATGGTAGGTTTGAGTCGGGGATTAAAGAAATTTAGCATCGGCAAGGATTACAGAGCAATTGGTAAACAAAACATGTGTTTCTTGCGGCTCTCTAACATTTGAAGTTTGTCGTATGTGGCTCTTACATTAAGCAAGTTTGCCCATCCCTGTTATAGATCATTAGATTTTAAGTACATGGTTTTAATGCTTTACAATGGCGTATATTCTAACTCGTATTAGGATATACATAACGAACAAAGCTTAAAACGAACAGCGTCTTGGAATGGAACTCGTTCGTAAATCGAAAGTTGCCTGTAATAATTAAAGAAAACCAATTAGGATCGGAGGATTCACATTTTAAAAATAAAACCTATCTATAGGTGATTATTTGCAATTTTTAATGAAACTGTTGTTTTGTATCTAGTCTCGGTAAGCAAGTGGTAATGCGCTGGAAGAGCTGGGTTCCAATACCCGACCTCGGCGGAGATCCGGGATTTGTCCAAGCTGAATCCTTCTCTAGACGGGTCGTAGCCAACACCCCCTCAGCTCTCTTTAAAATGGTACAGAGTTTCTTTGCCGGGGATTCTAACAATCCTACCACAATCTTGTCCCAACATGCCGTTCTTGAGCATGGTCTGCACCTACTTGGTTGAACTTTCGTGCTGTTTTTTCACTACAAATTCTCCATCTCGAAATGCTGTAATAATTTCTTTTGAATTGAATGCATTTCAGCAATATAAGTTGCCAATGACTTGAAGCATTTTGTGTGATCATAATATGCTATGAAAGGCAACATTCTTATTAGACTGTTTAAATACAAGTCCCATAAATCATCTCTTATGCGTCCTCGTGAACAGAAGAAGAGTAGAAATCATTTCCATGTACTGCCACCAGAATTTGAAATTAACATCTTTTTCAACTTCTGAATCAACAAATTGTTTCAAAATGTTTTGGTCTCGCACGTTGGTAAAGAAGTTAATCGCAGCTTGAATATCATCTTCAAGATGAGTAAATTCATCAGAAATATAATCTGCTTCTTCGGAAATACAATTCAGAAAACGAGGCAGGAAAATTCTCCGTAAGGTTTGGTAAGGTTTGCATCTTGTGAGTTTTCACACTTTTGGAATTCGCCTTGCCTTCCTCACTTAGAGATATGGCCGAAAGTGGTCTTCTAACAAGCCAGAGCACTTATATGTTGACCAATTATATTATGCAAGTTCATGTAGCACACCCATTTTCAATATTATTCCCTGCTAAAACTCTTCATTTGACCACTTTATTTCTAACAACTGAGATATAAGCAAGCCCCCCAATCAAATTCAGGGCCCAGATATCAAATGCAGTAACGCCCCCCCCCCCGTTAAGGTCAAAATCGTAGGTTCTTAGCCAAAAATATCGCGAAAAAAAACACGATTTCATATTTCTCCCTTTTAAACATACCTCACAGTTATTAGAATCATTTTTAGAATAAATTAATTTAACACCAATATGTATTTTTACCAGCTCTAACCGAAAATTTAGAAATAAAATTTAGAAAAAATTCGTTCTACGCAAACATTGTAATGCAGAATAGCTCTATGCAGACAGTTAAAGCAGAAAAGTTTTTATTTTTTTATTTATTTCGGCCTTGTATGTCAGTCCACGGCGGGACGCAAGGCGTTCCCCCTAAGAACGGCGGGAACACTGGTCGTAATCACCCCTACTGACCAGGTGACTGGGGTGATGGGAAGAGAAGAGATAAGGGACAGAGAAGAAGCAGACAAACACAGAAAAGGAAAGTTAAACAGCCACGCCACGACCGGGATTCGAACCCGGGTACTGGCACACTGTCCGCAACGGCAGACCGCCGTCTAGACCGCACGGCCACGCCAGCACGGCAAAGCAGAAAAGTAGTTTGTATAAAATAATAGACTAATTCACATAATTTGTTTTTCGGTTAAGACCTCAGCCCGGTCTTTGGTGTTGAGGGACCAACTTCCCCCCCTCCTCCCCCTTGTGGGGGCTCTGGATTTAAGGCATGGTCAACCTTAAGACCACATAAAAACTCAGCATTTCACAACTAATTTTGATTAGAAAATTATAAAAATACATATCATATTTAATACAATTTAAAGCTCTTTAAGCGATCTACAACTTTTATTTGAAACTTTTTCAAATAAAACCAAAAATACAGGATTTAGACAATTTTGTAGCCAAGGGTATGCGCGCAATACAGGTTTTTCAGCTGAAACCGCAAGAGTTGTAAAGGGGAGAACTTAATTAGGGGACCCCGAGGGTCTTCAGTCGACTCCCAAATGGAACATGTTCCATCTCTTGGGTCTGACTAAAAAATCCGGGGCAAAACCACTCACAATAAGAGCAATAATCGTCCCATTATTGCCCTCCTGGAGGGCTTCAGTTCCCCTAAATTCTCACTTTTACAACTTTGCGGTTTCAGCTGAAAAACCTGTAGTGCGCGCGTACCCTAAAAGAAATTATAATTGGTCTGAAAAACAAGGTTTTTCAATGAGAAATATGGAATAATCAAGAAAACCGTTGATTTTAGGACAAAACATAACATAACTTTATTTTAAGCACACAAAAAGACGATTAAAAAAGAGAATCATGACATTTGGCCTAACGCTTTTTAAGATACGACCCAATAATTATTTGCATGCAGAGAGCGACCGATCTAACCTTCTAACCCCCTCCCTACCAGTCCCTACTCCCCTGTAACTTCTTTTTTCTGACACCGGTCTTTTTTCTATTCCCTTTATAATAAATGAAATATAACAGTTGCCAAAATTGTGTGATTTGCCGTCACAACTCACGATTTCAGATATTTTTTTTTCTAGACTGTAACATCATCATGTGTACAATAAGTAACATATATTTCTATTGTAATTTTAATGATTTGTTTGTAAATTGTTTGAAATTGACTAAAATTACTTTCATCAGTTCCGCTTCCAGTAAATATGAATTAAAAGTAACCATCTCCCAAAACTCCTTTTGAATCTTTTTTCGAAATAAGTAATTTTTAATGACTGGTGACAACTCGTTTGTGTGATCTTGTTATTGCGATTGGCCAATAAACAAAGAATATGATTGGTTCATTTGTGATTGGCTTCAATAAATTAGAATTCTTCTCGTAGGCGGATAGGAAGAAACAAATTAGAAAAAAAGAAACCAAGTTTACTCCGGAAGACCATTAAGTTTCGAGAAATGTTTGTTTAATTAAGACGAAATTAACATCTTGTAGAAGTGTCGGATGGCCGATATGTTTCCCTCCCTCTCCTTTAAAGAGGGAGTACCATTACGAATGTGTCCTCGCTCAACCTACATCTCTCATTGCAATATCCTTCCATAGGAAAACAATATAAAATTTATTGCCAACATATTTTAAAACAATAAATAACATAATATCTAATCATTAGTATTTATAAAAACGTCACATCTGGTGAGACATAAAAAAGGAGAATTATGATTAAAGTTTATTAAGAGTTTAACCCTGAAATGCCTACTGATAAAGTTTTAATTTGGGAGTGTAGGCTAAACAAAATTAGAAAAAACAAGAAACTTGAAACATATAGTGGCGCGCATATAAACATCCTGAATCAACAGAATAAATATCTCGTATTGGGTATAGAGGGCTCTAAATGCCTACCCTTTCCAATTTGAACTTGGAAAAAGGAAACTTATATTTGGAGATTTGAGGGCTAGCACAGTCTATAGAAAATAGAATTAAACTATCGAATTTCCGTTTAGTTTGTGCATTTTAGGGGAAGGTCCTGCTTAATGAACTTATTATCGAAAATTAGGATTTTTCATTACCATAATCTTGGTGTGCATGTTTAATAGGAAGCGCAAGTATTTTTAATTTAAAAAAATATATATATATATTTATTTAAAGATTATTGAAAAAGATTTTAATTTTTATGTTTATAATAAAAGTATTCTGGCAATTGTTATGAAGGTTGTGTGTGGAATTTCACACAAGAATATTCAGTCATCAAGTAACCACCGCACCGATCCTTTTATTCGACAAAACAAACTGATAAGCGCGTAGACGTCAGCTCTCTGACCCTTCTTTACCAAATAGGCGCACTATATGATTCAAGTTTCTTGTTTTTCCTAATTTTGTTTAACCTATAGCCCCAAATTAAAACTTTATCAGTGGGCATTTCAGGGTTTTTAATAAACTTGAATCATAATTCTCCTTTTTTATGTCACATAAGCTGTGACGTTTTTGTAAATGCAGTATTAATTTGTTGAAACTTTTTTGTTTAGAGAAAATACGTTTTAATCTAACCACTATTATTATTATTTTCAATGTCTGCCACTTTTTGAATGTATCCCAGTACAGCCCAAACTAAGTTACAGTATCAGTATGATCATTCGAAGCAGTAGTCATTCTAACATACATGCAAATATTAACTTAAACAGCACATTCGATAATATGATACGATTTTTTTTCATTTTATAACTGATCTAAAATATATATAACTTAGTAAACCGCTTATTTATGGATGGTTCGTGGCTTAGTGATTAGATTCGCCGACTGCTGCTGAGATATCCCGGGTTCAAATTCCGTAATTTTTGTTTTTAATTAAATTACAATCCAAATCATTTTTGGCTATTTTCTTAATAAAATTTTCTTTCTAATATGTTTTAATCTAACCATAATTATTATTTGAAATAAAAACTAAAAATCAGCACTGTGTATGACCTCTACTTAAGCTTGTAGGATGTCCTGGTATCACGTTTTTGGTAAAATCTCGGAAACCAGGAGAGATATCACAAAAATGCACATGACGAGAGCAATCCATGACAATCTAATGATGTTTCAACCATAATTCTAGGTGCTATAGTTTTGGCTGTAGGTCCGGTCGACTGTAAAGGGTAACAACAAGATGTGAACAGTGGCAAAATTTGTAAAATCCAGATTTTCTTTTTGGCTGGTCCGATTTTAATTATTTTTGATACACATGTAGATTAGGATGTTTTGAACCAGTTTTAAAAATTTTACTCAAAAATATGCAACAGGCCCCACGATATCATCTGCCAAATTTAACGATTTAGACAAAACGGCACTTGAATCATAATACCGGGTGATCCAAAAGTAACTAAAAATTTGAATTTGCAATAATTTATGATATATTGATAGTAGAAAGATGCGGTTTTCACAGCAACGCTCGGAATAAAGCGGGATTTTGTGTCAAAACAACGAAACTTTATTGCTTGATTAGTTACATTCCCGACAGATGGCGCTGTCGGGTCAGAGAGCATCTGCCTGCCGGTATACAAACAGCACCTTTGGCTGACATCGTTAAATGTGAAGATGACAGTGATGTTGTTTCCTTGTCGTGGTTACTGCACTTAACGCATCGGAATGTTGTGATTGCCTCCTAGTCAAACTGTATTATCAGAACGCAGAATGTGCAATGCGGCATTGCGCGCATATCGGACCATGCAAGATATGCGAAATGGCAAAGGAACCATGACTTGTGCAGCACTGAGGCAAACGATAACCAAATTTGAAGACACAGGTTCTTTGAAAGCACGTCCACAAAGTGGAAGATCTCAAACCAAGTACCATTGTGCAGGATTTCGAACATACGGTGGATGAACTATGGGCAGTTTCGCAACATGGAGAATGCAGTGCTTGTGATGTTTCACGAAGAACTGGCATATCGTATGTCACTGTATGGAGATCACTGCAAATCATCCTGGAGAGATATCCCTACGAAATTCAACACTTGCAGAAACTGTAACCTATCGATTTCATGAAGTGTCAAGAATTTGTCCATTGGGTTTTCCAGCAGATGGAGGACCATGAAGATTGGCTGTCCAAGGTACTGTGGACAGATGAAGCACATTTCACATTTAATGGCAGTGTCAACCTGCAACCTGCACAACTGCCGCATCTGGGCTACAGAAAATCCACATGCATTTGTGGAAACCCCTCCTGCATCAGCCAAAAATACAGTCTAGTGTGGTTTCACCACTGAATTTATTATTGGTCCCTTTTTCTTTGAGGAAGTCAGGGGGTCTGAACTTCAAACTGTTGCGGTCACATTTGAGTGATATGCAGCACTGTTACAGAGCAGCAGCATTCCACACTTGCAAGAGTGGTAAGCACTCCATACAGTCACATTCATTTAAGATGGAGCGCCACCGCACATTGCTCCCTGTCAAGAGACTGCTATGCTCAACATTCGGGGAGAATAGTGTCCTCAGTTGGTCCTTTCCGCATGGGTGGTCACCAACCTCTCTCGACCTCACACCTTGCGACTTTTATTTGTGGTGTTACTTGAAGTCAAAGGTGTAAAGTGGTCGGCCAATGTCACTGGGCACGTTGAAGGATTTCGTCCAATATCATGTGTCTGCAATAACAACAGATATGATGTTGAATGCGGTGAACAGTGTCGGCTTTGCTCCTTCCTGATTGAGGGGCGCCACTTTGAACATTTGTAAGCCTGTATTCCGTGTGAACTGTCCTACCTCACCAGACAAATGATGCCACAACCTGTGGCACCTTCTGGTGGTCGGAAATGTAACTAACAAGGCAATAAAGTTTCGTTGTTTTGACACAAAATCCCGTGTCATTCTGAGCATTTCTGTGTAAACCGCATCTTTCTATATCAATATTCCACAAATTACTGCATTTTCAAATTTTAAGTTACTTCTGGATCACCCGGTATTAGAGGCTAAGGAAAAAAATTGTCAGATTTTACAACACTTTTGAAAATTTATGGATTTTAACTATTAAAAACGATCATTTGATAATTTTGCTTTTGATGTCTCTATCAGTTGTCTTCTTTTTTTCTTTTAGAATTATATAAGAAATTAATGAGATTATTCATAAAAATACGTTATAAATTTGGAATTATACATAAAAATATTACCGAAATTTGCCTTAATAATATGATAAAAGGTAAGAAAATATATTGAATGATTTAATACATAATTTACTTTTAAGACATTCAGAAAAAGAAATTGTAATGTAGTGGATATTAAGTAAAGATTAAATTTAAGAATACGGTACCCTGAATGGCCACCAGCCGTGGTGATTTGGTGCATACTGTTATCTCAAGATCGCAGTTAGCCAGATGAGGGTTAGTTTTTCTAGTAAAAGATCTTGCAAAACCATTTTGAAATAAGCATTCTACTTTTTACTAGTTAATTGTTCATTTCACATTATCCATCATGTTGAAAATAGTATGATGGCCGCTGGCTATTGGGGTTACCATATTCTGAAGTTTAACCGAAATAATAGGAATACATACAGTAAAATAATTTGCTATGAGACATCATTTGCCGAGGACACATATTTGTGATAATACTGCTTCTTTAATTCTGAAATAGGGAAATGTATTGGACGTCCTATTCTTCTACACGATATCTACAGTAGAACTCCAATTATCGGATAATTATGACCGGACCCCATTTGGATAATTGGATGTTTTTCCGAAAAAAGGGTCTATTTTAATTAATTACTGTGTGTATATTGTAAATGGGAGGAAAAAAACTATATTTAAAGAAAAAGAGCTTTTAATTAATTAAATGAAAAGGCAACACTTTTACATGTTAAGCGTAGTTACAAGTGCTGAACATTAGTACAGTATTGGATACAGTACAGATTTGGATAATCAGAGATTCGGATATTTGGAGTTCTACTGTAGAGGTTAATTTAGTCTTAATAAAGAAGGAAAATGGTCTTCTGGGGTCAATTTGGTTGGTTTTCATTCTAATTTCTTTTTTTTTCTTTATCCATCTGCGAGAATAATACTGATTTATTGAAGCCGATCACAGATGCTCTCAAAATGATTAACTATCAAAATTGATTTCCATTTAAAACGTACAACAGATCTTAAAAGTAAAGTATATAATTTTTATTTATTTATTTGAAGAAAAATCATAAATGAAATTGTGAAAGACTTTGCTAATTCTCCTATCATTCGAATCCACTATACAGTAAAGGCTTTTCTATATTTTAGTGAACTTAAAAAAAAAAAAAAAATCAATCTTACCAAAGTAAATCTTCTCAATTTCAATGTTTTAAATGGCCTTTTTCACAGCAAAAAAATGATCCTTGAAGGAATCCTTTTAATAGTAATTGGATCAATTGTTAAACATTGATGTCACCAAGACACATCCTAGAATTGCTGTTTCAACTAATTGTAGGGCTAGTGTTGTAAATCCACGCACATTGTATTTCCGAATAGATATAACATCGAATTAAAAAAAAAATGTTTTAAGGAAGTTTTACAAAACAAACTTCGAAATCTTGTAGAAGTGAAGAAGATCACTGTATCAATGCTTCAATGCACCGGTATGGCTATGTGTCATGCAAAATATCTTTAAAGTCTATGTTTATTTTACTTTTGGTAATAAAAATTGATTTATTTCTGTAAGTTACTGAATATATTTTTATTATTTACATCAGAATTCCGAAAAAACTAAAATATGGAGTTTATTGACAGACTACGATAATATCAAAGGCAAACTGAAAATAAGTAAGTTCAAAAAGACATACTTATTTCTTAAGTAAAATCGAATGAAAAAATAAGAGAAATAAAGTGATCTACTGCAAATAAAGACAACATTGCTTCTCTTGAATGAAATGTTGACTGTAGACTTGTTAATTCAGTGGATCACTAAAACACAGCTCTAGAGAAGAAATCTTCGACTTGAAATATGAGATTTAGATGCATGTTTACCACTCTCCTGATTCAATGTCCAGTGATTATTAAAAAGCCTTCACTTCTGCCTGAACCTTCTCTATGGGCCAGTGGCAGTTATCATGCCTAATCATGCACCTGATGTAATCTTGATGTTTCCTACATCAACTTCTTAGCTTCTAATAATTCAGCAGTACTTAACAAACCTTCTTGTTATTCAAGGGTTCTCATTTCTACAGTGTTAAAATAAAATCAAAGCTTTATGTCCCAGAAAAACGTGTGTGGTCTTAAAATATGATCTTTTTGTCCAAGCCTTGGAGAATGCCAAATGAATGGTGATTTGCATGCCATTCTTATATGTCTTAAAATCATTCGCAGATTTAGATTGCGAGAATGGTCCAAACAATTAAGCACCTTTACATTCTTTAATACAAATGCACTATTTGTTTAATGTTTTCTGCATGAAGAAACCAAACTACAGATTACATCTCTTGTTTAATTTAATGGTGCTGAACAATGGATGCTATTTAAACAATGTATTTTAATTCTTTTTCTTGTTTTCATTTGAGTGAGCTATTTATGTGCATGTGTCATACAAAATAATAACCTTACGAAAATATTAACAATATAAATAACAATTTATTCTAATACAACAGTTATAGATCCATCAATTGTGACAATGACATATACAAATGACATTTTTGATATGAATGAACTCAATTCTAACAACAGAATATGTCCATACAAAGTACATCACCCTGGAATTGTACATAGGAAAAAACTACACAATAGTGAGTAACCAAATACTCAAAATACGAACAACACCAAATGTACCAAGTGACTATAGTGAAATTCAAAAAGCTGAAATTTAAATCATGTTTTAATGATGGTATTTGAAACCAGCAAAGCTAACAACAATTAAAATAAAATAAAGACACCAATTAATAAGGTCTGGTTCCAGCCAAACCTCTTCAGAAGCTAGTAATGCTGGCACGACGTATACTTGGGTGTAGTCTTGCCACTAAATAACTTTGATACTACAACAGTAAGGCAATCTCAACTAAAAGTAGAATTACAAAAGTTTTTTTTTCTTTCTTTAAATTTATAATTATTAAGTTTATTGCAATTCCTCTGCATTAAAAGATTCACAGCAATAAACCAGATGAATTTCTTGTAGATTTCAGTAAAACTATATATTCTTCTTTTTTTTCTTCTTTTTAATGGCTTCATCCACAGTATATGAAATAAATCCAATGATTAATTTTAGAATATTATTTTAAAAAGCATTTAATCCTCTTATCAAACAAAGTGCTTAGAGTGAAACCTCGTGTTTTGAAATAGAGATTTTGTAAAAAGTGCTAAGACCAATTTTCGGATCAATAAGTGGACCTGCTTTTGGCTGTAAAATTAAAAGGAGAAGATTTCTATGTAGTTTCTGACTGGGATAGGTAAAACATACAATTCTTGCTTTAAATCTATGTTGACAATACGTTCTAATGTTAAGTGCCCTACTACAGGGCTATGTGGGCCTTGGGGTTGCGGGAGGTAAAGCTCCCTACATTCTGTGACCAACAAGACTAAGTTGAGGTCGGGTGATCAGCCTTCTGCCTTTAACCCCCGGGAAAGAAACCCGGTACTCATTCAACAGAGGGCTGGGTAGACCCTAAGACCCGTTTGGAGAAGAATGGAGCGTGGAAAAATCCCCACCCTCTGCCGAGGCCAGGGATCCAACCTGTCACCTCCAACCAGCAGCAAGTGCCCTTACCACTCGGTTACTGGGTCCATCTAATAATATATACTACTGATAAATTTATAAAAAAACTTTTTTAACTCAATTACTAGAACTAAAATAATGAATTGTATCTATATATTTATTTTTTGCCATTTATTTGTCATAATCAAACAACAAAAGCTTAAGTTGATACCAAGAAGAATTCAAGATAAAGCATTTACTTAGAATTTGAAATGTTTTTATTCTATCATTGTTCTTTTTTCAGAAATAATGCAAAATAGAAAATTCACCTAAATTACAATCATTAATGCAAGAAAACAATGACACTTTGGATTCTGCAATTTGGATATTATTTTTCTTCCTCATTGTACCACTGTGAAGTTTAATAACCACAAAATAAAATAAAAAACAAAAACAACAACGTCCTTGTTTTTGAATAAACACAGATATGGTTTTGTCATTAACAGCTGCTTCAGGATGCAGCAATAAATTTTCATGCATTTCAAATTTGGCCTTAAGCAACAAGGTCAAGTCAGTTTTTCAGTCCTTTCTTCGTTTCAATTCGTTTAAATAAGGAAATTTACACCAGGAGGATTTTCAAGGAAGAAAGGACAGTCTATGTGAATTTTCTTCTATTCTTACCCTAAGATTAAGAGAAGATCAACTATCTCTTTTTGAGGCAACTACTTCCTAGGTAAGCAATAAGAATAAAAAGAGAAGCTGGGATGATGACCAAAAACCACAGGGAAAAAAACGTTCTAATTTCAGAACTTCCTTTTTTAAAATTTGTGTTTTTTAGTATTTGCGAATTATTGAGATTGCCCAAGTAACTATAATATATTAATAAGAGATATTGGTTAACATTTAAATTAAAAACAAGACAAAATCAACCCTTTCTACCAGCTCTTGATATTTCACTATAATTCCTCTAAATATGTAAAGTATACCTACAACAATGAAAACTGGAATTGCCCAGAAAAACCAATGGGCTAACATCCATCCAAGATCATAAAATAAAAAATAGACATATACTCTTATAATAAATAAATTAAATCATTCAGTGTTGTTCAAAACATGTTCCAATGGCCTCCCATGCATTAGTACCATTTGTAGACCAAAGGAAGTCATGACATTTGGACTGTCCTTAAATGACTGAAGGGATTAAATTTCTTCAATTTACAAGAAATAATACTGACTTTTTGTTCTTTGAAGTAGTAGCTATCTTTTAACTCCACATTCTGACCAGTGCCGTTTTATGACAAACAATACTAAAATCCAAACTTGAAATTTTGTTTTTGCAACAAGGCAGACTTTTAAGTATTTGTTTATATCATCATTTTTGATTAGGCCTTTCACTTCTTATCAGTGGATGTGGCTCTTAATCAGTGCAGATGGAAATTTCATAGTGGGAAATAAAGAACAGAATGTCAAGTTACGACAGACAAGGAGATATAAACAACATCCGTGCTTTGCTTGGATTTAAGTCATGATCAAAACAATTATCAGAGCAATCTTGTAAAAGATATTAGAATATTAAGTAGTTCTATAAGTTGTATATTATATATACTTTTAACGTTTAGTAAATAAAATTTTAAAATGCACAAGACAAAAAAAATATGACCTATACAGTGCTAAAAATCAAGACACTATACTGTAAATAGTATTTAGCTACTGGTGTATTCCAATAACAATGCTCATTTCCAGAAATCAAAGGAAACAAGATCTCATCATATCAACATGAAACAATTAAACCAAAATTCAATTCGAAGCTCACGGCATATCATAAAAGGTCTGATTCCGTCCAAGATTTCAGAACAGTCTCTTTCTTGCATTTGAACAATTAAGGAAACATTCATCCAAATTATTGTAATGACAATTTCAGCTCAATTAACACTGTATCATATTTTATTTTTTCTCTTCTTTCTGGATTTAATTCAACGACACACACTTCAAAATCTCAAAAGTGACTTGAAATGACTTTAAAATTCTAAAGAAAATACTGTATGAAATTTGCTGTTACTTCAACTTAAAATAGAAACTAACAACAACGGCCTGCACCCACAATTTTATTAATTGTCCAATTAACTTTTTTTAAAAATTGTTTTTGTGTAATTCCGTAACTTGAACTGTGACTGAAAATTATGACATTCTCGTTCTAGTGGATTGCAGAAGGTAAAATATGTTTCTACAAAAACAATTCTTTTTTTCTTAATAAATTTATGCTTTCAACATATCAGTAATAAGTATCCCTCCTTGTTAAATACGCTTGTTGTCTGATGATGATTGGTCTTCTTTTAAAAAGAATGGCTAATCAGTGGTATATTTATTGTTTGTTATAATATTTGGAGATCACTAATCAAATGTTAAGCTGCACTATTATTAGAACGTGTTTCTTATTCTAATCAAGAATTGATCTTTGCTCCAACAATTCCTGTTTGCTTGCTACCTAAGTACTTTAAAAATAACTTTAGATTCCAGGCAGTCAATAATTATTTGGAGAACCCTTCGCTGCCTCTGAAATTAAAAACAACAGTCTCTGAAGCATTTTCAATTATATTATATGAATTCTCAAAATAGGATCAATGATATTGCTTACATAAAAACCATCCTTTAAATCTTTAAAAAAAAAAAAAAAAAGAAGAAAACAATGATAAATAGTTTCAGATTCTATCAAGTCAACAGCAGGAACTTTTATTAGAAACAGGCAGTAAAATAAAAGCAGTAAATGCTAGCATTAGAGATGTTTTATTCTCATAATACCACATATCTCATAAGCCCCCAACCATCTGGCAGAGGCTCATAAGGAACTCAACATCAAGGCAGACACATTCAACATTCTTCAAGATGGAATCTGTTTGCAAAATGGAAAGCAGTAAATGTTACAATTTGCAGTTTTTAAGCAACACACTTTGTAAACTGATTTTTGTAGTCAGTATGAAGATTCCCATACATATTCGCAAGTTGCAAATGATGCAGTCTTTGGCACTTGATGGCTGTTCTATGACCTACGGGATCTGTGTCAAGGTGTTCAATGGTCTTGACATATTTACAACATTTTACTACGTGCAGACAAATGATTGTGTGGAAGTGACCACAGAAAATTAATTTAATAACACAAAACTATAAATTTTCGTAACATATGAGTGATCCCCTCCTGCTCTTTTCAATGAATTTGTAATAAACTGCCAAGGGATCATAAACAAATTGTCTGTTACAATCCACGATTTGATTTTCTTAATTTTAAATAACTATACATTAGTTATCGTTTTAAGTTCATTTCAAATCTTAAAATAAATTACATGTGATCAAGAGATCTAATGTCTTCAGGATTCTCTATCAACAGTAGGATGTTTTCGAGAATTCTTGTCATAGAGAAGAAAACATTTCTAAAAACAATAATCTAAAAAACTGCCAAATTTTTATTTCACCAGAAGGTCTGTCAAATCAATTGCTTTAAGACCTTCTACTTTGAAAGAGTCAATTATCGTTAACCGAGGTTTCTGATCCTACGGAGAAAATGGGAATTAATTACAGTACGATTGAATAAGAATTCTACCGACGCTCTTTACTATTTTCTTTTTATTTCTGATTTGTTCATGTACTTAATGTATAACAAAAAATTCTGATTCTTTATTTTTTTTCTACACCATTTAAGTCTTCTTCTTTCTTTTCAAATTTATTCCCTAGCATTTTTAATAAATTGCCACTATCACAGAATTTGATAAAAAAAGAAATAAAAATTGGATCACTTGTACAGAATGTTTGAAATACTGTAATGACAAATTAAATGCATTCTTCATCACTCTCTCTACTATATATATAATTAATTGGTAATTAATTACCAAATGTCACATTATTCTTAATTATGAAAATTTTAAAAAACTTCATTTCTTTTGAAGCTGCTTTAGAACTGTAAAACACTTATTCGAAAACTACATTTCAATTTCACAAATTTTCATAAACATTTACAAATTATTGCTTATTACAATCGATACATTCTTTCATATTTTTTTTTCCAAATTTAAAAAACTTTTTTCTTGGTTTTTCCTAATAAAAAATTAAAATTTTGGTATTAGAGAGCTAATTGTAAGGAAATAGTAAAAGATACGAACATTACTGCATTTTAGTCACTGCCAAAGATTTAAGTTTTTGTTTTCATTATTTAAATTTATCCAAATACATTTCTTATATATAAAAAAAAACATGTCTTTAAAAAATATGTTTTTTTTACAAAAAGAATTATTTTTTTTTTATTTGCTTACTTTTATTCACACTAATATGAGTCGGTATACCAAGAATTTAGAATCAACTGAGTTTTTTTAGTTCTACTAAGTTAACAATTAGCAAACAAGGTTTGATATTTTGCAGTAATTAAATGTTAATTAACTGTAATTGAGGGGGAGGAAATGAAATTGAGAAACCCGAACTTAGAAAATATAGCACAGTACATTATCAAATTTAGTAAATTGAAAAGGAAAAAATGTTTTGACAGATCAGCAATTAGAAGACACAGGTCGTAACTATATTCAGCATGAGTTATTACGAAGAAGTTTTAAAACCCCAGAGTACGATAAAGGTTCTATGAAGAATCAAGATCCCTTTTGTACTTGTTTACAAATAATTTAAGAAGCTTCAGTTAAATTTTATTATTTTGTGTATAAAAATAAATAAAATGACCTATAGAAATAATAAGTAGAGTCTCAGATCATTAACTTTACTAGAGATTCAACTATTAGGGATCTCAAAATGTCATTTCTCATTGAAAATTGGTTAAAGGAAAAGACAAATAGGAAAGAAAAAAAAAGGATTTGGTTTATTTTCTTACAATAAAAGAAATCCACCAGCATTTATTTAAAGTTATCAAAACTATTCATAATTTTGCCGCACAAGGTGTGATAGAAGAAAGCAGAAAGCTTAAAGAAATGTTTCTATGAAGTAGCATCAAATTTTGCTCATGAAGCTCCATATCTTTTGTTGTGGGGTTCTTTAAAACTATTTGTAGGAAATATAAAAAGTAAAACTTTGACAATAAATTCATCAACTCATCAAATTTTTGTAATAAATTAAAAAAAAAACAAACAAAAGACAATGCATAAAATTTTCTCCATTAAATAGCACACTACAAACCTGAAGCATAGTTGCTTTACTTCCAATTAAGTACAATGAATAAGTATTTACACGACATAAGAATTTAAGTTACTCTGGGGGAAAAAATAAAAATACAAACCTAGATGCCAGATTACTATTTTGAAACATAAAAGTTGGAAGATATTTCAGACTGCTTTAATGAACTCTAAATTTTCAGACAACACAAGGGCTTTGTAAGCAACCCAATTTAGTCAAGATAAAAATTATAAAATAAATATGTTTAAGTAAAGAGATGCCTATTTGGTAATATTTGTACATCACACTGTATCAATTTCATTAATGTTCATATTTGATCTCATTTTGTTTGCCTAAAAGATATCTACATACAGCATAGTAGTGGAAGAGAGCTCCTACACCAACAAATGTATGCCAAATTGCATGGGCACAAGGAATTCGCCCATCACTTTTGAAGAAAATAACACCTAAAATATAAATAGCACCTCCAATTGCAAGTTCCTGCATGCCAGCCGATTCACGCTAAAATTGAGGAGGAAAAAGTAATTAATTAACCACTATAATGTAGGATTAGGACTTAAAAGCATTCAAATGTTTGAAAAATAGTAATAACAATAATAATTTTAATTATTAATTTGCAATCAAATCAATTTAGAAAAGAAATTAAAAGTTAATCAATAGTTGCTTACTGATTCTTACCATATTTAGAATGGCAATGGATGGTGAGATTCCAATGATCAAATAGAATACAGTTTCCAACCACTTGTATCTAATAGGGAAAAGAGAATAAACAATTTAAAACTTTGTTGTACTTTGTTAAAAGAGATGAAATGTGAAATTTGATGTACAGTGTGAAATTACAAAACAATAATTGTATGAAAACTGTTGTTACCAACTTGTACAGCTCATAAGAAGTTGCTCGTAGCGATATACCTGATATCTGACAGAGTACTGTTGAACACCACAGAGAAATATGAAACCACATCCTACACATACTAACAAAAGCCGGGACAAAAAGTTGTCATTTTGTTAAAAAAGCAGCTGTATGCATGTGGTTCAGTTACTAAAAGGGATTAGATTAGGACAAAATTTACGCCTTTTCTACTCAATTGGATAGGTGGACAGTTTTAAGCAAGAAGGAGACATCATTTTAGTTGTTATGCAGTGTAACCTTCATGTATACAGAATTTGTTTGAATCACTGTTCATATAAGAAAAAGGACCCGAGTTCAAACCAAATGATATTGAAAAGACCAGATGAGGAACAGAAATAAAAAAATAATCAAACATTTAATAGTTCTAACTCAACTGTAGATTGACTGAAGAAAATGCCATTTCATTATAAACATTCATTCTTCTGTATTTGTAATAGTTTAGTAGAAATCAAGAAAAAAAAAACCCACAAATGTACAGTAAATATGCTTTCGCACACTGAGCCAACATCAACAGGAATCCTGAATAGTTTTTCTTACTCTTTTATTGAGGTGAACTGAAGAGATATCCTCCAAAATCATTAAAAAAAAAATTGACTATAAGTAACTGTATTTAATGAACTTCAATATTGGGTCATTTATGCATCCTTTCCTGGGGTTTCAGATAAAGAAAATTTCATGAATTGAAGTTAATTCAGCAGTTTTTAACTAATAGTAACAACAATAACAAAAATTATTGATGTTTCTGTGCATTATTGATATATAAATCAAGGAAAAAAACACAAATGGACTATTCTTAACTATTCTTATTTTCCCCCTTAACTCTGTGCAGTCTGAGCCTAGCATCAAGGGTAAATTCTGCTGATGATTCCTAATAAGGACGAAACAGCTGTTCAGGATTCCCCTCGATGTTGGCTCAGTGTAAGAGAGGGAAAATTTACTGTCCATTTGTGGGTTTTTTTCTTGATTTATAAATTATCATGGACATTAAAGTTTGCTATTATTAATGATATTTTACTCATTTCCCTTAAAACATGCAAATATATTCTACATGTTGCAACAATGGCAAAATAAAACAAAAAGTTAAATATCTGCTTCAATTAATGATACACAATACTTTGATTATATAGATTTGTTGATTTCTTTAAAAAGCTAAATCCAATAACTAATATTTTTACACAAGTTTCTTACTGAAAACTGAGAAATTCTGAATAAAAATTATTCAATGATTTTTCATATCATCATCATGTTCAACAGATAAAACCTGAACTTTCCTTAAATTTACAATAGTATTCTACAAATTCAAATTGCATGTGCCCTTTTTAAAGGTTTCCATTATCCCCTTAAGGCAGAATAACATCAGTCTGGGACCAAGTTCTAACCAACCATAGTTAATGGCTAAAAATCAGAAGAACAATGACAATGTAATTGGTTTTTTTAATTATAAAAACAATTTATTCTATAAGGGGCGTTCAAAAAGAAACGAGCCGGAGTGTGTAATGGGCAAACCGGTGACAGAAGGATAATATCGTTGCATGTGTAACCAAGATTGGTTCCGACACGAGTGAGTGCGAAGTTCACAGCCTGCCACTAGAGGGTCATGGGTGCAAGTCATGTGACTAAAAGCTAGCAGAAGCATATGTCAATCGTCCAACGAGGTCATTCACGTTTTAAGCAGTGAAACAGTGCAATGGAGGCGTCTAAAGAAGAGCAAAGAGGTGTTGTTCGTTTTCTGACAGCAGAAGGAGTAGGGGGAACGGACATTCATCAAAGAATATCACAAGTGTACGGTGAACACTGCATGTCCCTTCACTGCATAGGCTTCACTGCTTAGGCTTCCCATAGGCTTCACTGCATGTTGAACGACGACGTTGTGAACTGGTTTTTTTGAAATTCACAACGCAGCCCCAGGAATTTTACGAGACAGCCATTCATCGCCTTGTATCGCAGTGGGACAAGTGCCTCAACAGCCAGGGCCAATACTTCTGACATACCTGTACTGGTTCTGTTCCTCGGCTTCCGACTCGTTTCTTTTTGAACGCCCCTCATAGATTTCTCTTTTACTATTGTAGTTTTTATCTGAAGTATACTTCACTTTATAATAAAACTCTGGCAACCCAGTGCTATTTCCCCTGTCAAATCAATTGCTTTAAAATCTTCTACTTCGACAGAATACATTGAATTTTCAGTAACTACGGTTACTAAAGCATATGAGGAAAATGGAAAGTGAATCTACCAGGTGTTAATGTGTGGTGTGGTCTATCATCTCGCGGATTGATCGGCCCTTCCTTTTTTGAAGCTACTGTGATTGGTGAGACATATCTCCTTATGCTGCAAACATCAATTTTCTCTGCCATTCGAGAGATGTTTGGCGATGAGGCATTTTACCTACAGCAAGATAGTGCTCCACCTTACTACCATCGCGATGTCAGGGCATACTTGGATGCCAGTGTACCTGGACAATGGGTAGGTTGCAGAGGTGCCATTAAGTACCCACCACGGTCTCCAGACCTAACACCCTGGACTTCTACCTATGCGGGACCTTGAAGAATGAAGTTTATGGGCAAAAGCCAGCTACATTGGAAGCATTATGAGAATCCATCAAAGCATCGCTAGCAGCCATCACACCAGACACATTGACATCCGTAGTTCTCTCAGCAGCCGAGTGCCATCGACGTTGTATTACCTTTGATGGTGGTCACTTTGATCACCTACAATGACTCGTGTGACCATTTGTCATCTGTTCAGCAATTATTGAACTACACTATGGCAGCAGAATTGTATAAGTATGTCATTTTGTTCCCGAGATATTGTTTATCAAAGAGTGAGTACATAGTTCTGGACCCCTCTGGATATATATTAAACCATGGGTAAAAAAGGATAAATTACCTTTCATGATACATTTGTTGATATAATATTCCTAGAACTGCCATCAACCAGACCACCCAACGAATGTGAAGGGACCAACAGCCTGGCGTCATTTCTTTCAGATTCAGCCTGAAATATACAAAGCAATCATCCGATAAAAGTTTCAACTGTCGTATGTTTCCAAAAATATAAAATGACAAAAGATTGTAAAAATAAGTAAGTAAGTAAATAAATAAATAAATAAAATTACGATGTTCAAAAAGGTTTTTTTTTTTAATCAACAACATGATTTCCTAACAATTAAAAGAATAAATTAGGATAAATATTGGAGTCCTCTGCTTTTTGACAATCCTTTCAACCTTTTTCAATTGCAATCAGAACCCATTATATTCAGTGTTTGGTCAGCTCTTTCAACCTATTTTGTCATGTTGTCAAGATCTTCCATGTGCTCCTGCAACACTCAATTAAATCGGCACCATCTTTTCATTCACTCTGTGTATAGAAGTCACAATGTGCTTTTGTAAATTGTCTTATTTAGCTTTCACTTTTTGTAATATATAGTGCAATATTTATGTTTTTCGATGGCCAAAATACATTTGTGAGCTAAAAAAAAGACTGGGTTCCTCATTTTGACTATTTCCAATTTTTGACAGTGCTCTGGTCCTTAATCTGTCTGAATAAGCAAGGGAAATCTATTGTTGAATACTTAAATCTTATAACAACAAAAAAAAGTTGGTAAAATTTGAAAAGACCACACCTATGAGTTCTGTGAAAGCAAAAGTTAACAGGGTACACGTGAGTGGATGGAAATTAATGATTACTTGACATGTAAAGATAGAGATCGCACTGTAAAATAACAATGAAATTCTACATGTTTCTGAGTGTGTGTTCCTTTTTAGCAATTTCAATAGTTTACAAAATGACAAATAAGAACATCAGGTCTAAGGAAAGCCAGTAAAGAAGAACAAATACTTGGCAAAAACAGACAATAGAAACTGATTTCCCATTTATATTCTTTGTTTATTACTATAAGAACATAATTAGAAATATTAAAATCTGCAGTGACAGGAAAAAACAAAACAATAATAAAAAAAACCAATGTAATTTTATCAAAGCTTTTTCTTTCAGTCAGTATTAATAAACAGAAATAAAAATAATATAGAGCAAACTACTTTGTGTAAAGAATTTCACAAATTCATGTTATCAATGTTCAGCTACAGTAAACTAATACCAAATACAATTCAAAAATATTACTTCATTTGCGTACTAATTAATAACTAATAGATTAAGAAATAAGATAAGGCATTCGTAGGCGACATCCTGATTAAGTTGTTTGTTAGCCAGTACTACCTTTTGAGGAATAATATGATCACTTAATTCATTTGTGGCCAATTTGAAATTGCTTCACTTTTGGATTAACAAAAAAAGAAAGAAATTTCATTTGGCATTATCCTTTAATAGCTCATAATATAAGTCCTGTATCTCTTGGTTGGGACATATAATTGCAACAATATTTTTCCATCGCATACAATCCCGTGTGGCTTCTTTGATTTTTGTGCCATGTCATTTCTATCTTCTTTATGCCCCTTAAGTACACTTTTTCTCTGACCAACACCTTTTGAGCCTTCAGGATTCATTCTGTTTTGCAATGTGGTCTTGAGGTTTTCGAAGAGTACAGCCAATCCAATTCCATTTTCTTCTTTTTAGGGACTGTTACTAACAATGAATGTGATTTTAATGTTTGTTTTCTCAATGCAACTACAGTAAATTCTTTTAATTATTCTTAATAATTTTAAAAAGGAGAGCTAGTATCACATTTTTATGTTATATAACTAAGCATTCAGGAATTTAAAGTGATTCCAAGCTTTACACCAATTTAAAGCATAAATTCATTTTTATGTTAAATAACAGATTTTTTTTTAACCATATAATAAGCTTATGCTATTTAAAATTAACAAAGCTGAATTAAATACTTAAATTTCAAATATTATTTTGTTCCACTGTTTTATTAAAGGCAAAACTGTGTTTAGCAACTGAAAAGCTTACCATGGTGTGTAAGAAGCTGCGATGAACACATAGATCACAGCTCGATCACATCTATGTAAGATATCTTTCAAAATCCTAACATATATGAAAGAATGAGATTATAAGATCTATATTAAAAAAAAATAATTTATCTTCTAACAGAAAGATGCTTTACAAAAATGTGTAAGGAATACTCTGGTTAAAAAAAAACTTCTTTCTGATAAAATATTATTTCTTTCCTGCTTTTTTTGAAAATAGTGAGCTGAGCCTTAAATGAAATTTAAAATAAAAAAAAAAAAAAACCCAAGATTCCATTAACAGTTCATTACCTGAATCTGCCCATGTAAAATATTGAGTGGAAAACTGTAGACACAGCAAACAGTGACACTAATGCAAAACCATACACCAGGGCATTAAAGTACTGATGCTTGTTACTTGCTTGCTGTAATAGGAACACAAAGCCCAGCAAACTCGGTAGCACACACAACTGTAATGAGAAAAGAATATATTCTGTGAATTTTACAAAGAACAAATACGATCTTTATAATAAAATTCTACATAAAAGAAGCAATTTGTTCTGTTTTGTTTATTTTTTATTTATTTATTTATTTTATTTTTTTTTTGGTACTAACGAGCAAATTTTGTGTCACCATGTTTTCTAATTCCAGTGTAGTGCTGATACTTATAAGTTGATGGAACTGTCTTTAACAACTAAAGAACTCTACATATTGATGTAGATAACATCAGAGAAGTTTTAACTAAAGTGGCAAGTAATGCATACAATAGAAAAAGTTTTTAGATAAAAAATGTTTAAAAGGGAAATGGGAAGAAAGATTGTTCATGTATTCAAATTAAAGGAACAGCTACTGAAAGGGCATCTAAAATATTAGTATAAATACATGATCTAATCATCACACAGTTGCCTTAGATAAGATTAAGAATAATTTGCTATTAAATATGTTTAATAATCAAATATGTTTATTAACAAAGTTGTGAAGTTTTTAATAATATGTATTTAGGCTGAATGCTAGCATCTAAGTACAAGTTTAAAGAAAAAAAAAAAAAAAAGGTGTGTGAATGATGATGGAGTACAAAACCCCAAAGAAAGAAATAAGACACTGTAAAATATCTTCAAACAGATACAGTATTTTGTAAGTTGTGAAATGACCATAGCTGAAGTTTATTAAATATATGAGAGGGCTACGATATCACTGAAAACTGCATGAGAATGAAGAACTATGAGAATAATGAGAACAGCATAAGAAACATTTTATTAGCAATTACTTTGCTAAATTTCCTTAGGATGGATGATGTTACAGTTGATGTGTTAAACTACAGATGGAAGTTGGGTTTTGATTAAATGTAGCAATACGTAAGTTGTGACTGATGGTGGAATAAGTTCTGCAGGAAAAGTTTTTGATAGAATTATAATGGAACAAGTGAAGTGAATGACAGAGAGAAATCTTATAATGTGAAAAGGAAAAGATTGCAGAAACATGTTTACACAGGTATCTGTATATAAGGAAGATTGTGTTCTGTGCATCTATCAAAGAGATAATTATCGTGCAAACAGAAATGAAACTATGCTTTGAAACGGAACAGAAACGAAACTTTGCTTTCAACTATGAAAGTAATATAAATGAATAACTGAATCAGTAAAAGAAGGGATGTCTACAATGTTTCCAAAACCTGGGGAAAAGGTTATAGCATGCATTCATAATGCTTCCTTACCTCTTTCATGAATATATGGATGTAGGAGAGTTCGCTGCTTCTAATTTGTGGTGAATATGGGTGGCTAAAGAGTGTTCTCTTATCTCTCAGATTAATTATTATGAGACTGTCCTATTAAATTAGTCAGTCATTTATGAAAAGATTACAAACAGAATGAATGATGGGAGCAGAAGAGTAGACAGAACAAATATACCTTTTCAATAGAGGATGAAGATCAGCTGAAGAAAGTAAATCAGAGGAATTTGAATGGCTTATGATTATACATGTAAGAAGAAGAGTAAGTGTCATCTTATGATTCAAAGATCTAAAGTGTGTAGGATTCTCATTGACTGAGCCTGCGAAGCCTTACTATTTCACTTGAATATTTTTCTTCTTTGTTAGTAAGTTCATCATGCTTTAACAACCTGACATATGTCCATGAATGAGTTTAGTGCAATGCTTATTTAGAGTCCAACTTAAGAACATTTACTTTCAACGCTGAAAATTATCATACAACGACTGTGTTGATTTCTTTAAAATTAGTTATTCTTTACAGTCTAATTTGAAATTGGAGTTCTATTATTTAGGTCTCTTTCTCTCCTCTTCCCGGTTGGCTAAATTAACTCCAGATGCTAAATCCACTCTAAGCAATGGATAGCTGAAGGTATGCCTAAGTACATTCAAATAATTTGGCAAAAAAAACCAACAACACATGGTTTGGTTATTTGGATTTTTTGGGGCACAAAAGCATCCCTGACTAAACTGTACTAAGAAGATAAACAATAGCCCCAAGGCAGAATGTTTCTTATCTTTCTGCAACGGTTGATGCTACAACGAAAAACTTTCTGCGGGTGCGAGCGTTTTAGTAATAAATTAATCATAGAGGTTTTATAGGTGAATAAGTAAGCAATTTATACATGATCAATTCTTTGTTTTTAAGTTTATGTTAATGTTTATTTTAAATTTTTGTTTGTGCCCTGCATAAATCGTTCATTCTATACGATATCTTTCTGGAGCCCTCATTTTCGTTCTGCGACAATGTCACACCGTCGCGTCACTTGATGTTCTGCTTTGGGGAACAATAGTATTAAAGAAACAATAAAGCAGAACAACAACAATGTTTAAAGGAGCAAATAAATTACCGTATATGCTCCAATAGAGGCCCCTGGCGTTTATTTGCAAAACTAGGCACAGCTCCCGGCGCTTAATAGAGATCGGCTACTATTAGAGGCCGGCCATTATTAACGAAAATCTTCAGAACGTCGTCCAAATCCGCAATGACAGATGGCAGCCTTACCGGAAGCTTCTTTCTCGTATTCTATCGGCGAATCTTAAAGGCAATGCCAAATGACCGTTTCGGCAGCATTTTGTAAGGCAATGTACCGTAAGGTATTATGCACAACTATAAAGATATGGACGCTTACACTAGTACCGGTAGGCAAATATCAAAGACCCGGCTACTGTTAGAGACCGGCTACTATTTGGTCGTGTCCCCTCTGCAGCCCGGCGTTTATTAGAGACCGGCGACAATAAGAGCCTCGGCGTTTATTGGAGCATATACGGTATATACAATATAATAGCTAATATTTATAAAACAAAAAGAAAACCCAAAGATCACTACTATCCAATCATTCACAAGAAAACAAGAATTTAAAATTTTATATATAACAATACCAAAAGCAAGATAAAAAGCAAAAATCAAGTTGAAATGTAAAAATGAAAAACACATAAAAAGGTCACTATAATAAGTGATAATGAGATGATAAATTAAAGAAATGAAACTATAAGGAAAGATTTTACAAAATAAAAAAATAAATAAATTAGATTAGGTTAAAAAAAATTGGCCAAATAGACGAATGAACTTTAAAACAGATGACATAGATAAAGGTCATTATCACTTACAAGCAGACAGATGTGAATAGGGAGGTTATTTTTTAAAATAAGATAAAAACACTGACGATGATATTGATTGAAAGCAAGATATTCAATTAAACTGTGATGAATACAAAAAATTATATTTCAAGTAGGACATTCAGGAGGATGTTCTTGCAGCAGAGATGTTTGTGTGTGTGAGTCTGATATATCTAATACAAAGATGAGTTAATACAACATCAGCTCAGTGACAATCGTTTATTCTACATTTTAGAGAGGACAGATCAGGAGCAACCAGTTGAAGCCTGTTAACTTGTCTAAATCCTGCTGCAAGGAGGGTCTTCAAATAAAACCAAGCAGAAGCCACAGGTGAGTTACTGGAATATGTTGAGTAGAAGAGTTGCAATAGAATCAACAAATTCATTACCAATGTGATTAGAATTATGGCAGAAAGTGACTGTGCTGTGTTTAGAATGATGTAACAGATCTAAACATTAACAAAACAGTAGGGTGGATTTTTAAGGTATGAGCTATCAAAATCAGAAAAGTCTACTGTAGATCAGAATTTTCCTGGAGTGAATATTTGAAGTCATAAAACTAGCAAGTAGTTCTGCAGTAAAAACAGAAATTTCAAAAGAAGGTGAATAGCATTACTGAAGTTCTTAATAAATATATGCTCCAACATATAACACTCCTTAAGATCCAGCATTGTAAAAACTTGTAAAATCCAAGTAGCATACAGGTGTTCAAGGTGTAGAGACTGAAAGGCTTGAGGAAATATAAGCTTTGTGTGCTGATAAAGTGAAAAAATGATAGTTTGGCATTGTACATTCCAGAAAGCAGATGGTGAATTAGGTCATGTTGCAATTCAATTTCTATCTGGGAGTTGAAGTATATCTAGTAATTAATTATTGGATATATCTAGAAAGTTCTTCCCACAATAGACAAATGGTAGTGTGACAGATGATAATTGGTAAAAATTCATCCATGTCAGGAAAACTTATACACTGATTTAACAGAATTCTTTGGAATTGAGAAAATGCTTACAGACTATTGAAGAGATAAAAAGTTTAGCAATGAGGATATGCATGAAAAGTGTGATGTTGTGAAATTAAGGAACTATGCTCTATTTGGGCTAGAACACATAAAGGCCATTGTTGAAAAGTGGCACCCTAGCACGGCAATGGTGAGTAGGAGCATTAATCTGTTCAATGACAATGGGATGGCCTACTTTAGGAACATCCAGAAAAGTCGCCAAAATCAGAAAACTTTGGGCAAGTTCTTCTCCGTAGAAAAGAGAAAATAAAAACCAAAACCCTCATAACAGTAGTGCTAAGAGGCAGAAGAGAGAGAGAAGTAGTTATTTGGTGTGTTTATGGAAGGTGATTTCCCCTTCCAAATAGTAATCTTTCTTTCTCTCCTCCAGCCACATAGGATATCATCATTCCTTATTAAGCTACATTACATGAGTTTTCATTTTATTATATAGTATTTTATTTATTGTTTTCATGTTTTAATTCATTATTTAGGGCATTTAACTGTGTTATTTTTACCTTAAATTATGTGCATTTGCTATTTAAGTTTATCACTCAGGGTCTCGGAACGGATTAATTCGCTTTCCATTATTTCTAATGGGAAAAATTGATTCGAACTACAAACAATTCAGAGTTTGAACGGCCTCCTGAAACAAATTAAATTAGAAGTATGAGGCACCAAAGTGCTATAGTTACATCTCTATTAGTCATAAGTTGACAGAATGGCAGGAAATTGGTAAGTCAAATAAACAGCTGTCGATGGACAGAGATAAATAAGAAATGATTCCTATTATCTTTATTATAAACAGCACTGAGGAACTACCAATTGTTGGGATTTGACTTGTTAGTTTTCAACCAAGGTGAAACTTGAAATGTGTGGTATGTCTGAATAAATATAGTAATTTTCCATGTGTGCTGCAATTATGAAGGTCTGTTAATATTCAAATTACCACATATGGTCATATGCTTTTTCCAAATTGAGGAAGATAGATATCAAATGTTGTCTATTAACAAAGGCAGTGTGAATTGTGTCTTCCAACCAAACAACATGATCGATTTTGATCTAAGTACTCTGCCAAAAGCCACGCTGTACAATAGCAAAAAGATTACTCGTTTCAGGAAATCATATCAGTTGACAGTTCACCATAAGTCTGAAGTCGCACAGAGATACCTAGTCAGTGCTACCGACTAGGACTGCTCTCTTTCTGTTTGAGAAATGGAATAATAATAGATGTATGCAAACAATCAGGATTTTTGGAGTTGTTCAAAGGCAACAATTCATCCACTGAAAAAGATATATATTTATATATTATATGCTCTCCTCTTGGAAGAAGTGTATCAAAATGGTTTGACTTGTTGTTTGATGCTTTTAAAGGCTTTGATAAACTAGTGGATGAGAGTTCTGAGCAAAAGAGCTTCAAAATAATTCAACTCTGATTAATTTTATCAATTTCAATGCATTCTCTTTATGAATTGTCAAACCCTATGATTGATGATAACTTTTCATCCTGGTGTATTCTATCAGGGAGTCTTTGATGAAATTTGACTATTAACAAAACAAATCTATGAGGATGAGGATTCTTTCTGAGGAGTTAGCAGAAATATCATGCAGAAACTCAAATCCTTTTAAATGTTAGAAGATTCAGTCTTGGGATATCGATGGAATATATTCCAAGCCTTATGCATGAAAAGGTCCACCATAGGAATGGAAAATCATAAAGAAGTCTGTGGAATGGTTACATGAAAACTATACAGTATTATAATATTTACATTATCAGCAATATTTCCAATGTTATTGGTTAAATCAATTGGGTAATCAACGATTACATCTACTGGTAAAGTTAATCCAATCTGCTAATTAGATTTTCCATTGGGGCAGATGAAAAAGAAAACAAGATACAGAATATTCTTTATAGAATGACCGGACAATGGCATTCCTTCCAGGATTATTGGTAATTTCCCAAGAAAAATAGGGAAGCAGTGAAACAGAACCAATTAATAGCATTTTACTACTGTTATTACTCAAAATTCGTACATGATAGGAAAAAAATTGGGCTTTATTTTTCAGATTTAATGCATCAACCTTATATAAAATCACTTTGGCACAGGCAACGATTACAAAGTTTAAATTCACAAAAATAATTGTGAAAAGTGATAAGTTTTAGAGATTTAAACTCTAAGTCATCTTCAGTAAATATAAACATACTAAAGAGCAAAGTTTTAATTCAACGACATCAACTTTTACCTCAAAAATTGTCTGATCTATTACCACTACATTGGAAAAGATGGGATATGAAATGAGACGCTGATCAAGAACAATAATATTAAAGAAGAAGAAGAAAAGGAACACTCCTGGAAAAAGCCTTGGAATGGTCCTAAAAAAAATGGAAATCGATTATCTAGTGCAGAGTAAGAAGAACGCAATGTAAGATGATTGACATGTTTTAAGAGTGAAGTTTTGTAATGGAGATAAAAATGATTGTGCTTTAAGTTGGCTCATAAATAAGCATCACAGCAAATTTTAAATAAATCAGTCCAGGCTTTTTAGTGACGACTTCCAGGGTCCTTTTGGGGGTGGGAGGGGTGGATACCAAAAATAAATGTGTTTATGTTTTAAGTTGAACTGTAAACAAGTTGGATAACAATTATTTTAGAAATCCAATCAAGAAGAACAGTAAGATTTCTCTGTCAGTAAGTAAAGAAATTAACATCATTTGTAAAAGGCTTCCCTCAATGGACCAATTGAGGATAGGCGGGGCTTAGTAGTTATTATATTTGTGAGAAGAATCCGCTGACATAGGTCACCATTGTGACCCCTTGAACAGCGTTGGACGAAACACAGAAGAAGAAAGAAACAGCCATGCCACTGCCGGGATTCGAACCCAGGTACTGGCGCACTGGTCGCCACGGCTGGCCGCCGCCGAGACCGCACGACCACGCCAGCACGGCTGGCTTAGTAGTTACGAAATATCCCACCAGGCGACTGCTTCGCATGTGGAATAAACAAAGCCACGTGCTTTGTTTTAACCCGTGTAGATATAGAGGAAATATTACATTAAAGAAGGAAATTCCAAGCATTTTTACAGAATTATTACAATAAGGAATGGCACAGTACTGAACCGTCTTGAAAGTAATTCAGTAATTCACACTATGTTATATACTCGCCCTAGGGCTTTCTGTTTGTTAATCCCACAAGATCTCTCAGCATGTGCTTAACATGTCATATGTGACGTCGGTAGGGGCGTAAGCCTCAAGTGGTCCATTTTTAAATCAAGTTTTCTTTTAATCAGTTTTTCTGATTAAAAAAAATGTGAATTAAAAAATAATTAAATTAAAATATGATATTAAAATGTTATTATTGTAAAAATTATTTTCGATTGTTACAAGATTTTAAACACTCACTCCATGTGTGATAACATTTGCAATGTGCTCCAACTCCGTAGGGACATAAGCTTGATTGCCTACAGCTTTGCAGTTCATAAACCTGTAAGAAAGAAAAAACAAAGTATTAGGAAAAAATCCAAAAACATCAATATTAAAAAAGAAATGAGAAATTCTCTACTATGGTATGTTTGTATCAATAACTTGGTTGTGTAAACCTTCAGTCTTTTCATGAGAGGACAGTCAGTGAGGTAACAGAAGCAGAAAAATTCAACAATCCTTTCTTCCTAAGAAATATTAAAATGGGATTGTGGTTTTTTTCATTAGAAACATTTAATGCAGAGCTGAACTTCTTCTGATTGAAGATTCAAATATTCAATATCGATACAAACAGTCTAGAAAATGGAATATCTTTGCAACTTCGAAATTTTATTATTTCCTAAGTGTTTTAAATCTTAACAATCTCAAAAAAAAAAAAAAAAAAAAAAATCTTCAAATTAATTTTTTTAATTAAAAAAAAAAATGAAAACATTAGAAAAGCAAATAAATTATTTTAATAACTAAGATATGGAACAAAACTTACTGGAATAAATGAGAATTCTAATATTTTCAAATGCTAGTTTTGCAATAAAAGTGAGATATAAAGCAGACATTTAGGCTACTCAGTGGTTCATTCCAAAATCTTGTGTATGCCTATGTTCTTACCCTTAGCAAGTTCTTACACAATAGTACTTCACTAAAGGACGTTAAAAAGACTTCAGTCTTTAATTCTCCTTTTTTAAGTTTGGAAAAATGGTGTAAAAAAATCTAAAGATCTCAAAGATGAAATTTCTAATTAATCAACTTGATGAGGCCTCATGAAATATAACAGAGATAAAAGTTATATTTTTAAGGTTATTAAGCAAAGAACATCTAACAGGACTGCAGATATAGTATAGTTTTAATTAACCCATTTTAGCTTCCTTTCTGGTTGTTGGGTTTTTTTTCTTTATATATATATATATCACCTCGGCATTAATTTTTAAGTCCTTTAGGCAAAATCTTGAAAATTTAGCCAAAAGGAAGTCAAATTTGGAAACATTTAAAATTTATTTTGATCTGAAATCTAAACATAATTTTTTCTCTTTTTTATTCAGTAAAATAAAGCTATTTTTTTCCCTGAATAATGTGTCTTGTGTTTTGTTGTTTTGGCTGGAAAGCACATTGGTTTGTTTGTAACACCTCCACTCCCAAATATATATAAAAATCATGTTCTTTTTAATCGAGATTCAGTAAGTTTCCTTTTTTCTTATATCAGAAATTCATACAATGCTAATATTTTTTTTATTAGAATAAAAATTAAAAATAATTAAATTAATGCTTTTGTATGATGACAGTATTTTATTTGCTTTGAGGAATTTTGTAAAACAAAGGTGTTATGCATTTAAGGAAATATAATTGTTTATTTTAATATTATGATTGATATTTTGTACACTGTTAACGTTTACATTATATTAAAGTACATTACTAATTTTCGATCTAGTAGGAATAAAAATTGTAATAATATGTTTATTCTAAATTGGCGCAAATTTTAGTTAATAAAAAAAATTCTTATGTTGCGCGGAGTAGAAAAACAAATTTTTGGTTTTTATTTATTTACAGATTCCGAAGTATCTGGACACGGATGAAAAAAAAAAGGGGGATGGGGGGGAAATTCTTCCTCTTTCAATATTCCTAAATGCCATTCTCGACTGAAAACGAAACTTTGTTTTATTTCGCTCTTAGCAATCTTCCGAGAAAAAAAGAATCTTCGCAATAATCCACCAATGGTGAATTCCAGGTATGATGTCATTGACCTCCTCCTGTGACCCTGACTTTCTCGTGTCGTTTCAATTGAATGATCATTTTTATTTTTCTAGTCTTTAACACTGGAATCAGAATTATTTGCAAATGTTTAAAAAAAATTATTTTCTAAAACTAAAAAGAAAAAAAAAAAAATGGGGGGGGGGGGGCATTTAAATCACAGAGGGATTTAAACAGATAAGTCAGATTTTTTAAAAAAAAGCAAGACTCCTTTCTTTTATTATTGAATAAATAAAAAAAAAAATCCTTTAATTCTTTTTTAACATACAATAATTTTTTTCTCTCTCTCTGTGAGAAAAATTAAATAATGTCTTTTTTCAAATAATATATGAATAAAAATTATCCATTAAAGAAAAAAAAAAAAAGAATTCGATATCGTTTAATTAAAATAGAAATACTGTTCATAATGATATTGATCAATGAAAATGAACGATCCACTTTAAATTATTAAAGATAAGCTTAAAAAATAGACCTTCCTAATAAATTAAATTCTCAAAGTTATTTTTAATTTTTTAATGAATTCAGGAAATCGAAGTGGATTTTTTTTTAATAGGAGAATTAAACAAAAAGCCTACGATTCAAATCCAAATATTTAAATCGTGCAAAACAACATGTGCAAAATTAGCCTCGGTAACTAAGTTATTATTTCAAAATTATTTTTCCCAAAAGACAATCATTATTTTTTATTTCTTTTTCTTAGAAGAAAACATCTTCAAGGTCAGTTGGATCGATCTACTGCTGCAGTGATTTCAATCATTTTCGTAAATCTCTGCTCTTTTAAAAGCTGCAACGTCGGAATCTTTCCCCAAAACCACTTCCGCTTAAGTTCATATTTTCTAGTGTCCTTCTTTTGAAAAATTCAGCCACTTACCTTTAGTTAAAGGAAAAATCTCAAGACAAAACTAGCGGCAAAGCGCTCACTCGCCCCACAGACGATCAACCGGAACCGGAAGTACTACGATCTACAACTTGTTAACAACATTTGTACGAATGTTATCACCAGGAGGAGGACCGCTTCGATCCTAGCCAAACAAATACTCTTAACAAAGCTTAGTGAAGAATAGAAAATATCCCTTCACCTTCTTCTGCCATCGTTTGTTTGTTTTTTGTTTGTTTAATAACAACAACATTGATAATGGAATCCAATATTCATTCATTATGCAAGTAGACATTGAACACAAATTAATTGAGCTGCTCGGGGGAACATAATGGTAAGCGCCAATTTCGTGTTTTTCGCGATAGTTGGCCATAATTGCCGATGAGGTTAGCACAATAACTTAAGTTGGGTAGAAGTTGTCAATGTGCTCAAAAGATGGCAGGGGGAGGCTATATGGTAAACGCCATTGGCCACTCACAGGAGGAACACAATGGTAAGTGACAGAAAAAATGGCTGCCACTAACAACAATACATGCGCGTCATCTGTGATTTTATCCGCAATACTTGTTTTACAAGAAGACGAAGATTTTCTCAGTGATCATGACAATAGTGATGAGGATCCTGAATATATTCCGCATAGTTCGGATGACTCACAGATATCTAATTTGGCATTTCAATTGTACTTCCGAATTTCGCGAACATAATGGTAAGTGCATGCACTTACCATTATGTTCTCGAAGTATGTGTATTCGCAAGTAATGGTCAAATTGCTTGTGTTTTGGGCTTCGATTTATGTAAATACTGATATTTAAAATGAATTGTGAATATAAATAATTAACCTTTGTTATTGTAAAGATAACCAGGAACAGAATAGATAATGAACAACTTGCTGCTGCAAAGGATATCAATAAAAATGAGCAGGCAGAAGAACCAAGAAAGAGGCCTTCTCGAAAAAGATCAGAAGTTCTCACAACGCAAAATGAAGCAAAATAAGTGTAATACGGGTGAGGAATATAACTGTCGTTCAGGGAACATTGTCCTGAAGAAAGATGTTGGACCAGACTGTCGCTGTGCTCTGAAGTGGTTTGAGAAAGTGGGAGAGGACAATGTGAGAATAGCCTTAAAGACATTCTAGGAAATAGGAGACTTTAATGTTCAAAATGCATCCTTGTTTGGTGCTAAGAAAAACAGTTCTCTTGCACGACGACTTAAAACAATAGGTGAATCACGAAGAAATTGGACTGTTTCGTATTACGGTATATAAAAGTAAATGGCATTGACATCATGGTGTGCAAGAAAACCTTTCTTGCCATTCATGGTCTACAGAACAATCGTGGCAGGGTAGAGAACATTCAAAAACAAGTACCTCAGGAACAAATACTCCGCAATTGCAATACTTCCTAAGAACTGGGAGACAAAGCCCAGTTCCTAAATTCGGTTGAAATACGACAGAGAGAGACCAGTCGAAAGGAAGAAAGTTGCAGACGTCTTGTCTTTTCTGGAGTATATTCCGCCTGTACATCGTGGATTTTTCCTATCTCTTAAGCCATCATTGGACAATGGAAATTTGAGTGATGAAATTTGGTTATAAAGATTAATAACTGTCTGGAAGTTTACTTTTATAATGTTTGATGACGATGGTACATTACAAAGACAATCTTTGCGTTGGGTAACATAATGGTATCTCCACTACACTACTCCAATTTTTCTAATTTATTTAAGTTGTGATCTTTGGTTTTTTGCTTTAATTATGTCAATATGACACTAGAGTGACGCTAAAACACTTTTAATAAAAAATAAATGACTGAATAAAATTATTCAGATTTATGGTTCAATCAGAAATTTATTTTTGCTGTTTCTTAAAATTTCCATTTTGGCGCTTACCATTATGTTCCCCCGAGCAGCTCAATTCTTTAGTTTATTGTTAACTGCCAAGCAAGTTAAAGTATAATCAGTCTTCCCTATACTGTAAATATAATCTAAAGTAAAAAAATAAAAATATTGCATTCATGGATACCTGCAAGGGGGTCATTTGCCCCACCCTGAATATTTTTTTTTTCCCCTCACGAGAATTAAAAGATATGAAACTGGTAAATTTTATTATAACTAGTTCCTTTCACAATATAAAGTACAATTTTTTACATACTTTTTTTACACTCCCAGTCTATTTTGCCCCCACTCCCTTGGAAAAAGCCTGTGGACGCTCATGACAGCATTATTAGTTGAACTACAAAAGGACATAGTTGTGGGACTTTAAGAAAATGGATCTTAAATTAGGTATACAATCGCTTAATTTTAATATGGGGATTAAAATGTTAACTACCAAATTTGTCACTGAATTACTGATGAAGGGCATCTGATTTGACTCGTATTTAAAAATGACTCATAAAATGGGTTTATTTCTACCAAAAATCTAATAAGATGCAAACAATAAGTACAAACAATCAAATGTGAAAAAGCAATAATTTGATCTCATCCATTGTTGTTTTTTAACATTTCAAAGGCGCAGTTTGAAGTCTTAAGCTTTAAAAAAAATTCATTGAGGCCGCTCTCGCTGGCACGTGGATTTTTCTCACTGGTTTTTTTCATTGGTGAGTTTTTCATTGTGTATTTTTTCCTTTGAAGCACCACTGCGCTTCCGATGTATTAATCAAATGTGAAATTAGCATAAATTAGGATATTGTTTTTTTTTAAGTTTGACCCATGTTAATATAAGATTCTTATAATAAAAATGAGCCACAAGCACCAAAATGTAAACAGGAAATAAGACCAATATTGTAGAAATGAAGTTCAAAGTTGAAAGTAACTTAGAGTTATTTACGATACAGTATGTTTGACCTATATTCTACAATGGCCCTAGCAAGAATCCACAAACACCAAAATCTGAAAAGAAGTACATAATGAAAGGAGACTCTTAAATATGAAATATCAGTGAAAAGTCAGTGAGTTATGCTTTGAAGTTGTATTTGGTCCTTATTGTGAAATGGCTCACAGTTATGGGCTGTAAATTATATTCCAAAATCGAAGCAGGATTGGACAACAACGTGACAGTATTCAGTATATAAACTTTGATGTTGATCAGTGCATTTTACTTTTCTTTTAAGTTAATTACATTTCAGCGTTTTAGTCTTTATATAAAGTGGCCTACATATATCATCTTGGTTGGGACATGTCCTACGAAGAAATTGTCTACAACAAAGAATAATAGAAGGAAAAGTGGAAGGAAAGAGAGGAAGAGGAAGAAGAAGGATTGGAATGCTGGATGATGTTAAAAGGGGAAGAAAGTATGAACAATTGAAGAAAGATGCACAGGATAGAAGAAAATGGAGAGCGTCCAATTGAAACCTGTCATAAAGACAGTTACACCAGAGAGAGAGACATATATCAAAACCTAATTACATCTAGATTACACATTAACTACAAAATACGAAATTTGGTGTCAATCAGTAGAGTACATTTTGAGTAAAGCGCCCATATGAATTGAGATTGTCAGTTATCCACGCAATACGGCTGGTTGGTATGATTAATGGCCGATTTTTCAAACAATTTTACGAAATTAAGATTAGAAATATTAGGGAAAAAATTATTTTGCAAACCGTTGTAAAATTACTAAATTTCCCCATGGCTATCGTATGGAGAAAATAAAAACAATAACAACATTTTTTCATTTCATCAGTCTTTTCCTAAATCTTTTTAAGTGCCTAACGATTTTCATCCCCTTATAAGTTACTTCAGATGTACTTATTCGACGCTGATTTCTTGTTCCTCTTTGTTTTTCAGTGTTTCATTTATTTATTTTTTTCCTGATACATCTAATCTAATCTTTTAATCTAAAGGTATCCCTTTACATTTTTTTTGAAAATTTACACAAATATTTTTACATATATTAGTGTTTGAACTTTAGTAATGATTTCATTAAAAGACTGAGATTGATAAGCAATAATTACCGGCAGGGCCGTCGCGTGGTTTGTTGGCGCCCGGGGCAAGATTTCGTCAGGCGCCCTACACTTGATATTTGCGTTACACCCCCATCCCAAAAATCTACAACCCAAAAAAAAAAAAAACGGAATTTCCAATTTTTTTTTTTATTTTTGCCGTGCCGCGGCGCCCCCCTGGCCGCAGCGCCCAGGGCGATCGCCGCGGTCGCCCCGCCCACGCGACGGCTCTGATTACCGGAGTAACTACAATCTGGACAGAAATTACAAACAAAAATAAAGTTAATGCTAGTGTCGATAGTGAATTGCAATTTACAGTACCCAATGCAAAACGTTACCCCAATCGTGCGTGTTCTTTGGGGAGGAGAGCTCTGACCATCCCCCAATAATTTAGAAAGGTAAGAAATAATGATTTTTAAATCTTCACTTTTTTTGGATGATCAAATTCTATCCTTCCATGCATTCATCCCCAAAAACTTTGATGAGACTTTTTGGGATAAACAGTCGTATTTTGAAATTGTTGTTTACTTCCTTTTCTCTATAGAGTCAACAACAATCAATCATTACAAGAATGATGTAAAAGGAAAATCCTAAAACTACAATAAATACTTTGACTGTAAACTGTTGGAATGCATTGGTGTAGCTGAAAAGGGATGATCGGGGCAATTTGTCTCTGGCGGCATTAAAAGCAAAAAATGCCCCGATATTTTTTAGATTGGAAGATACGACAAATTTTTTTTTAGTTAAAAAAAACCCCAGCAAGACTCTTGGAGTTTTGAGACAGCATTTTTATCATTCAAAAAAAAAACCTAGCTAAACCATTAGGTATTTGCTTTTTGATTTTATATCTATGAATTCCTGTACTTCTATGTAGAGAATACGAAATAGATAATTTTTGAATATGTAATACTAAAGAAAAGTTCATTAGAAAGGATTTTTTTTTAGTCAAAATCTGAGATTAAATGGAAGAAGAAGTCATTCGAAATTAGAATTTGCTAAGCTCAACGTGGAAAGACTGAGGAATAGATCAGTAACTTCTACCAAAGTGGTAAGAAAGTACCAATGATGAATCTAAAGCAGTGGTGCCCAACCTACAGCCCGCGGGCCATATCCGGCCCGCGAAGGTGTTACATGTGGCCCGCTGTTCTATTCAGTTTTTTTTTTTTTTTGGTTGTTGAACCTTTTTTTTTTGGTCGAAGAACCTGGAGATTCCTTTTTTTTTTTTTTGGTTGTTGAACCTGGAGATTCTTTTATACGGATGTGAATCATGGACTCTCAAAAAGGGAATTAAACAAAGATTAGAGGCATTTGAAATGTGGTCATTAAGAAGAATGTTAAAGATAAGTTGGACCAGCAGGACATCAAATGAAAGAGTACTTCATCTTGCTAACTACAAGAGAATTATCATCAAACTTATACACCAAAGAAAACTTGCCTATTGTGGGCACATACAGAGAGATGTCAAATATGAGATACCTAAATTGACACTTGAGGGAAAGATAGAAGGGAAGAGAAGCGTTGGGAGAAGAAGAAGAAGATGGATGGATGACCTGCGTGAGTGGACTGGACTTAATGCTCAAGACATCATACATGTTTCAAGAGATAGAGATCTGTGGTACATGCTGATCGCCAACCTCCCTGTGGGAGAAGGCACCTAAGGAAGGAAGGAAGGAGATTCCTTTTTTTTTTTGGTTGTGGCCCGCGAGATTCACAGCAAAGTCAATTTTGGCCCCTAGATTACAAAAGGTTGGGCACCACTGATCTAATGAGTTAACACACCGATAAATAGTCAGTGTGATTTGAAGAAGGGCACTGCTAATTCAAATGGTATATAAGAGGAGTTCTTTGGTAATTCAGCTTTAAAATATTAAAAAAAAAAGCAAGCTTGAACTCTATTTTTCGGATGACGTTGTAAATTTTAAGTTGTTTTTACTAGGAAATTTATGATTAAATTTCATTGAGAGTTAGAAACCACTAAGCTAATGGGCTCTGGAAAAATATCCTGATAATAAATTAGGAGAAATGTTTGAAACAAAATTCAGTCAGTGAATTTGGATTAACTGTAACTGAGTTTCGATAAGTTGTAAGTTAGAGAACTGATCATCAGCATACGTGAATGGTAACCTTCAAAGCAACCAAGAAACTGAGTAAAAGAAAAACACTGAAAAGTTGTGATCCCAGTTTTGGATGAAAGGTCGAATATTTCAGTGACAGTGAATAAAGTAGGCATGATCGAAATATACTAATTTAAACTAATAAGAACTTGCTGTATATCGACATTGTCCAGAATATCTCTAGGATCCAGTTATTCCGTCACCACTAAGCCCGTAGATGTAGCTTCGGGACATTTTTAGAAACACGTAAAAACAGCGATAGTTGCCAGTTCTTGATATCAAACATACGTATGTTCCAATCTTTGAAGAATTGAAAGTCACTGGATTTATGAGCTTCTTCGTGGATTTAAGTCTTGATAATGAAAAAAAGAGAAATTTTAAATGCTCTAGTGGTTTATTAGTCTTAAAATGATGAATGGAAAAGGTTGAGCCACGCTTCCTGTGATACAACTGTGAAGTTAAATTCTTAAATGATTCAGAAAATGTTTTAAAGAACAACAAAGATCACACACTCAAGAAAATTAATAAAGTAGACTACACTCTTTTAACACTGTTTGAATTATGGTTTTTCATAGTATTCAGGCAATTCAATTAGGTAATAAGACTTGAATGAAAAATCTTTAAATTTCGTTAATACATTTCGTACTTCGAGTAAGACTTCGCCTACCGTACTCTTCTTTATTATGTTTTTTTAGAAATAAGTTTTACTACACATAAAAGAGTATGTAGTACATATAGTGACCAAAAAAAAATACATAGACATGTAAACATATAAAACTGTCTAATTTCAGAATTGTGGAGAGTCTTTTTGCGTGCATGTCTTCAGTGCCCTTTTGAGTTATGACTTATAAATAAACCCATTGTAAAGCCTTCTCTCGTTGTTGGCTACTTCCAGAGGAGATCATAAAGTAAAGGTATTGTTGTGAAAAGGTGCAATTTTTCATTTCATTCATGTTATTCGTACTGTTAAAAAATGAAGGAATAGAAGATGAAAACTCAACTGTAAACTTCTGATTCTTCTTCTTTTTTTTAATAACTTAGAGTGAAAGGTAGGGAAGTCAGTGTTGTTTATGCAAAAAGGAAATAACAATTCGATAATGAAAATACCCAACTAAACGACAGTGAAGAGATGATGTAAACAAAACAACCAACATAATTACAGTTGATGTGACAACTTCGCATGGTTAGAGCGCATACAAAATTAATTAACAAATTAATGTTGATTCCTTTATGCTGTTCTTTAGGATTAAATGAATACTGATGACGCAATTTCACCTTTCCACGTAGATTTTCTAATTTATTGAGATCTTAGATGGATGAACAACGGAATATGAATATTTCCATTTTAAACTGAATTCTATAACTTTTCTTTCTCTGACGCCTTGATAAAAAAACTAATATCCTGCGATAACCATGTGGGGTTAAAAAAAATGATGAAAATGTAATCTCTAAGAACTTAAAAACACTCTATTAATGACAACAGTGGACAAGTGTTAAAATAACCTTTCCAAATATAGTTTCCAATAGTTCTGCTTATTTCGTTACAGCTGAACCACAAAACTGACAAAGAATCCAGGTTTTTAAAATTCTGCGATTGCCTTTTCGTTTCTCCAAATGTTAAACACATATTTCAATATCATTCAGCTGCACAAAATAAATGACGTCACGCGTTTGGAAATGAAGAATCTACACTTATCAAACAAAATGCAAATTTAAAAGAATAAATGTAAGAAGCTTGACTAACAACATCTTAGAATCACGCGGAAAAGAAATTAAAAAGCCAAAAATCTCATGCACCCCAAAATCGAAACCAAATAAAGAACATTAGCCAACTTCCATTAAAGATATATCGTAAAATCACTCACTTTTTTGTTTTTGTTTCTTTCTTAGTTAACAAACACCAAACAATTTCAAAGAAGTCAGTCTATAAATATTAAACTTCCTTCAATGATGTTCAGACACGAACTTACAAATCACTTTGCAGCACACGCTTTGAAAATAAACTTGTTTTTATCTTTTTTTTGTGTGTGTTAGCCTTCATTCTTTAAAAAAATATTTTTTTTAATGCTTATGTTCATTTTATATTTTGAGATTGGACTAATTTCTTTTCCTTATTTAATTTATAGCCCGACATATATAGTAGGCCTATATTTATATATAAGTTTGTGCTCATACAAAGTTGACCACACATACACACACACATACATATAGCTCCCCTTAATCATTTTTGATAATTAATTAACTAAAATATATTAAAATATTTTTTTTTTTTCTTTTTGGAATTGAAAGGTTAAGAATTGAGGGGCTCAGTGGAAAACGAGCACATGCCACATCTCTCTGAATTTCGATTTTTTTGCTACCATCAAGTAGATTTCACTCTAGTGGCAACTTACTCTGTTTCTTAATAGAAGAATTTTAAAAATCTTCTTCATTGGATGAAAAATAAATACCTTTAGCAGAAAAAGAGGCCCATGTCACATTGTCTGCTAACACATTGTTCTGATTTGTTTACATTGTTTTCAAGATGAAGGAAACATGTAGTGAAGTATAAGAAGGAAATACAAAATTTAAAAAAAAACAAAAAAACAAGGTAGGGATAGCGATTAGTAAACCAATCACAATGCTTCGCAACGGCTTCTGATTATTGCTTTAATTTCCTTATTATTATAAATGTGATTGCTGCGAATGCAAAAGGCGCAATTGTTGCGATTATTGTGATTGTTGCTGAGCTGTATTATAGATGTGATTGTTGCGAATGCAAAAGGCGCAATTATTGCGATTGTTGTGCTTAATGATTATTTAATGAGATTTTAATGATACTTATCCACAGACAGACGGACAAACCGGGATTAATAGGCTTTCTATCAGAAGCCTAAAAAGCTCATAAACGGAAAGGCAATGATAAAAAAAAATTGCAAACACTGGGAAAAATTATGTGTTGTAGAAATAATACTGCCTGTATTGGAAAACTGCGATCCCTACTTAAACTAAGTTCCTGTCAATTTAATAAGAAAAATAAGAAATATTTGCTGAGTTCTATTGGCTAGGTATTGAAACAAGGACAATATACAGGCCCTACTTGTTTGAACTTGTAAGGCCATATAAATATAAAATGTAAAAAAAAAAAAAATCACCATTTAGACCAAAAAAAAATCAACTTAATTTAGATAATTTTTTGTGATACCAATATCAGTAAAATTGAATTTAGGAAAACCTGTTTGTTATCAATCCATGATATTTCAGTGAGGCGTTTAAGAACTCATGTAATCTGTACCACCTGTCTATACTTCATTTTATCAATAATTAAAATATAATAATATTTAACAGATACAAAAACTTAAAAAGCATTTATGAGTTGGATGCGCTTTTAGTTGAAGTGTGATTTTTTTTCATTCGTTAAGCCAATTAATATACGTATCTTTATTGAACTTTTTTGACGTTGTGTTATTTTAGATACTCCTTTATTCCTCACAAACATGTAACAATTATCTTATTACACGATATCATCTCCACAGAAAAGTCACAGCAAAAAGTCACAGCCAACGACTCGTTTATGAATTAATTAATTTAAGATTTATTAAATAGTCTCTAATAACGTAACTTTTCCCGCCAAGATTTGATACCAGCTGCCATTTAAATAATATTTAAACTACCAGTTTAAGTAATTACAAATAGATACCAACTATTCATAGGAAATTAATATTTTCTAAAGCTTTCTTTCCTGTAAAAAGTTTAATCCTGTGGCATTTTCCACTGAATTGTAAGTGGGCTATCGACCGTATTATCAAAAATAAGGTGTTGATTTTCTTCACCATTTATCTATGGGAATTTCAAATCTCCTATTGGCTGTTAATGCTCTTTTAATATTGTAGATAAACAAACAAATTTACACAGCATTACAAGTGATTTATCTATCATTTATTTTATTAGAATTATAAGTAGGCTTACACTCAATCGGCCAATAGGAAACCTGCTCGTGTTCCATTTGACAAAACAAACAAAATAATTGTAGTGGTTTTTTTTTGTTTGTTATGTGCTTTGTTTTATTTTTAATAGTTTTTCCCTTGACGTAAGCAGTAGTAATTAATATCCTCGCAGTTACGTAAGAGCTACGTGTAATTAAATGGCAATGAAATGTAATTGCTCTATTTCATTTTTATTTTACTTCCGTTCAAATTGTAAGTTATGCGTTGAATGAAGTTACAGCATGTAGAGCATTTATTATAACTGTATTGCTTTATTTAACTCGTTTTGGCTTTACAAATGAGTCCATTAGATACCAGCCACCGTTTATTTAATATTTGAAATGAATAAAAACCACTGTACATCACCCACAGAGACTGGTAATTTTCCTTTTATTACACTAATGTTTAAAGCATTTTCAAAAAGGCAATGGCTGTCATCTGATGTAAACGGTTTCTGTATAGGTGAGGTACCGTGTGCAAAGCTAAAGAAACCATCCCAGAGACTTGTTACAAGGGATGATTCAGACAACGGTAATGATTCTGTTAAGGAAGAAGCTTCAATGGAAAATGGTTGTTCACGTGAAAGAAAGAGAAGCAATAACACAAAAATTACATATTAGAAAAAGAAACAAGAAACGAAAGAGATCAGAAATATTTTTAAAAACATTTTTAAAAACCTTTGAAAATTACCAAAAGTAAACATCAAATATTTAAACTAGCTATATTTAGTTATCTGAATTCTTTTCCCTTTCAATTATATAAAGAATCACCACCTGATTTAGAAGTTATTTCTAGTTCCTCCCACATTACCAATCACGGTTGTTTTGTTGAAGTTTTTTCTTTATTTTAATGTAATCTTCTAAACTACATATGTTTTATATATTCTTTTATTTTCATTTCTAAAGTTTATTCTTATAATTATCTCCAGACAAGTGGAAAATCGCAATTTTAACAAGTTTCCGTAATCGTACGATGTAAGATTTTAAATCTCGAGCTATTTCTTGCGCACAAACAGGATTACAGAAAGACTGTGGAAGGGTCAGTGGTTTTCATTTTATAAACGGAATATTTATATGGTTTTATTTTAAACAGAATAAAACTATTCATAAAAAGTTTCTACTATTAATAATATAAGGACCGATGTACCAACACTCTGCCAAAGAGGTGGTCAATTGATGAGCAGCTACTAGGGCAGTGGTTCCCAAAGTGTGGATCGAGTGATAAAGAGCTAGGGGGGGACTCGTGAGAGGATTTAGAAAATAAAACAAAAAAAAAAATGCCTTATTAACCTACACTTATTTTGTATTTAGGAACATAAACGTAAACAACATTGACAATAAAAAACATGTTTCAGTAGTTGTAAAGTAAAAAAAAAAATAATGCGATAAATGTGCCTTTTTTCAAAAACTAGCTTCTCAAATCTGTATTCTTACAGAGGAAGAGGCTGCAATTATTTGATAGAGTAAATATATCTAATTCATCGTTAAAATCACTGGAATAGGAGTCGATGTCAGCCATCTTGGAGATGGTGAACAGCGCGGGGGCTGATGGGAGTTTTCCAATTGAGAAATGATTTAACAGAAGAAAATTGGGCAGCTAAATTTTGATGATTCGACACTAATAACGACCGAAGAATGTTGATGTACAGAAAATATTGGTTAAGAAGATATTTGAACAATCCTCAATTTTAACAAAAGTTTCGTGAACACCATCCTGAGGAAAACCAAAGCTGTTAATACAATGAGAGATTTCTCATTTTGGCTGATTTTTTCTCTTGAAGACAAGATCCAATTTTCAAATGGATTAGCTTTCATAAAAATTATTCTCGTCCTTTTAGTACAGTAAATATATTTAATTCATGTACAAGAATCGGAGTGGATGTCAGCAATCATGGAAAAGATGAACAGCGCAGGGGCTGATGGGAGTTTTCTAATTGAATAATGATTAGTGGAAGAAATTGGGCAGCTATATGTTGCTGATAACTGTTGGGGCACATCAAACCTAGATTAAGAGGAGATACGAATAACCCTTAATGGAAGCCTGACGCCCACCGCTCTTATGTTATATTTCTGTAGACTTTTAAAGACTTCATTGATTTCATTGAACGAAACATTTCAAAGAAATTTGAAAACAGAAAAAAACCAAAAACGCTTCCTTTGTGTCACCAATCTTTATCTAAAGAATCAGTAATATTTCTAGGAGATAATTCACGAAACGGAATGATAGATTCAACTGGTTTTGATTTTTCGTTAATTCTTTCCTCTTTTTGAGTTTCTTTTAACTAAAAAAAAAAATCCGTCACAACTTTAATAGGTTTTGGTCTAAAAACAATTGAGACAATAGTCACAGAAAATTTGTCAAGTACCTAATGATGGACGTAATGTATTATAAAAAGAAATTACTATAAAATATTAAGAAAAAATGAAGTCAATGAATAGCTCATTTCACAACTAATACCAAATAAATTAAAGTTTAAGATTGTTACAAAAAGAAATAAAATTAAAGTTTGAATATTGCTAGTTGGAAATTTTTAATAAAAATAAACATAAATTTTTTTTTGACAAAATTTAACGTGCTTAAGTGTTAAACAATAAAGATAAAAATGCACAACAATTAAAAGATCCACTGAGCTATTTTTGGCATTTTTGTACCGGGAATCAAATACAGACTGTTTCGACTTACCGGTTTTGACTTGTTTCGTTTATGAGTACTGGGCGATTCAAACTGATGAGACATGGGAAGGTCGAAACAGTCCGTATTTGATTCCCAGTACAAAAATTGCTCAGTGATCTTTCTCACCCTTTTTTTTATTGATCTTTTAGTTGTTGTGCGTTTTTATCTTTATTGTTTATTATAAAATTCTTTTATTTGCTTGTCTTTTTAATCTCTTAATTTATGTAAATGGAATCACTTTACAAGTGAGACAATATTTAAGTTCTGTCTTTTTTACAGCATTCTCCTTAAAGAATCCATCATTATTTAATCTCAAAATATCAATATACTCTATCACACATAAAAATGCTTCTCTCTAACACAACTGCACCCACATCATCCTTGCCTTTCACTCATTTTTTTTTTCCTAACTTACCTATTCGTCTTTAAACTTTCAACTTTCACATTATCTTCTTATATTATTAACCTGGCATTCCTCCAACTGCTCCATCAACAAACAATCTTAGGAGCTTAGTTGTACAATTTTTCCCATATATTAAAAAGAAACAAAAAGAATAATATCACAACTAACACTTGTTCATCATTTTCAGGACAATGTACAACTAATAGCAATTCTCAAAGGCTGTGCCGCGATTAAAAAAAAACACAACAAAAACAAAAAAGTATTTTTATTTAAAACGGGAAAATAAGAGAAAATATAAAATAGGTATTAACTATTTTCAACAACGTTATTTATTAACACAAGAGGAATAAGTAAATTGTAAGTAATACAAACTGGAGTGGTTAAAATTAATGAACCGATAATTTTTTATAATTCAATGAGAGACTGAATTGCTTGTTTACATTTGCACAATTGATTACGGGGTCAAATAATAGTAAAACAACGAAAAAGTTTGGAGTGCTTTGGGATAAGTTTAGTGTGCCGTCGTCATTTTCCAAATACCTACAAAAACAAAAATGTGCCGTTAAGCAAAAAAAGACTGAAAAACATTGAACTGTATTTCATTTAACTAGCTAATAATTCGTTCTAGAACTGCAATGAGTGCAATCGTAAGCCTTCTCTGTCAACTCAATTTCACTTTTAATTGCATTATTCGCATCTTAGATTTACAAGTTATGCATTTCTCGGTTTCTCCTTCAAAATTCTCCAGCTCTCTTTACGACATTGCATACTGTCAACATCTTGTCTTCAAAGCCTCACTTTGAGCATCTCTAAATTCCCAAACAGCACCTTCAATCCTCATTGGAGCTCTTTCACTAGACCACAACAATTCGTAGATTTTCTTATGGGCGCTGGTGGTCTGTTTGCAATTCCAAGAGTAACAAAAACAAGAAGGTTCTGAAAGAAATTAAAGCCTACTTAATATAAAATATTATCCCTTGAAGTTTCTTTATTATTTTTCCTCCTTTTTTTTCTTTCTAAAGTCGTAAAAACACGACAAAAAAAAAAAGCCCACTAAAAGCTAATGAAAAATTTTCTGAAAAAATAAATAGAATTATTTACTTAAGTTGCCTAAATCGGATTAAATCTGTCTTATTTTGACGAATTGCTCAAGATTGTTAAAAACTACACTGTGCTCAAAATACTTCGTTTCATTTAAAAATGTATTTATTGTAATTAATTATAATCTTAAAGCATGCCTTTATGTTATATTGGTAATTAAGTTTTTAATAAAAACAATTTTTAAGGGATTATGGATTCTAAATGACAATCCATTTGTTATTATTTTAGAATGACCAGATTTTACGGGATTGTTCCATTTTTTGAGGTTGTGTCCCGTTGTCCCGATAAATTTAATACGGAACACATAACTATCCCTTATTTTAATGCAGTTTCAATACAACTATTGATCCGCATTTATTTTTATTTTCAATCATTGAGAACGTAAGACATTGTAAAGAGATAAACGTATTTTTACTTTAAACCAACTGCATTGAGTGATTCTGCAGAGGCATATTGAATCCTTCGTCGAGCGTTTCTGTGCTGTAAAATTATAAACAAGTTTCGAACAATGGAGATTAAGTTCACATTTAGACTTTAGATTGCTTACTTACTACGTGTAGGAATTCTTATTCATGTATCTGCTATAAGGTTCGTTTTAACGCTTGAGTGTCCATTATAATTCAACCTAATAAGCTACACATTTATTTGATAAAAACTAATGAATGAATTTAAAAAAAATCAATTACTCAGAAAACAAATTTGACCTAATTTCAGATTTTTTTTCGAAATAGAAATCAACAAGTAGTGGCCGTGTGAGATCCTTTGGCATCTGTCCATCTCAACAGCAATCGATAAGGTTTCTTTATTTCCCTCATCGAAGTCCTTTAGGTATTTGTCTGAAACAAATTGAGGCGGTGGAAGTTGGTGGACTTCCTCATGACGATAAAACTGCAATTTGTTTGGCTTCTACCAATGCCATTCCAATTTAATCAGAAGCTTTGATTAAAGCGCTGTGTTGTAAGGACTTCAGAAAACAACTCACAGAGGCTTCCCACTCAAGGTCAATGTTTTGTTTTATTTTTATAAGAAATGTCCCAATAAAATTTCTTATACTTTTTACACTCCCTCTCAGCCAATAGGACTGATCCTTTTCCGCCATTATTTCTGTGCGTTAAATCATTAAGTAATTATTACTTTAAAATCTATTTCATAAGTTGATATTGTCTTTTTGTTTACATCTGGTAATCTCCAAACAGCTATTCTGTGTCCACTTCTGTGGAATTATTAAACTGAGATTCTTTGCATCAACAGACTTTGACATCAACAAGGTATTTCGTTTTCGTAGTTTCTTTATTAAGAATTTTCAGATGTTTATATTTGTTCTAAGTTAACTGTTAGAAACTCCTTTCATCTACTAGGTTCACGTTACTGTATCAACTTCTAAGAAGTCATTATCCTAATTCATGGAAGTAAACCCGAAGTAGGACATGAAAGCCAGAGATGAAAAATAAGGAACAAATGACTGGTGTTAATAAGTGTTCCTAACGTGATAGTGAGAAAGTGACATGGTCTGAACATTTAGAGCACGTGACTGATGAGAGCTTCACTTAACATGTGTTGGTGGAGTGGATGGTAAGTGTGGCAGGCAGATTGATAATTCAGAAAGGGAACTACTTTATTTCTTTCTAAGTTCAATCACTTACTTACCCTCAAAAAAAGTGAATCCTATCTTTCAACCAATAATAAACAGAGGGTCAATTTTTTTTCCGCTTCTTTTCAAATACGGCCCGAAGCCAATGTCCTATTCTCCCCCCCCCCCCCCCTGTTCCGCCACTGTTTCAACACTAAAAATTAGACAACATATTTTTGGAAAAAAAATCTAAAAAAATAACATTTATAATTTATTTATCATTTCTGGTGATGTTAGTAATTCATTCCCTCGATACAGATGGTCTTTGATGTACGAAAGTATCCAAAGAAACTGAGGTAATTGTAAACCTACGACTGTATCGTGTGATTCTAAAGGATTTTTAATTTGATTGCTGTTAAATTGATGTTTGAGTGACAGTAGAAAGTGAAACAAGCAGAATAGATAAAAAGAACATTAGCAATAGAATAACGACCTTCTCAGACAAAAATAAAAAAAGGATTATTAAAAAAATGTTTTATTTCTTTTTATTGGTGTAGATGAATTTGCAGAAATCTTGCGACAATTCCTATTTACTGATTACTTTTTCAAAGTCAGACAGTCAACTTAAGAATTTTCCATTGTTGATTTTAATGTTATCTTTCCGCGTAATTTACTTTTATATGTATGCATTTCTTCTTGGCTTCAAAAATATTATCAAATAGATGTTTTCATTAGCACGTTGCCCAAATCCGAGATGGTAATAATATCTAATCATTAGGAAAATAAATCATCTCTTATTATCATCCCTAAAAAACTTAATATCCGTGATATTTCGTACTCTTTAATCAAAAGCACTTCTTCAGACGGCTTATAAACCTCTTTCCTAATACAGCTGTATTAGGGAATAGGTTTATAAAGCTTATCCCTAACCGTCTGAAGAAGTGCTCTTGATTAAAGAGTACGAAATATCACGGATATTAAAGTTTTTTAGAGATGATAATGTGTTGATGTGAAGATTTTTAGAACATTTACGTGAAATTCAATTTTTAAATTAAATCATCTCTTGATAATGGGAAACATTTTCAGTCAAGCTGAGACCCTAGGACAGACGTTTCGAGCTTATGAGGCTCTCTCATCAGCCAGGGCTACTCAGCAAGCAAAGATGAGAGCATAATAAGCTCGAAACAGCTGTACCAAGGTCTTAGCTTGATTCAAAAAGCTTCCCATTATTATCTTATTATGAATTATTCCCTTTGTTTCACCCATTAAAGGTTTTTTTTTTTTTTTTTTTACTTATTATTTTTTTCTTTATGGTCAAATTTTTTGTGGTGAGCGGTTAGAGGTCCAAGGACTTGATTTCCACAATTGTTGTTTTCATTTTGTTGTCTATAGTTTCTAAAAATTCACGTGTCATCTTAAGAATATATACAATCACTGTTTAATGCCGATTTAATTAGGTAGATTAATATCTAATTATACTTGCATTAAACAGTGATGGAAAAATTGGTTGAATTTAGAGATTAAAAGTAGTCAAAAATATGATTCCCAAGTAGACGTTTCTTCCTTGTTAAGAATAACACAGCTCTAATGTGACTCCAAAACAGTTGGATTGAAACGCATCCATTTGCTTTCAAGTGTTTTATTGTTTTAATGCAGACGGAGAAAATTGTAAGTCCCAACATGAATCTCTTACGACTCCATTAAAATAATAAAGTACGCACTTAACAGACTCAACACTCTTTGGAAAACTTACAATGGGAGGGATTTTATTTCATTCATTTAAAGTGGATCGAAATTTCTCAGAGTAAATCCACATCGAAATAGAAAATACCAAACCACTAACTTCTAAGAAAGAAATGCTGGCTTAATGTAAGGAATTTAACAAGGATTTTTATCTCCTCGGACACTAAAACCTATTCCAGCAAATATCGAAGTATGTATATTTCCTATCCTTTATATCAAGACAATAAGTTCAAGAATTTTGAGTCTACTTCCATTCAATGCACTTATCGATGAAATTCTTATAATATTTGAAGAAAATGTTTAAACCATTTTACGAAACTTAGATTTCTCTGCGGTTAAAGATTAGTTCCTTCAATCTTTAACTCAACTCGAAACAAAGCTTGAGAAAAGAAAAAATCAAGTGAAAAAAAAGGAGAGACAATCACGTAACAAGAATATCCGTTTATTGGACCAAGAGAATAAACACAACCCTCGTATAACTCATCCAATGAAATGCGAGTGGTTCCTTTGAGACACAATGGTTTCATCGAAAGATCCGCCAAAATGTACAGGATTTCAGTATTAAAGACATGTCTAACGATATGATTATATCAAATTTAAGCAATGTTTTGTATAAAAAGTAATCTAGGCAAGGAAACGTGTGTGTTTTCTAATGAACCCAAAACCCGAATTCAATGCAAAAGGATTTTCTATGATGATATTGTAATGATAGGCAACAGTATCTACTTCTCTCTTAATTGTGTATTTTATATCCATTGATCTGCTGTAATACGAGCAAATGGTCTGCTGATGTTTCAGAGACAAACAACACCACGTATCTAATTAAAGAAAAACCACTGCTGAATTATCTGACGTCACACCCCGAGAATCAAAATGACTGCGAAGTCTCTTAATTGACGTTTTGAACAATTCATATAACTGACAAATATTTTACATACTTTTTTATACAAGTTAATTCTTTCCACTTGTAAATTATTTAATTTCTTATTAAAAATGGGATTTTTTTTTCGAACTTTATTTCTCGGAAATTCTATTTTATTGAGTCCATTTCAACAATCGTGTATCGTAACACATTAATTGATAAAATTACTGAATTATTATTCCTTAGAGAAATAAGATCTTAATTGTATTTCGAGTTTGTAAGCAGTAATATTATCCTCATGTTTCGAGTGGACAATAACAGGAAATAAATATGTATATACTTATTTTTTATCAACCTCACGATCTTTATGGTTTGTTTCCAAAAATTCTACTGAAATTCAGGAACAAATATTGAGAATCCCTAAGAATTTTTTTGCAGATAGTTGGGAAACATTTTTTTTTTTTTTAATATTTTGTTTTGTTTTTCAAAATTAATGGGATTTGAAAACTGAAATTCTTCTTGTTAGAACAATTGCCAAAAACTTTGGTTAAGGTAACTACACTACAATAAATAAACAAGATAATTAATGCTTTTAGACAGTGTCAAAAGCAAAGCGGCCCCATAATATGCACACTTTTATAAACAAAATTTTATCGAACGCGATCACTTTTGACCCCCCCCCAACTTCCGGTCAGAGAGCGGTCCTAGAGGTATTAGTTTTTGGACGTCGTCATTTACTTTTTGATGCTGAACACAATGGTGAAGGTTTCATTCTAATATCTCTAATCGTTTGGCCACTACAGAGTGTGACATCCAGCAAGCATAAAAGCAAGAGCGGTCCCCTATGTTTTACAGGCAAGCTGTATCCTAAGGGCCGCTAAAAATTAATTAAATTCTTTTATTCCATTTTTGTTAATATCAATTACATGAGCTTGGTTTATTAATTTTATTATTGTATCTAAGAAATGAATTTCATTGAGTGAAATTGGAACTTCGTTATTGAAAAATAAACAACTTCAGTGATCATATCAACAGTTACTATTGCGAACGAATGTCATCAACTTTGGCAAATCCTGAAAAATGTACAAAAACAAAAATACAACTTGCTTCGTATTTATTTTTTTACCCTAAATTTCTTAAAAATAAGGGAAATGGCTTCTACGATGAATTTTCTTTAGTTTTCAGATAAAAAAAATACATTTTTTTTTTTTGTATTTTTGTTAATGGAAAAACCATGATAAACAAGCGCCTGATGCAAACACTGACAAGTGAGCTATTTCAGTTTCAGCAACGGCCCTAGTAACGGGTTACTTCGAACTATGACGTCAAGTCATGTGATTTCGGACGTCACACACTGAAACGGTCTGTAACTAAAATTCAGAGATGTTTTTACGAAAGACATACAGAAGCTCACTCCATTCGATCCATCTAAAGATTTTTTCTTCGTTCTTGGCTTCTGATTGGTCAAACATAATTTCGACTTTGAAAAATTAAAATAACTTCTTTTTTTTACTTGTCTGAAAAAATTCTGTCAACAATTCGCTTTGGAAATAAGTTCAATTATATTGGAATCTGACTTTTAAAAGATCGTGAAGATAACTGTGAGCTATTTCATCAAGTTATGGTCAAACAACATAAATAATTAGTTCCCTTACTAAGTGAAACAAAACTTCTTAACTATATTCACAGGACAGAAATAAATCCATAAGTACATTAACAATAATAAGGTAGGATAGCATTAGTAAACCAATCACAATGCTTTGCAATGGCTTCTGATACGTAATTTATGTTGAATTATTGCTTTAATTTCCTTATTATTATAAATGTGATTGCTGCGAATGCAAAAGGCGCAATTGTTGCGATTGTTGTGCTTAATGATAATTTAAAGAGATTTTAATGGTACTTGTCCACAGACAGAACGACAAAGCGGGATTATAATGGTTCCTATCAGAAACCTAATAAGTATTTCATTGTTTTACTTGAAACCAAATGTAGACAATAATGGCAGCAGAAGATCACAAAATATCTATTATATTTTACTTTTTAAGTTTCTATTAAGAGTTATTTATTATAATTAATTAAGAACAATTCAACTTAACATCCTAACTTGTTAGAATCAAAACTACAAACATCAACTTCTATTTCATAATTTATATCCAATGTTGTTTTGATGATAAAAACTGCATTTATAAATTAAAGGAGTTTTTTTAAGCAATTCTCAAGAATAAATAGGGCTTAAAATAATAATAATAATAATATTATTATTATTATTATTATTATTATTATAAGATTTAAAAATATTTCTCATTGAAACTAAAATTCATTTCTCGTTGGCTAAATAAAACGATCACAATTCCTAATCTGTAATCTTGTTTACTTATTGAGTAATCTTTAGCACGTGACTGGCTGCATATTATTAGTTTTGGTTAAATTTTTTAAACGTCTAATAACAAAGAGTTCCTAGATCTACTAAAATGAAACTAATTTTTTAATCATCCTCTTGAGAATGAGGGAGATATGTTGTTGGGCAGAAATGTTTTCTTCGTCCGCCATCACTAGCGAACGAGACAGATGGTCGAGTCGAAGGCTGTTGTCATGGCAACAGAGGGAAAGTGCTTCTATCCTTATCACTTCAAGTCTCTTTATTGATTTTTGTAATTTATAATTTGAGAATCACAGAATATCCTAACATTATCGATAATATTTTTTATAAAAACTATGAAAAACTGTTTAAAATGGAAACTAAGGGAAATTTTCCGTTTGGAAAACTATGAAAGGCAAAGTGATTTACAATACTATTAGTATTAATAATGACTGAAGAAAATTGATGATGGCGTCTCTAATTGTAAGACTCTAATTTATGAACTCCATTGATTAATGTGTGGGTGTTACTGTTCTTGGCAATAGAGATTTGTGGGTCAAAGAATCTTTTGGAAAACGTGTTTTCATCTTTTGATCGATTTCTTAGCAGACGCTGACGTACCTTGATTTGGTGGCGACCGGTGGAGATTGTTGGGTTTCGCCGCTGACCGTGGCTGACGGCTGCTGCGTCTGCGGCGGTGATGGAGGCGGAGGCGATGAGCTTCTCCTCCATGGGTCCGGCGTGGGTTCGGCTGGAGTCAGCCGCAGTCGCGACCGTATCCTCAGCGTGTTGGCTTGGAGAGCGACGGCGGCTGACAAAGCCCGCTGGCAGTAGGAGCCGGCGGCGCTCCACGGGGACCGAGCCCAATGCATGGCGGACAATCGATCCACTTGGTCTCAGGGTATTGAGCAGGACTCCATTCCTTTAGAAAATAAATAAATAAATAAATAAATAAATAAATAAATAAATAAATAAACAATACTAGTATACAAATCCAAAAAGCTTACATTACACTCAAAATCCCATTCAATCAATTGTTGTAAATATTTTTTTCGATTAATAATGAATTATATCGAATGCTTTTTCAAAGCATTATTCGTCCATCATGTTTCAATAAAATAAAATAAAAATTATTGCTACTAATTAATGAAGAGCAATTGATGGAGCTAAGAAATAACAATGAAGTGATAATATCTTCAGTAAACGAGAACAATCAGACAATTTCCAGTAGTTGTTAAACGTTGGTCTAACTGAGTTCTGATGTGAAATACCCATTACATAAATCAATGTTTCATCTTCACAGCCACCAGGTAATTACAGCTACTAAAACATGGCTCACCAACGGCGTTACGGTGTTCATCGCATTCGAATCCTTTCAACTGCCTGAAATAAAACGTTCTACAAAATTACGTGAATTTTATCTTTTATCATCGTCCTCCTTTAATAAACTTAAACTTTGATAATTCGTTGAAACATATTGAAAGCTGAAATTTCATTTCAAATGTGTATTTAATTATCCTGCTATTTAATCACCAGAAATTCATTTGGATAATTATCAACCCACATAACACAAAGCAAGGAATATTGATTCCATGTGAAGAGAATATATTACGAACCGTAAACAAGGCAGATATTTTGTTCTTAGATTTATGCAACTGCCTAATTAATTAAATAGATAAATGGCTAGATTTCAGTAATTTAAGTAAATAAGATTGATTTTTTTTCTTTTTTACGGAAAAAATCACTGTTTGTGTTATGCACAAGTGATAAGTATAAAACTTCAGAAATAAACAGAAACCAATTTTCAATTTGATGGTTTTCGTGAAAAAAGAAAAACAAAAAACAAAAACAAACAAAAAAGAAATGTTTATGGAAAAGTAGATTTTGAGTTCTCCCAAGTACTTCTTGTTAATTTTTGTGATTGTAAATAAAAATTTTCTCCTAGACGGGAAAGGAATCGAATAATAATGGAAATGACTGCCCAACCGTGAAGAAATATTATCAATATATCGGAGGTGATTCACTGCTGTCGTCTGACTAAGGTAGACAGGCAATCGGAGACAGGGTTAATATTCCTTTTATGTCATCGCAAATTATAGAAAGTTCGCATCACCTAATAAGCCTTTTACTAGCATCAGAGATTTTCTTTTCTTTTTATTGATTAATCGTTTAAACATAATAACAGAAGTTTCTTCGTTCTTTAAAAAAGCTGTTGTTAACAACGATGTTAATGGTGTTTTAAATGCAGACTATATTCTAAAGAAAGATGGACTCGCGAAGTGATCATGGTTGTTTGTATTATCATCGAAGTGACTAACTTATCAGTTGCGGGAAAAAACAAACCGAAATCAATCGTTTCTGGCAACAAATCAGAAAACAAGGCGTTTATTGATTTCCTTTTTTTGTCTCCTTTAATCAACTGATACAAAGTGCTCTTTATTTAATACTTTGTCTTTGAATGGCTTCTGTGCATTGGTCGATTGTGTTGCGGCAAAGCCTAGTTCTTCAAAGAAGCTGATTTGTAGTGTAGTTAAAACAAGTGAATATAATTTTGTGCTAAAGCATGAATTTAAAGGCGACCCATAATAATAAGAAAAATTAAAAATAATAATAATAAAAAGGAAATACATTAATCGTAAGAAAAAATAAAAAAAATAGGAAAAAAAAATAAAAAAAAAAGGAAAAGAAGAAAGATAAAAAAAAAAGGAAAAGACACGCCGACATTGAGAAAAAAAGATTAAGAGAAAAAAACAAGCTAAAAGAAAAAGAAAGTAGATATACGGATTTGAACCGACAACTCTCAGTGTATGAGTCCAGACGTTAAGCTAAGAACTGAAATCAGATGGTTGCATTTCTAACATTTAAGCTAATAGAGGAAATGCAATAAAAACAATGTAAAATTTCGAACATTGGGGGGCGTTAACGGAAAACACTCCATTCCTATGGTGTTTGGGTCTCTGAACACGATGGTGAAATCCGTTTGTCGATCCGACCATCCGTTCGGGAGTTGTTGGGTGGACAGGACAAATGCAATAGCTATCACAATAGCTCTCAAATGGATCGCTAAAAAACAAACAAACTTCTTTTTATTTTGCCAAAGCGTCGTTCTGTATTATTAATTTGTACAAAATTCAGATTTGAGGCAGTTTTGTAAATTGAGCAGAAAAGTAATTATCAACTAAACCCACAGTTAAGAAATTTGTTGCAACTTAAGTTAATGTTATTTTAAAGGCTTTTGTTGATATATCTCTGGTTCTGCATTCAATCAGAAGCCATTAAAATGGAGGACAAGACTTCAGAGATTTCCATCGGAGATTCCGCTAATTTGGTGGAGAAACAGAAGACACAGACGAAAGAATTAAATAAAACTCCGAAGCCATATCAGAAATAGCGATAAACAGTGTTGAATGTTAAGATATTATAGTAGTTTCTAATTAGTTTAATGCAATAAGCTTGATTAAAGACGTGCCAGCAGTCGCGGTTAGACGACGAAGCCAAATGAAGTTTTTTTAATTTTATAACCCACAAATAAAACAAATCAAACGCAACAGCACTGGAGTTACCGAACGCTTAGTGTCTTAGAAATAACTGTCAGGATTTCCCTATTTAGTCAAAGAAGACAGGAAGGGTTCGGTTTGTAGGAGCCCTCACTCCGAAATCTCGAAATGTCTAGAACAGGCCCTTTTTCTTTATTTTTTTGTTGGTTAGCCAATTGAGAGAGCCTTGGTACTCAACTGAAATTTGGAAGTCGACGCTCTTTTTTTTTTTTGATTGCTTTGAAGGACTTCTGGGTTCAAGATTCTTTTCTGTATTCTTATGACTTCTCCAATGTCTAACATTTAACTAAGGCCGACATGAAATAAATAAATATTTGACGAAAAAACACACCCGCAGTGCTGACCATCTGCAATTAACAAACAGTTTCGTTTTTAAACTATCTCATCTTTTTATTCACTATTTCATCCTAAGAATTTCTGGACTTCCTCAGGCTTCTTTTTGAAAATTAATAATACATAGATTTAAATTTTTAATAATTACTGTGGTTAAAATCAAGAAAGGGTTACTACCAAACCACAGTGCAATCC
>JAFIDM010002131.1:73954110-73997182 GCA_023159025.1 Thereuonema tuberculata | reverse complement strand
CCGCTCTGCTAAAATTATTTTCTAAATGTGAGCAAGTTTATTCCACAATTACAAATATAGTTGGTCTTATTATTAATATATATTGATCTTAAAACAATTTACAGACATTTTCATGCGGTCATTGTTTTAAACAATTTCTAACAATTTCGTGTGAATTTGACTTTAAAAAAAACTTTTTTCTTTGACTTTAACAATTTCATATGAATTTCGCTTTATTTTTTTAATACTTTTTTAAAAACTTTTACTTAATATTTATTCACTTACAAACCTTTTTGTCTTATTTATGCAATTAAAACTATTTATAACAAGGATTTTTATAATCAGACTTTTTTTCTCTATCTGTATCTGATAAAGGACAATTATTATGCAATTAGTAAATGACGTTGTACAATTCGTACATGAGTAAGTTAGAGAATGACGAGGTCTTAAAATGGGACAAAGTAAATTATGACTATTTCCGCTCTGCAGATGACGTGTTGGTGATCTGGAAAGAGACAAATAGACAAATTTGAGAAATTTTTCCTGTTCATAAGCTCAGCAGATGAACCCATAAAATTTATAAAGGAAACAGAAGAAAATAACACCACATCACATTTAGATATTCTCATCAAAAATAATGGTAGGAATTTATCATGTGAACAATACGAGAAACCATATAAAAGTGACCATATTCTAAATTTAAATTCGGCACATCATAAGAAAGCAGCTATAATACAAAACTGTTTTAATAAGCTATTAGAGAATACAGAAGACAAAGAACTACAAAAACGTATAACAGAACTACTAAAGAAAAAATTGGCGTTAAACGAGTACCCAAAAGAGTCTAATATCAAAAAGTTCTTTCGACACAAGGCAAAGCATAGACATAATGTGTCCAGGAAATTTAATAAGTACTGAAGTTACCACAAAGTACCTATATTGATAAGGATGTTAAAGATATATGCAAACGAAATGAACTCTCTATAATATACAGAAACAATAATAATATTCTTTCTATGATCCCAAAAGATCCACACTGTGACATGCTACAGAAAATGGCAGTAAAATATAAGTTAAAATGCAGAGACTACAACGCCTTATATTTTGGAAGCACGGGTAGGACCCTCAAAGATAGGGGGAGGGAACACATAAAAGCATTCAAAAACAATAAACGACACATTTCAGAGTGGGCAGATCATTGCCTCTCAGAAAAACACAACCCGGAGCCAATAACCGAAGTCCTTTATCAGTTTAAAGATAGAGAAACAAGTCTGATTATAGATACTTGTTATAAACAGTTTTAATTGCATAAATAAGGCAAAAAGGTTTGCATGAGTGAATAAATATTCTGTTAAAATTTTAAAAAGTATTAAAAAATAAAGCAAAATTCACATGAAATTGTTATAATTGTTAAAGTCGAAAGAAAAAAGTTTGTTTTAAAGTCAAATTCACATGAAATTGTTATAAATTGTTAAAAACAAAGACAGCGTAAAAATGTATGTAAATTGTTTTAACACAAAGTCGCATGGAAATATTTTTAATTATTAAAAATTTAAATCTATTTATTATTATTTTTTTTTAAAAAAGTCTGAGGAAGTCCAGAAATTCTCTGGATGTAATAGTAAATAAAACGATGAGATAGTTTAAAGTGAATGACTGAAGATTTTCATTTTTAATGTCTTTAATCCAATAGTTCTTACAAACGAATCCTAAGCAATGAGAAGGGGAATAAATGTATTCAAATCCAAATTTCTTGAATTAAGATTTTTCTAAGTAATTCTTGTTTTAAAAAGGAGTCACTAATAAAGATATCCATTTAGTTGGGTGCTGTTATCTCCATTATCCTCTCTAATAGCCTTCTAATACCTTAATGAAGCTCTAATAGCAATATCCTTTTTTGACCTGATAGTTCTTTCTGTTTCTAAATAACCTTTTCATCTCAATTCTAATGAATTTCATTATATTTTTAATTTTAAATTATTATCAATAATTATTGATAATAATAAATTATTATTATTTTAAATTAAATGGCTTAATTATATTGTAAAATAATTTTTTTTTAGATAAATTGTCACTGCTACATTAATAAATATAGAAAACAAACCATATCGAATTAAGTTGAACGTGTGCGTCGTTTGGGGGAGGGGTGAATCTTGGTTTTGATTGAAAGATCAAAAGAGGAGGCGTGAAAGATTAACCTTCTAATTAATCAGGACGACGTCAATCCATGGTCTGATTTAATATTGGCAAAGATCAGAGTATTACTTAATCCCACGTGTTGAAATCACGTGATATCAGAAGAAGAAATTTAGGTGCATTATTTTTTTTTTATTATTATTAGAATATTCTCAATTAGAAATAAAAAATCTTTGTGGATTTAAAAAACATTTTGATTTAATCAAGGTTTGATCTCATCTCATCGGTAACCCTTCCCCTACACGAAATAAAAACTATATACAGTCGGACGTCTATTTAACGAAGTCGCTAAATCCCGAAAAAAAAGTTCGTTATACGGAAAATTCACTAAATAGAGATTCGTTAAATAGCATTTTCTTAATCAAAAATAAAAAAGGTTTCCAAAAAAAAGTCATCAATATTTTAAACATCTTAAGCACCTCAAGTAGAGAGATTCAAGCTCTCCGTCACTCCCCGTGCCTCTGTTTTCTAATTTACTCAATCTTTAGTTAATCACCACGTTTAATTAATTTATAAGATGCTGTTTTTAATTTCCGAAACATCTACGAGTCAGAAGAATTCGATAAAAAAATAATTAACGAAAAATTCATTAGTGCTTCAAAAAGAAAAGCCTCCATGATAGGTTTGTTTGTTTTGTTTTTTTTTTTTTGTTTTTTTAATTTCTAAAGAAACATAAGTTGAAGAGGAAATACAAATCTATTTAATTTAAGTGATTCTTCAGAGATATCATCGATGTTGGCCAATCAATATAATACAACCATTATGGCGCCCAGAGGAAGAAATGTAAAATACGTTTGCAAACTGTCCATAATAACTGAGCGCACAGATTTACTGCAAATAACTGCTTTATTTATTCCAATATGTTCTTCTGGAATATAATAAATAGACCATGTGCTAATTGCTTATAAATATAAGAATCTGTATCTCAGTCTAAAAATGGTAGATCTATTGAACCACGACCCACCTAAGTCAATCTAATTCGTGTAAATGATAAGTTTTTATTTCTTTTACTTATAAATTCAAACTGTGCGTAACTATTCTTCATATATCAAGCATTTTCAACTTTCTCTGAGAATTACTTCGTCAAATACATTTGTAATAACAGAACCGAAATAAAATATTTTATTGCCTTATTGAAAATTCTTACCATTAAAGTTTCAGATCCCTAGGATCAATATTTTTTTGAGTTTCTCGAAGGATAAACTCATCTGAATTAAAATTATACAATGACGATTTTTTTTGTATGTATGTAATACGTATAAAGTTGGGTTTATATAGGGTGACCAGATTTTTACATTGGCAAGGCGGGACACCATTGACCGGGGGGGGGGAGACCGGAAAGAAAAAAAAAACGGAATCTCCAGGTTCAACAACCAAAAAAAAAAGGAATTCAATAACCAAAAAAAAAACATCGGGACTTTTTTAAAATGCCGCGGGACGCGGGACAAATTGTTAAAAATTGGGACGTCTGGTCACCCTAGTTTATATCAAGTTTGCAAGACTTTTACTTAGACTGTAATGAGAGGCAGTTTTATTTGGATGCCATATTGGCTTGTGGTGATGGTGAACCCGAACAGTGAACGCTCTGCCAGTGTTTCGTTTCCGAGGTCAAAATTCCTTCAATAACACGAGTATCTATTGATAAAACCAAGGCCAGGATCCAATTGCACTTCTTGTATCTCAACCGCTACTTATCATCAGTCCAAACAGTTCATTCAATTCAACAAAATCTTCAAAAATGTACTAAAGATTTCCTCTTAAAAATAAGTAATTCAGAGTTCCTCAAATCTTCATATCAGTAAAAAAAAAAAAAGTCCTTCCTTCTTTCAATTTAATCTATTATTACTCAAATGCACACGTCTTACACAGCTAGTGACAATTAGCTCAAGGAATTAAACAAGTACATAACAAAACTAAATCACTTTTTACAAGTTATAAAATATTTGAGCATTAAAACATCTTTTTATAATTACATGTGGAAAAATTATTAGAAAAAGTAAATTAAATGCTTGAGCTATCAAAGACATCTGAGCAAGTTACAATCTTCTACGTTTTAGTAATAAGGATGTTTTCAAAAAAAAAGTTACTTTACTATTGAAAAATAAATAAATAAATATTTATTCTCAGATTCACGCCCTGTGGATTAATTAATATTAATTCATTCAAAATTCAATGCCATTATATATCTTCTAAATTTTTAGCTTTTCATAGCAATTCATGAAAAGAAAAGAAAAACAAACATGGGTTACTCGCAATGGCAGAGATTTTTTTTTTCCGTCAAAAAAAAAGTCATTTGAAAAAAATCGCTATTCATTATTTAATGGATTTAAAAGGCTACTTGGGAAAGAATTATTTATACTGGCTTTGTTTAAAAAAAAAGAAAAAATCTCCAAATAATGAATTGAAACCAAAATATAATAATTCAAGTACTGTAGTTGGATCCTTTTATTAAGTTATAATAGAAGTGATTTAACGAAGATACAGAATTCAAACTGAATACCAACTGAGAAAGATTTTTTTTTTGGAGAAATTAAATTCAAGTGCTTATTTAACAGTACTGCCATTAAGCTCCGCCTAGCTTGAATCTGCGAGTAGTCAGACTGATAGTAATCATTGCCGAAATATCTTAAAAAGTCATTTAATTTTTGATTTTTGAAGACTTAGGGACATTTTTGTTGATCTAAGATTGTATTTGTATTTATAAGACAAGACATTAGTACAAGAGGGGAAAAAAAAAAAAAAAACAGCATCTCCGGGACGTATTTAATATAAATTCTTGTTCACTTTTTGATATACAGTATATTCACTACTGTAATATGTGAACATATTATATAAAGTATTTCAACGATAAACCTTTCTTAGTGAAAATTTCGTAGCAAGATTTTGTAACATTCTAAGATTATGTTAAGTATACTGAAAAAAAAAATGTTATGGTAATTTTTTCGTATTTTTTTTTACTTTCCGCTTAAAAATCATGTCGAAAGTTTTCCGATTTTATCAAGACAAGACAAGACAAGACGAAGCAGTGGAATTGATTAAGAATATGGATAAGCAGACATTCTATTAATACATCTCCTAACTTCGACTGTAAGATATTTGCTAATATTAGTTATAAATACTGATATAGATTACAACTATATTGTAATCGTCTCAATAGTTGGAAGGATTCACTAAAAGATGGAAGAGAGAAACGGAATCAAACCTAATGAATTCATTTAAAATCTCAAAAAGAAGAAGGAGTTCCTCAAACTTATCATAGAAGGGAGAAAGATTGTTTGAATTACAATAAGAGGTGAGTTGGAGTTGGTAGCAGAGATTGATAGATGTAGATTTCCATCTGACCATGACCCTGGGTTAGGAGTGGGGATCAAAAGTTAACAAAAAAAGAAAAGAGACGAGACTAACGATAAAAAATAAAGATTATGAAAATATCGACTTCTGATATTAAAGCTTTTGTTAAAAATAGAACATGTTAACTTTTGTTCAACTTTTTTGTTTTTCAATTACAGACTAAGAAAATTAATTTACCAATTTTCTTTTTTGATAAACAGCGGAAACTAATTTGAAACAAGATTTGATTGCGACTTAATTTCCGCACAATGTCTTTGATTAAAGATGATTTAAAAAGCATTAAGTTCTGAAAGTGGTGATAGAATTGTTGTTTGGAGCAACAGAAACGCGTAAAACAATGTTTTTATAATTAGGCCTAACAACTTTACTGACAAACTTCGTAACAACTTACGAAGAGAACCTACTCAGTTCCACAGTCCTACTAAAATGTGTTACTGTGCAATCAGAAAATTAACCTTAGCATTTATTCATTCCACGTTGAATGAGAGGTTATCGGATCCTTGAGAGGTAGCCCTGGTTCAAGGAAACGTAATTTTTAAAAAATCGCTTTTCTGAAAATAACAGGATGGACATAGGAGAGGTCTAGATTAAGATGTAGTTGAAGTCTAACAAAATATCCTGTCCTGAAATTCCAGAAGTATTGAAAAAAAAAAAAAAAGTACATTAAAACTTGTTTCGAAAAGGTTTAAAATTGAGACGCGTGTTGATATAAATTATATAAGTTACAATAAAATTTGCTCTAGAAAGTCAATAAAATTATACGGCTAGTGATGTTTGTTGTTCTCCCGCTGTTAATAGGTGATCCTTGCATAATTGGACGAGTCAATTTCCTCCGACTGCTAGTTTATCTGCAGAGGCAATTCATCACCGAAATTTATGTAGTTAGATAAACGGATCACGTGATTTATAACATAAACACTCACATCACCGAAGTAGGAAAACGAAAACAAATAACTTTTTTTTTTTTAATTTAAAATGAATAACATTCAACGAATTCGAATTTAATTAAATAATAATTTTCCTTCCGTAATTTTCAATTTATTAACAAATTTTAACAGTTTATTTATTTATTTATTTATTTATTTATTTATTTATTTATTCAAAATTATGTATTCATTACGATAAATTATAGAGGAGAAGAAATAAGTTTTCTTTCCTCAAATATTTGTCACCTGAGGAAGTGTCTCGCTAAGAGAAATGAAATATTGTGAAGAATAAAGTAGACGTTTTGTATTATACTAGGAAGTTGTTTAATATTATAAATAAATTTTAACGCTACTGAAATCAGTAATAATTGGTTTAAAAAATAAACAAACAAAAAAACTATTCCAAATATAAATTAAACTCGTTAAATGTATTTATGCAATCACTAATTCATTAGGATTAGAATAAATAAATAAACTCGTCGGTTCGCAATTTTAAGATACCTGGATAGAGGCTAAACTAAAATGGATGTAAAGAACAACTGGGGCCTCACAAGTCTCTCTGAGATTTAACTGCTTAGAAAGCTTAAATTTGAAAATACAGACCCATCATTTTATTAAATCTGATTAAATCTGATTATTGTAAATTACTTGGGTTCGTGGTCCAGTGGTATAGGCACCGCGGGTTAGAGGAACAAGATTCAATCCCCGTCGGAGGTTGGTGGGTTTTTTTTCTAGATTATTTCTTCTCCCAATGTGTCCTAGTGTTTACCCAGCCCTCAATAAACTAGGAAGTTTTTTTTTTTTTTTTTTTTTTTCCCCGGTGGCAAAGGCGGGCTGACCACCCAATCCCAACTAGCCCAGATGGTCACAGAAACGCCGGAGCCTATTCCTTCGGCGCCCAATGAGCCTTGTATGGGAAATACCTACCTATTACAAGCTATAATTTAAAATATTATTATCTTATAATAAATGTTTCTTTCGCAAATGACGAGGAATGTTTAAATATTATGGATAACGATGTATGTTGATAGTCAATTCCAAGGGCGTATATAAGGGGGGGGGCCGAGGGGAACGATATATGTATTTCCCAAAGGCCAATTTTTGTAAACGGGGTTCCAAGCCACTTTACAATGTAAACTACATATACAAATATGAAGTCCTCAACTATTTCTCGATATTTGATGAATTGCACTTATCCCAGAATTATATTTATATATAATTAAATAAATTTAAAAACTGTTTGTTATCAGCATCAGACCAAAAAAACATATAATCAGGATCAAAATTTAATAATAAAAAAGGATATTAATATGTCTTCATTGAAATAACACAAAATAACATTGTTTATAGTTATTTTTTTTTTTTTATAATTGCTCTTTATTAGTAATTAGCTAATGCACTCATTTTTGACGATATATAAAAAAAAGGAAGAAAGAAATAAAGAAAATATCCTTCAATAACAGAACTATCTATGTTTGCTTTAATCCAATATTACTGCAAAAAGAAAATATTAAAATATCCAAAAGCTTTCGGAATGAATGCGAATAAACAGATTTGGATCTGATCTCAAACGTTCTAATTTCAATTAGTTCTGTTTTAATGTCAATTCTTTTTAAAAGACAGAATTAACTGATCTTGAAGTGGTGTTTTAATTATGAATTAGAAATTGGTTTTCGAAGAATAAGCAGTAATGTTGACATTCAAATACTCCTGTATCATAACTTCAAATTACACAAGAAATAATACTTTACTTCAAAAACTCATACCCGATATTTCGTCCTAATTTAACATTAGGACTTACTCATGGTTTTAAATACAAATGAAAGAAGATAAATGATTCTAAATTTAACAAAATAAAATATTCAACAACTGAAAAACATCAGTTTTTGAAGTAAAGTATTATTTCTTGTGTAATTTGAAGTAATGTTGACGTTATTATTATTTTTAAACGTAGATTCCACAAATTAATATAGAATAAAAACATTCATACCACTAAATTGAACATTCAAGGGATGGACTGAGAACATTATTTTATCTTGGTTTCTTATCATAGTTCAAACTTTAATTGAAATAGAAATTATGATAAGTTTTATCAAATGAAATCATCTTTATATTCTATGAAATCTGATCCCAATGATCACCCCCTCATTCCTCATAATTAGTAATCACGATCCATCACAAATATATCAGCGATTAACAAACTGAGGGCGTGAGGATTTCATGAAGCAAAATTATCATCCAAAAACTATTTTTAAATGTTCATTCCCGTAGTTCTGAATATCTTTTTTATTCAGAATTACTTTCTGAAAACGACATTTTATTTATTCAAAAAAAATTACATCAAGTAAACTAACAGTTAAAACGTAAACCTAAAAATAAATTTAAATTTAAATTCTAAAGAATACATGCAATACAATATTGAAATCCATTTGTAACAGTCGGAAATTTGCGCAGCTGAGTTGACCATGCACCAATACTCCTGTTGCCTGGCAACGAGCGTGCGAACTACAATTGTTGCGAACGTAAGCACATACGCTGTTTTGTTTTTTGATTATCGAAATCAAAATTAGAATTAAAAGAAAACAAATTGTTCTTCTCCCAAACAGTTCAGCTAATTTTTAAGATAATGCTTTTTTCATTGAATGGAGGGTTGAGTTTTGTAGATAACAGAAATACTAGTTCTGTTTCAGTAAAGGACACTCATCAAGATTCGTAAACCATCGTAAAGCATTGTAAAGTCTAGACTCTCACTGACCATAATAGGACATTTGGTGAATAGGGATGAGGCAACCGTGGACGACCTGAAAGTTCAAATATCGTTGCAATCAATTGAGTGAAACATAGTTCACAATAAACCACAAAAGAAATTGCTTTTAATAATATGGATAAGATTTAATATAACTATTAACAATGTGAATATACGGTGGTCTCTGCGAACTCAATACCAGATCTTGAGAAGGAGATATTTATTGAAGATGTATTTATTGTAACATGAAAATAACACTGAAAAATGAAGAATAATAGATGATTTTTATTATCATCATCATCTCTTCCGGTATTTTCCATTCTTTTTTGACAAGTGTATGTTTATGCTTAAACAGTTTATTACCATAAAAGGCTATTATTAGCAGAGAGTTTTCCACATCGGTTCCATTAGTGAACAAAACAAAATGTTTTAAATCCAAACAAAACTGATTTTAAAATAAATAGAGGGGAAGTTTTTCATTCAGCCTAATTCGTAAATCCAAAACCATTCGTGTTTCCTAATTAAATTCATTGAAAAACATAAACTGATGCAAATTAACCACAATATATCAATTCGATTCTTCCGAAATAAAGATTTTTTTGTTTTGTTTTTTTTGTTAATCATCCAATCTTCACGTTTTTAAAATATTTTTCCATCCCTAAATAAACTCTTTGGAAGAATCCGAACATAACTCACTAAAAAGCAATGGTCGGGGAAAAAAAAACGTAAAAAGCACGTAAGGTCTTGTAGTTGGACACGCCCTTGGACAGCACAGGTGAAATATTAAGATGCAATGGAGACTAAGAATTGTTTAGTTAGGATTTCCTTTGCTCTTTAATTGTCCATTTTTATATAAAATTTTCCCAGAACTTTTTTATTCAACTTAGTAAATCTTATTTACAAATGTTTCATTTTTATTTATTTATTTATTTCTGTAATTTCAGATGATAAGAAATTATGGCAATTGCAGCACGCTGATTATCTTTAAGAACAAAGAATTTTTATCAAAAATTGACTATCATCAGAAAAACCAGCGACTTAGTAAAATAAAATGTTAAGAATCCTTTCCTGAAACCATTCCACGCAATCATCAAACAATGTCCCAAGTGGTTAAAAAGTTTCTTGAAAAAGGATCAGTAAAGGAAGCACATAACATGTCCCCCCTCCTACGTTACGGTCAAAATCATAGATTCTTAGCCAAAAATATCACGAAAACATCACACGATTTCATATTTCTCCCTTTTAAACATACCTCCCAGTTATTAGCATTATTTTAGAGTAAATTAATGTAACACCAGCATCTACTTTTCCATCTCTGCCCAAAAGCTTAGAAAAGAAACAGAAAAAGTTTAGAAAAAATTCACTCTGTAAACATTCTAATGCAGAATATCTCTCGGCAGACGGTTAAAGCTGAAAGTAGTATATATGTAAAATATACACTTAATTGTACAAAAAAGTCTGGAAGTGATAGGATAATTCATAATTTTTTTTTCGGTTAAGCCCGGGCCCTTTTGACGGACGAGCCCTGCTGCTGAGGAACCAACTGTCCCCCCTCCCCCCCTTGTAGGGGCCTTGATTGCAAGAACAACTTTAAGAAGGATTATAAACGAATTACAACTTAGAAACTGCAAGCTACACTTGGTACCTGAAGTAACAGCCAACCCGATAGACGAGGTGAATTTTGCAATGATTTTCAAAGATCGTATTCTGTGAACTGACGAAGCTCAAACTGAATAGAAATGTCAATACAAACACAATTGCGTTTACTCCAGTATAGAAATTGCTTACTTGTAGAAGTATTACCAAGAAACAGGTCTAGTGTTACAGTGTAGGGAGGAATCTCCTCATTTGGTGTGTTTGGTCCTATGTTTTTTAACCAGGAAAATTACCTAAAGATATTAGTAGAAAACGTTTTGCATTAGTTAGCAATCTTGCGTAATTTCAATGACTTATAAATCGGATGGCACGATTTCGTTATGGTAATGTGTAAGGATTTGTCTGTAACACTTTCGACACATGGAGCTGGAAGGAGGGTTACTGTTAACTGACTTCCAAAGTCATCTGACCTAATGCCATGTAACTTCCTAGTTTAGGGGATGGTCAAAGATAACGTTTACAAGAATCTATATTACTAAAATCTTTTATTTCTCTATCTGTCTGGCGCAATTTCCTGTGAGAATGGAAAATAGAAATAATTTTTGCAATGAAACGTCCGCGATGGGAATCGAACCTGCAACCTTCTGATCCGAAGTCAGACGTTTTATCCATTAGGCCATGGGGACTACAACTCACTTTATATTGTTTTTTGACTTATGTTTCCTTCCCCTTACCCCCATCAATAATGAATGTATTCAACCTTTTTTTTTTTAAAACTCAAAATTGTTTATTTATTTCCGATCCGTCTGTTTATTTGAACTATAATTGCCGAAACGTTGCAATATGTTAGATATAATAATCTTACTTAACCAAATTCTATGTGGTATAGAAAAACAAGCGCGTGTACACGGGGGATGGCCTAGTTGAAAGAAAGAATTACAACAGAAAGTTGACAATTTGAAAGATGATCATGAATTGAAAAGACTTTGCCACTCTGTAAGAGATGCAATTCTGTTAGAAGAAAAAAGACGTCATTTTGAATGTTTAATTTAACTTATTACTAATTTACTCGATGTACACTTAGTTGAAATATAATTTAGTTAATAAAATATACCTGCTAATAAAATAATATTATGGTAAAGTAACTTTTGACCCATTAGGTATTTCTAAATAATGAATGCAATCTAAATTCTTCATTTCCTAATTTCAAATAATGATTTTTATTGCATTTCTTAATCAGTTTAAAAAATCAAATTCACCAAAAAGTTGTTTAAGATTTATAAGTCGCAAGTGACTTTTTTCTTTCTTGTATTAATTTCTTTTGTCTTCTAATTTATTCTCATGCATTACAAAAAGTCAATTTGTAGGGAATATTTTGTTGTGATAAATTTTATTTAAAAATGATTGAAACCCAAGAGGAATTAATGTCTTATTTAAGAATCAATGGTCTTGATATAAACTCTTGAACAAATATGGATTGGTTGAATATGAAATAGTTTTATTTAAAAACAATTCCATAAGGTAGAAGGAAAACGCGATTATATATTTGATTTCTCAGTGCGAAAGACTATTAGATTCTTCAAAAAGTATTAGGGTGTTTTACTGAACGCATGAGTCTAATTGTGTTGAGATGAAGCAATATATGGAATTAACAAAATATCACCGGATGACGGTAGACAGAAAAGACAGTTTTGAATAGTTTTAATTTTTAATTGTGCTCTGAGAAGCCATTATTGGATTATTAGAAGTTTTTATTTGATACAAAATTCGAATCATTAAAATAAAAAAAAAAAAACTAAGCTATCATTTTAAAACAAGATTAATTCGCAGAATAACCTACATGCATGATAGGATTCCAATTTCAGTTATGCGACAGATAAAAGAAATATCAGAGCAATCTTAATGATACTGTGAAAAGACTGAGATGTTATTCAAAGAGAAAGAAGAAAGATCTTTAAATACTTATTAATAAATTCTAAAAGTGGAAGATTATTTTCTTAACAAAAAACTAAGCAAAAGAACAACTATATATAATACTTAACTATATATAAAAAACATGACTTTAATTTTTTTGTTTTCTAAAAAATAATATTGCTTTCAAACAAACAAAATATTAATTCAATTTTTGTCTTCATTTTTGTCATTTTAGCTTCATATGAAATATCGTCATATTTCATCATGTAATTTTTCTGCTTGATAAAAAGGAACAGTAAGTTTCGATATTCCCGATACTACGAATTAGACTAGAAAGTTCATTAGAAATAAAAGATAGTAATAATATATTTATTAAGCAATGGAATAAACTATTTACTAGGTTTAGTAATTTATTCTATGATGAACAGTTGAAACCGAAGTTATATTATTATTTACAGTAGCTCTTCTTTAGAACGTAAATTGGATTCTTCATATTTGTATAATAATATAACAAATTATATTAATATGTATATTATCTGTAATACCTTAAAAAAGAGATATAGAGAACCTACAGACAGATCCCATTAATATTGGATCTCGTAGGACTGAAATTGTAAACTTATTAAAGTAAAAAAAAAAACAAAAAAACTTCAGGGTGTCTACAAAATCTGAATAAAAAAATTCCATGATTTCACGAACAATTTCTTTTCAAATTCCCTGATCGTAAGAGAAAAATTCCATGATTTTAATTACTTGGTAAATATTTACTATTTTCTGTATGTATACTAAAAGAATAAGCAAAATATTCTATAGAAACAGTACTTATGAAATACTTAAAAAAAAAAAGAGAGAAATAAAAAATTATAAATTAATGAGATTACAATATATTAAAAGATTTATTGCAACAATATACACAAAATTAAACTCAAACTGAATTCGAGATTCATTGTAGTATACAGCATGATACTGATTATTTAAATTTTTGAAAGCTTTATCCCAGCAATTTCATTTTCAATCATTTCCGATTCCTTTTGTGCTGCTTCTAAGATTTTAATTTTTTGTTATTAAGCTGAGTTCTTGAATGCTCCCATAAGATAGGCACTCGCGCTTGGCAAAAGATCATAAATTTCCCTGATTTTAAGTAATAATCGCTAAATTCCCTGATAATTCCCTGATTTTTTCCAGAATAACCAAATTCCATGACAATTCCCGGTTTTCCCTGATTTCCCGGTTCTGTAGACACACTGAACTTTTTACTAAACAGAATCTAAGAAAAATACGCTCAATTTTAATTAATAATGGAAAAATATTAATTATCAATAACGAAAAAACCGTTGTATTTTTTTTTATAAGAAAAAGCCCTTACACCCCTTACCCCTAAAAAAAAAAAAAAAAAAAAAAATGTTTTATGATAAAATATTCGATATTTTCGAATGACTTTTTGGAAATTCGTTTCTCTTATAAATTAAAAGTAAGCGTTTCTGACCCAGTCAAATCTACAAAGAGAAAATTTTCACTTATTCTTTATTTATTTTATTTAAATATTCAATGTTCAGTAAAATAACAAAGTAAAATTATAGCTCTCAAAAAAACAAAAAACAAAAACTTTATAAATAAAAATTGAATTAATAAAAAAATAATAACAAAGAATTGGAGAGCGAGGGGACGTTTCTTTTAGTCCTAGAAAAAATACGACTCAATTTATTTAAAAAATTATCATTATTATTTTATTGACTTATCATTGCCATTACTTTTTTTATCTTATTCTTAAATTAAAGAAAACTTGATTTTTTTTTTCCTCCCAGAAATACTGTCTTTTTATTAATAAAATGAAATAATGCTTTATAAATATTTAAAACCATTATTTTATTTTATAGTTTTATATTCTGAATCTGAAATCAGAAAAAGGATACCGATAAAATAAAACTCTAGTGAAAAAAAAAATACTTTCTATCAAATCCTTTTTCTTTTCAATGGTATTTCGATTTGCTTAAATTATATTGACTTGTAGTTTAATAAAATCGAAAGAATTCAGATGCGTATACTAAATGTATATTTTTTTTTTCGGTAGAAATTTGTCAATGAAAAAAAAAAAATATGAATGAAATCACTTGAGTGAATTTTGAATAAGACTGTTGTAACATTTAGCGGAAATTTTTTTTTTAATCCTCTTGAAAGATGATGATGATATCTGAAATTTTAACATCGAAAACGGATTTTTCTAATTAAAACTACACATATGAATAATTAAATAATATATAGTTGAATTTGAGCGATAAAATCAACGTATTCCTAACGTTATCTCATTTTCAATAAATTGATGTAACCTTCCATGATACGACGATATTCTTCAATAATTTACTTAAAGAAAGGGGAAAAAATATAAGAGATTCCTTTAATTTACAATTCTGCTTGTTTAATACACAAAAATAGTCTCACGTACACATATTTTCACCTGATCCAAATATATTTTTAGGCTGGAAACCCGTTTAGCTATGATGAGCATCCTAATACCGATCCCTTTTTTTCTTTAAAGAGCTCCGATCAATATAGGATTTATTGAAAGAAGAACCAATCTCAGAACTGGAGAATGCCCGAGGCTACTTACACGACCGTGGACCCTGCGGGAAGACCTACGTTCCGACCAAAGGCAGCCGATGGTTCTGGTCTCTTCGAACGCCAAGCCACAGTAAACATGCGTGACGCTTCGGTCCAGAGAAGCAACCTCCTTCTCTCCCCCCGCCGGGTCTTACGTAATGCGCTCGTCCAGACGGCCAAGATGGCAACTAATTTTAGCAGGAAGAGGAGAACATCGACAACAGAAGGATTACGCAGATCAAATTAAATGTCTTCACATGCAGGGAAAAAAAAAATCTATAACAACCAAAGTATTAAAGGGAGACGTTCAATGGGCTTTATATCAACAAATCTAGCATTCAGTAATGGTTTTAAATAATTTGATCATTCTCTTTCTTTTTTTAATCAAAAAATAAAATGAAAGTGGATGATTCATTTTGTAATGTAAGGATTTGAGGATATCTTCATTTAATATCATTGAACGTGTATAATGACTATGGAATAAAGAACGTAACAATATAGACTTTTGTTATCCAAATGAATTCCTTATCAAAATTGTCGACAACCATTTTCAATAAAGCAATTACATATGATTTTTTCTTTTTTTTTTTTTTTTTTCTTTTTTTGCGAACTTAGATATAACTTAAAATATCTAGCCATATCTGAAAATAAGAGCCACAAATATATTTGCTATCTACTTAGTAAAAAGAAAGACATGGAGGGAATGAAGAATCAGGAACAGAATCAGGAACAGAAGAAATTTACACGAAAATTTAACCAAACTCAAATGCAAAACGAATTAGTTGGAACAAAAACATCCTAATAGTTGGTTTAAAGCAGGCTAATATTGTTGACTCCTATACAAGGACCTGAGAAAACAATCCATCTAATTCATTGACTAATCTCTCCTTACCGGTTTCTGAAACATTTGTAGATCTAAGAAAAGAATATGAAAAGAAACTGTATTGAAAGTAAATATTTTATATGGAAAAATTTCAATTATAAATTTCAAATTAAATCTGAAGAATTCCAAACTATAATAATTTGAAATGTTGGTTTTTCAAAAGATTTGTAACGATACACACATCAAGGATGCGATGTTTTGTTTACCGCTATAGTTCTCTTTGATCAAAACACAGTCTAGATTGTTCAAATAGGTTTGTAAATCTTATATTAATTCCTTCCATATAATTATAATCTATGCCAAAGCATTTTCGAATCGAACCAACAATAACGTTTTAAATACTTTTGTTAAGAATTCTGAATTATCAATAATTTTAATTTTATTATTCATCTCGGCACAATCTTTTTTAGGCTACGTTTAGTAGGAAAGTGACACTTATTAAATCTGTCAGTCCGTGTGTGTGTTTGTCCCTTCCTATAATAACTATTTAGGGAATGGATCTTCTTGTAACTTGGTATGCATATTCGACGACTATCAAACTTTTATATTTGAAATCTTGTCCAAATGGGATTTTGTAGAGAAATTAGCTCCAGAAGGAAACAAAATAAGCACAGAAAAGCATAGGAATTTAAAAAGTGGATTTTTTTCCTTCTACTTCTATTCATTCTTTACAGCCTTAAACAATCAATATTAAATTCGTTAACCTATTGCTGATAGTTTGATACAATTAAAATTAATCCAATTTAAGTAAATAACGTAGATTTAATTTTTTTTTCAGAAAATACAAAAATATATATATGTAATATTTGTATTCAATAAATATAATTTGAATACTGTTCGTTTTCAAAAGCGAGAACTGCACTGGCGGACGATTCTACCCCGCAAAGGGGTGATACGCTGAGATGGGCACTTTCCTAAGATCTGTGTTTTCTTTTAGTACCTGTTATTTTTGCAATAGTATTTATTCTTTCCATAATTCTTTCCCGAAAAGCGCAAATAGAACGCAGCTACTAGTTAACTAGTAAGTTCTTTTCGATGTTTTATATAAAAATGAGCAATCATCATTTTACTAAAAACTTGCAAATGTAATTTTGCAACATTTTTTAATGTAATATATTCAAAAGTAAAGCATTTGGTAATTTTATTTGTCATCTAATAACGCTGGATAATGCCTGGAGTAATTTTATCTAGTTCTTACATACTCACACACCTGCAAACACTTGTTCAAATCAACCAAACAACGAAAAAAGCCATCCCTGTTTTTATGCAGATTAGTTTTTGATTTATTTGTTTTTCTTCTTTTTTAAGTTTTTGTGGATTCAATGCGAAGATTAACCTCATCAACGCACCCTCTTCGGTCCACCGTCTCCCGCGATGATCACCTCGTTCCTGTCATCGATGTTTTAAGCGATGTGTGGCTCTTCATCTGCTACTTTTCTGCTGTTGTGATCTCTGAAATCTATTGGAAAGCAGCCTTTCCATGGAAGAAAAGTAGCAGATCAACGAATACATCGCTGAAGATCAAGGTTAAAAGCAACTTATAACAGTAAGTAGTGATAACCGTCGCCACACACACACTGATGAAGATAAGAAATCTGAAAGCAAAAAAGACAAATTTTCACAACAAGACAAGCGAAGTGAATGGCTGAAAAAGTTCACTCTCTGCCCTGACGAAGCGCAGCCTGAAATGATAGGGATGCTATGACAAAGATTCACCGTCGGACCCCTCCCCCAACTGCCAGCGATTCTTTTTGTCAGTAATTTATTTTAGTGATCACCGCTTCCAATCATCGATGTGTTCAACGCCTTCTCCACTTTAAGGAAAATAAACAATGCAAAGACAAAATAAACATTAGTCTGAGAAATCGTAACGTTTTCCTTGATTTATTTATTTATTAATTTTTTTTCAAATATAATTATTCAAAACTAATTTAACGCTTTTCTAATTTACTTTCATTTTACCATCATAAAAAAAAAAAAAACTGGAAAAAAAATAATTACAGTGAAGTCTCATACGAATATGAGGGAGAATCAAAAATTATTCGTATAAGTGAATTACATATAGACTACAGGAGTTTCGCAGGGGAATGAGAAATTCTTCGTATAACTGAATGTTTCGTATAAGTGAGTTTCGAATAAGTGAGACTTCACTGTAATAATAAATAAAGAACCGTGTAAAAATTGCAGATTGTTCTACTTTCAATGTTTAATTTTTCCGTTATTTTTCTCTTTTATTAATCGGTGGATTGAGTATCTTCGCCTGGAAATATTCCAATAAATAATTTGATAAAGATTTAATTGTATCGTATTGGTAAACATTAATGTTGGCAAAAAAAAAAAAAAAAAAAGTTCTTCAATGCTAAGCGGAAATATCGTTTTATGCCATTAATTAATTTATTTATTTATTTATTTATTTATTTATTTTTAACGGAATCTACCATAAAGCAGTAAGTGATTACTTTTAATAAAAAGATGAAAGTGTTTATTTAATTAACTAATTGTTTCTTGCTCTCTACTTTTGAATAAGACAATCTGAGTTAGAGGATAATAGCTACAAACTCAGATTTACCCAGATTTCAAAGCAGTTCCTTTATTATAATTTTCAGTCTCCTATCGATCTATGATAGTCCCTCTATCTATGAATCGTTACCATTAAAGATGCCAAACCATTTTAAAGGAAGAATTACACAAAAGAAGTTAAATCCATATTAAGAAATTTCCAATGTACAAAATCACCAACTTCAGCTTATTGGATAAAATTTGAAATTGATAATGGAAGAAAACAATAAGGGATGAGATCAAAATAGGTTTTTTTTTTTTCTCCTGCCTTTCTCATATTTGAAATTATAACTAACGATTTGTTTTCTAACATCAGAAATATTTTAAAATACCAATGGATGCCTAATATAAATAAAAAACAAATCAAGCAGTAATGATTGTGACATATCCAATCCCTGGATTCGATTGTTTCAAATAAATCATCCCTAAATGTTTTCAAATAAATCGTTCTTTGTGCTTAATTAAGGACATTCTATGTACGTACGGTTAACGGAAGACAAAGAGAGAAATTTCATCAATAATACTAGGTGAACTTAAGAAGATCAAATTAACATCTTCAAAATCCCAATCCGTTTTACTGTTCGTAACAATTTAATTTTAATGTAATATTTAATTTTTTAATGACTACATATGACACTGTTAACGTTTTCCTGTTGAGGGTTCGAAACTCCCCCCACCACCACCAAAAAAGGTTTTTTTTTGGTTGGATGGATGAGAGTTCCTGGTAAATTTTTCGAATAAGAAAAACTGGGACCGCTGTTTGTGATTGTTGTTAGCCGTCTCAAGAATTTAAAACGGACTGAAACTAATTTAAGAGAACCAAATAGATTAACAGATAATTTGCCAATAACCAAGAAAGATGTGTTGTTTGGAAAGCTTTTAGATATGAATAAAAGAATTTTAAAAAGGAAAGAACATCAATTAACTTTTGGTTAACTGTTTTTGTAACTTCTACAGCCTTATATGTCCAAGCGACATTAGCTATCGTGATATGATATCATCATATCAGTCTGTGTGTACACCCTTCCCCAACGCTAAAATCTGTTGAATCGCTGGATGACTCTAACTTGATATGCACATTTACTTCCTTGGATGACTAAAGACATCCAACTTTAGATTTGTAATCTTCCCCGAATGGCTCCTCGTCGAGAAATTAACGCGGGAAGGCCCCAAAGAAAGCCTAAACACTAAAACCTAAACAAATGATTTCCAACGATGTCTTAAACAAAGAGAATTAATCCTTTTCACTAATCCATTAATTTGCATGCGATTTGATACAATTAAAATTAATACGATTTACACAACTCAAGTAAATAATGCGAATTTAACTTCCATTATCTTTTTAGAAAATGGAAAAAGTTGAAGGCCTTCTGTTTATATTAAGACGAAATTATAATTTGAAAGTAAGTGCAGGCTTTTTGCTTTTTTTTTTGTCGTTTTTACGATCTTAAAATAATAATAATAATAATAATTACTTCTTTACACTTGGCAATATGTGCTTTGATCCTTGAGCCGCCATGTTGTTTTGCTGGGGAAACCCAAGGTTTGAATCTTTTACATAATAATAATAATTAACAAATGGACTACTTATAGACAGCTACTATTGACTATTATTTACAGCTGGTTTATATAACCAGAGTAATGTTTCTGCAAACAAAAAGCGGGTTTTTATAGTTTATCTTTCAGCTTTACTGTGTTTGGTTTCATTACAATGTCTGTAGACACGGAGAGAAACCGACGACAACAATCACACAGGTTTTAAGAAACAGCGATGAATGAGATAAGAAACCTTAAAGTAGTTTTAAAAGGCTCAGAGAACTACGAAATATATTTTAATATATTACCTGACATCGACTAAAATATTAGTGTACGTGGATTAAGAAACAATGGCACATTTTTCAATTCAGAATTCTCTTTGTTTGTATATCCGAATGAGCTAACAAAGAAAATCTAATTTCTGAAACAGGAAACGGATTTAATTTAAAAAAAAAAAAAAACTGTAACAATAAAACGTAATTAAGTCAGTATCATCCGGATAACATTATAACAATCCCAAAAATATACTATTGATCTTATAAATCTCCAACTTTAATAATTTTAATATTTTCAGTAATATCTCATTATTGGTTTTATGTATAAAGTAAACCAAAAATACCGGAAACCTCGAAAGAAAAAAAAAACAACAATTTATTATAACATGTTTTACATCGCCAGGTAGTTAAATTATCATTTACCATATGCAATTTGTTTATATAATGCAAATAAAGCATCTTAATTCCTGCTAAAAATGAACCACTCAAACTCGCAACCCACCCTGTTCTTCTCTCAATTATCTAAATATTGATGATTTATTATGTTGTAGATCAATGGTCGGCAACCTTTTGTTGTAAGAGGGCCAAATATGTTATGTGGGGATTACTGCGGGCCGCACTTGGGCCAAATCTTATTTTAACAGCCAAAAAAAAAAAATGGAAAATCTAATTTTAACAACCAAAAAAAAAAAGAAAAGGAAAATCTAATTTTAACAACCAAAAAAAAACAAAACAAATTTAATCGACACTTACTAACCATTTTCTTAAGAGAATCAAAAAAAAAATAAAAAATAGGAATAATAATAATAAATCACAATTCTATTCCAATTGATTTACTTTCAAAAAAATAACGGAAAGACGAGACTAAAGTATTCATTCAATAGAATACTTATAAAATTATGAGATCTTTTCGGAGGCTGATTAATAAATGTTGGGAACTGAAAACTATAAAAAAAAGATAGTTTTACACAAATTACCAAACAATAGAGTGCTTTCACAAACGGAGATTCTGATTTATTTAAAATTTATTCCCATTTTTCATGTTTTGAATGAATGAATTTCATGCCAGTCGCTCCATCTGCCGACAAAATCTGAAAATGAGCGACGCCATCTAATCATAAATTCAGACTTGTTTCCCTCCGATTCCGATAACAGATAAAAAAATTCACCCTCCAGGACAAAGTTAAAGGTTAACCCCTAGAATTTAAGATAACAAACTATAAAATTGTATATTTATACTCTGCGACGCATATCCTGTAATCTGATTCCCCTTGGACGAGTTTTTATTCTCCGATGAAGTTTCTCCAAATCCAAACACTGAAAGTGAATGAACGAATTTTATTTTTAAAAATATCGAAACTGACGGCTGAAAGGAAAGGAAATCAATAGCAATCGAAAATGAAATGTTTTTAAAAATATTAATGATGACTGTGCTTCAGAGTCTGATGTAGGAGGAAATGTCCAATAATATTTCGATTTTAGAAAAGCAAAACCTCTTCATGGAAACTAATGAAACAATGGAATTATGTTTCGGAAGGTTCTTCATTGTTAAAGCAGTTCTAGTTAATAAGAATACTCTACTTTGGAACAAATCTCGATTACTCGATTATCATGAAAATTTTTCTTTCTTTCAAGAAAAAAACGGAAGGAAATTGATAACAAATTTAAAGAATAATCATCAAAATTAAAAAGAAAAAGAAAATCTTAATTACTTATATTGAAGTATATTTAATAATTTGTTTAAACTTGTTTTGTTTTTAATAATGCTACTTCAATTGATTGTTTTTTTTAAAAAGATAACTATGCACTTTTTTTTAAAAAAAAAGTTTTGTTATCAGAATGGCACTGAACATTGTTGGAAAACTTTGAAAGTAAATGTAATTATATATAAAGCCGGACAGTGATGTGAAATTTGAAAAATGCCAATACAAAAATCATATCACTGTTTCTATGAATATACGGCCAATCTATCCTCATACGATAGGTTTTTTTATTACTTATTAAAAAATACTTAATTATATATTTACTTGTGGGCCCGGTAGCCGAGTGGGTAAGGGCGCTTGGCTGCGGGTTGGAGGTAACGGGTTCGATTCCCGGCCTCGGCGGAGGACGGGAATTTTTCCACGCTTCTTTCTCCTCCAAACGGGCCCTAGGGTCTACCCAGCCCTCTATAGAATGGGTACCGGGTTTCTTTCCCGGGAGTTAAAGGTGGGCGAGCGACGGGCCGACCCCCCGTCCTCAACTTTGTCCCGTAGGTTCTGAACACTGGAGCGGTCCTTTGGGCCTGATCGCAACTTTAACTAACTTTAACTATATATTTACTTATTTCATATATTAAAAATTAAAAAAAAATTAAAAGAGCAAAATCTATAATATTGAGTTAAAGTTATAAAATAAAATAAGTAAATAAATACCTTAATAAGAAGCAATAACATAAAAACTTCAAAATTAGGCATATATATACTAGCGGTGCCCCGCGGTTTCACCCGTGTTAAATTTATTATCTGTTTCATACACATTATGAGTACATAATGCATCGCATTAACTATAAATATCATCTGGAAATTACGTGGAAACATAAAAGGACCAATCACTAAAAAATAAACCGACTTGACAGAAAGTGTCTTTAGTTTGATGGCTACATACTAAGAAATAATAAAATAGATAATGAGGTTTTTTACGAATACGATATATTTTAAATTATTTAATGAAAATTTACAGTACTTCATTGCAGACGATATTTTTAGTTTTTTCTCCTTGTCTAAATATATATTGTTATCTATTCATAACACGATCGTTGCAACCTATTAAAAAAACTACCTACAAATTGATTTTTATTAAACGTAACTAAAAACTAAAATTTATATATATTAAGTCAAAGGTTCGCTTACCTATTACGGTTAGTACCTATTATATAGGAAACGCATAGAATTATTCAATGAAATTAACCAAACACATTCACAAAAATTGGGCCCGGTAGCCAAGTGGGTAATGGTGCTTGACTGCGGGTTGGAGATGGCAGGTTCTATTCCCGGTATCGGCGGAGGGCGGGAATTTTTATACGCTCCATTCTCCTCCAAACGGGTCCTAGGGCCTACCCAGCCCTCTGTAGAATGGATACCGGGTTTCTTTCCCGGGAGTTAAAGGCGGGCGGGCGTCGGGCTGACCACCCGACTCCAACGTAGTCCCGTTGGTCACGAAGAGTCGGGAGCCTTACCTCCCGCTACCCCAAGGGTCTGCATAGACCTGTAGCGGGATACTTTAACTTTTAACGTCCACAAAAATTAGTTCGTTGAAGCAGAACTGTTGCTTAAGGGGCCAACCACATGACTGAGCCGTACGGCGTAGAATTTAAACCTTTATTTAAATATTTTTTAATTACTTAATTAAATTTATTATCTGTATTTATAATGACTAATTTATTGTATTAATTTTATTATATCATACCGTGTCCTTGTTATTATATATAATTATAATTGTAACTTATTTTATAGTTTTTTTTTTACTCGTGCTTCCTTCCCTTTCCCTCTATTAATAGTGTGTTGGACCTCTTTTTTGAATCTCAGATTGACAGATTTGTTGATGTTTATGTTTACTTCTCCGCTCCCATTGATCGTAGCGTGATGTTATATAGCCTATAACCTTTCTCAATAAGCAGGCTCTCTAATGCAAAAAGAATTTTTCAAATCGGACTGGTAGTTCCTGAGATTAGCGGGTTCAAACACACAAAATCTTCTGCATTTTTAATAGTAAGTATAGATAAATGTGTGTATGTGTGTGTGTATTTAAGCGAAAATATAAAAGCGTCATTGTTTAAAAAGGCGTTCCAGCAAATTCACCGTTTTCAACTACGCTCTCATACACTGGCGGAGCTCCTAAACTCAACATGTGAGAATCATATCAGAAGAGAAGGACTGGATACTTTGGTACATGTAATGTTGCCACCTGTTCCGCTTATACGTCCCGTTTCATAAGTCGATAGTCTTATAAATAATACGAGTACAATTTAACGAAGACGGGGGAAAAAAATCAGAACTATTAAAATTTATGAATTTTTGTATCTACTATTAATAATTTAAATCTACCAAAATAATGTACTGAATTTCATTTTCATTATCAGAATTAAATCGTCGTTACTAGTTGAAAAAACAAAACAAAAAAACTTTGCTGTCTTCACGCAAATCTGATTATTGAAAGTTGAAAGAATCTGCAGTCAGAGGATAGAATTTCCCTTATAATTTGCTACAAAAATAAATAAATAAATAAATAAATAAATAAATAAATAAATACTGTTCGTTTTTGTTTACGAGAACCTTCAATGCTTTTGAGCATGCGTCAGGTCTCGTTCGATTTCATCAAAATAGGGGTGAGGAGAAATAAAGAGGGGATGTTTTCTTTTTATCAGTGTTAGTTTACTAGTAGTTGCGTTCTATTCGCGCTTTTCGTGAAAGAATTATGGAATGAATAAATACTATTGCAAAAATGTTCCTCCGTTATTTTTTTCTTAAAAGCGAAAATGTCCTAAAGAATTTCTTAGGAAAGTGCCCATCTCAGCGTATTACCCCTCTGCGGAATAAAATCGTCCGCCAGTGGTAGGTCTGCCTTTCGAAAACGAACAGTAATTAAATAAATAAATAACAATTCTATGAGGATTTCTTAAAATAAATAAATAAATAAATTTATTTATAATGCATGCAATGAATGTGAGAAGGCAACCCTAAATGCACCAATGAAAATCTTAATGTTTTGACAAATAGACCGAAGTTGATCGGGAATCATTGAGATATTCTCTACTCCATGCTTTTGCAGCTTGATCACCCTGACTTGTGAGCATGTTTTTTTCTTCAGAGTATTTGAAACCACTACACAACAAGATGTTCCAGGAAGAAAGGCCAATATTTTGGGAGGTCACAGTATCGTCATTCTAAGTAAAAAAGTTAATGTGAGGGACGTATGTTCTATGAGGAACGGTTTCAGAAACGGTGCGCAATATTAGTGATTCCTTCCACTGTAATGGCGTCGATTTCTGAAGCGCTTCAATTGCTCCTACGCGTCAGTTGGCTATTTGACTGATACTGACCAAATCTAGTTAAAAAATGCCTCACATCTTCAGAAATGTCAAATGTACATATGTGCTTGTAAGTTTACGACTTACTCAGACGAGTAACACGTCATTTTCTTACACGGAATGCAAAGTGCATTGATATTAATGGTGTGATTTTTTGAAAATCTATTTTGTACTGATGAGATTTATAATCTCATTTGATTATAAAGTGGTCAAACATTTAAAACGAAGGAGCCTACTCGTACTTACAACGCGATCAGTAATGGATGAATCGCAAATTACAGAAAATAGAGGAATATCAAAGAAGTCCTGGAATGTGAATTTCTCTAATTTTCCATAGTATTATTATAAAAGAATCGAAAACTATGTAATTTAGAGAATATTTATTTTACTTTATATTTCAACCAGTTTTTTTTTTTTTTTTTTAATATTCAGTTTTGATGATTTGTTTTTATTTATTCGTTGAAACTATTGTTTTACCCCATCCAAAAATTTTGCATTTTTTTCGTCCGCTAACCTCCCCCCCCCTCCCTAAAGTTACGAAATGATTGTTTACGAAAAGATGGCGTATATCAATCGAAACTATGAAGCATTACATCTATTTTTTTTTCTTTATATTCCCCTTCCAAGCTTAGTTCTTTGAAATCTCTTTCTCACGGACAAAACTTAACAAAATGCAATTCATGTTATTGCGGGGTTGTAAGAGCACAGCACTTATTTATTTTACACAGAGAGATATCTATGTAATGATTGGAATTTAAGAAAAGCACGTAAGTGAAGAAGCACAGAGCCCGTTCTCCTATTAGACACTATTTGCTTTGGTTTTTTGTTTGTTTGGGCAGACGGTTGAGGGAACTGTGGCTGCTCCCTTCCTTCCTAAAAATAAATTCTTAAATGCCCCGGGTTTACAGATTTCATAAAACACAGAATCTTCAATCTTAAGAAGCAGAAAACAGAAAGGAACCAAAATTGGCAAATCTGTTTAAGGTTTGATCTATCCGAGAGATGCTCCGAACTTCCTCGATTCCAATAATAATAACGCATAGTTAGGAAGTCTATGGACACAACCACACATTCCTAACCACATTCTTGCACATTTTTTTTTACACTTGGCAATGTGTGCTTTGGTCCTTGACCCGACATGTTGTCTTTGCTGGGGAATCCAAAGGTTTGAAACTTTACATAATAATAATAATAACAATAATAATAATAATAAAATACTAACAAATCAGGTCCAAACCAATAAGTATTGATAAGTATTTTATGTCCTGACAAGTTAGCAGACGTTTGAAGAAACATTACAAGAAAACTGAAAGAAAAACCTATTTTTATTTCTTTTTAATTTGAAAAATTCCGCTGTGAATTCTCTGGGGCGCACCATTTGGGACCACTGGTCTACTCAGTGTGTTTTTCACACCGATTATTTAGAAACGGTGGACCTTTTAAGAAAGAAAAAAAAAATACCCGAAATCTTGTTGATTCCCTATAGCTTATTTCATATCTTTCGAGCCAAATTTGTGGAAAGTGGAAGTATTTTAATACTAGAGTGTCCTCTATAAGTGATGGAATATAACTGCAGTTCCACTGTCAACAGTTTATAACAAAGATATAAAAAAAAGTTGTTTTTTGTTTTTGTTTTACAAACAAAAAAGTTCATAATAAACAAATTTTTAATTAAAAAAATATACATTATTTTAAATTTATTAGTATCTTCAAAAAAATAGCCAAATATATATTTCAGTGTAGACAGCATTGAAAAAATAAAATAAGAAAAAATATCTGCCACTGTTTTGTTTGAATTTTCGTGTACACAATTTGTCTGGTGGCCTTACTAAAGAAATAAAGCGGAATTTGATTACGAAAAATTAAGTAAATAAATTCAGGATTCTTATTAAATTTATGAAAAAAAAAATAATAGAAAATAATTCCTCTGTTTCCTACTCTCGTCTTCCCCCCCCCCCCCTATCTAATTTAATTTTAATTTCAAAAAATGTAGGGACTTTCGTATGTTTGGTTTGTTTGTTTGTTTTTTGTGTTTATAATATAATGCTTTTTTTTTGTTGTTGTTCAAATTTTATTATATCAGAAGAAATAAACATTGATGAAAAGAAATTAAAATTTTCAAATCTACGTATTTAAGTTGATCAGTGTAATATCGCTTGTTTCACATTAAAAAATTAATTTTTGATGCAAATAATGGAAAAAAATTAACTTTATAATTATAATTTAACGAAACAGAAAAATAAAGTAAATTACAGAAATGTATGGTTGTTTTGATTTCAACAGTATCGTTTTTATTTACGTTTAACTGGCATTGTAAGCCTTATCGTAACTAAAAGTAAGTTATTTAGTTTTAATAAATCATTGTTTCTAAGAAGCAATAATTCGTTAAAATGTAAATGCTTCTATAAAATGAAAGTTTACAGTTTATTTATTGCTAAGAATTCACAGATTAATCTTAATCTGAAGGAAGAATTTTATAATTTTTGCCGTGGATTTCTATAGGGCAGCCGGAAATGGATTCGGAAACGATTCCGGAAATGGATCTTTCCAAATGTAAATAAAAATAAGGTATCCACATATTGAGTACTGTCTCTCTTAAAACCTTCGTTGGACTGTTGTTTCGTGGAAAATGAAAGAAATCCTCACCGATTAAAAAAAAGTTTTTTGAAACTGCTTTAAAATACAGATAAAAGCTGCCTATCGAGTGAAATGTAGTTGATGTGAAGTATCTACAACAACAACCATATCGATCTCCTGGCCATTCATAATGCATTGTTCTGAAGTCATTGCCGTACAAATATTGGGCTTAGAGCAATCCCAATACATCAATATCATATCAAATCTATCATTAAGCTTCTTCGTTTCCTCACCCTCCAGAAAAGACTGTCTAAAATGCTGGTTTCGGAAACTAAAATTCCCTTTGGTTGTCAACAGGATCAATTCAGCCATGTTTTTCTCAACAATCACTCGTTTGGACGGATAAGTTTGAAAATTAAATAACTGTATTGCAAACAAATCCTATTACTAATGAACATTATAAAAGGAGATTCCAGTTTTTGCAGCGATGTTTCACACTTTTTGGCGATCTTCTAGCTGAAGCCGACATCAGCAAAAGTCTTTGGAAAGAGAACATTGTGGCTTTTTATAGACCTAATTAAAACTGAAAATAAAAATGAAATAACTTAACAAAAGTGAACGTTTTTAAGAAAGCTTCATTCTTCTTCTTATTATTATTATTAGAATTGTAGAGAAATTACATAATTAAAAATCAGAATTGAGTTACAAAACGAAATTGAAACTTTGGATGATCGATATAGTCTTTCCCAAATTTCTGTTTTTTTCTATAAAAAATAAGTTCAAATGCACGTTCACTAGAATTATTCAGATTTTGAGTAAATACTTAAGCTATTATACTATTATGTTAATTCCACAGGCTACAATCATTCACAATTTTAAATATTATACTGTTGAATAAAAATATTGTAGTTTTCTAAGTTTATTATTCAATTGCAGGGTTTATTTCAAAATTCTAATCTAACGTAAAAATAAGGTATAAGAAATTACAAAAAAACAAAAAACAAAGATAAATTATTTGTGCTTATTATTTAAAGGTATTTTCCATGAGATTGGATTTCACCTCAAAATTGCCTAAGCGATTTTAGACAAAATAGCCTTTGCGATGGTTACAATAATAAAAAAAAAACTTCATCTTCCTGCTTTTGAATGTTTTCCAATGTCTTCCTAAACGTACGTGAAAATAATAAAATATATATCTTGTTTTTTTGTTTTTTTTTTTGCTTTTTTATAATTAATATGAATTAATTTTAAAACTAATATTTACATACATTAACATCATCACGACTTCATGAAGAAGTAAAAATTACAAAAAAAAAAACAAACAAACAAACAAAACAAACTATATAAGTTCTGCGGTCATTATTTTATTTCTATGTTAATTCTGGCTGTGATTGGCTGAAGGCAGACACGTGACTCCAGTGAATTTGCATCTGAGATTGATGGAGAGAAGCCCAAGGTGCAGTCGTGTGCCTCCCATTTCCTGAGTCGAATGACCCTGGCTGCCCTCGAGGGTTCCGAGTCAGGGATTTGTCTAATTTGAAAACGGATTCAGATTTCCGTTTCAGGTTTTTTTTTTAAGGACAAAAAGCAAGAAATATCAGCCAATTCACTGATAATTTTCAACACGATCTTCAGTTTCAAAGTCTGAAGTAATAGTCTAGACAAAATCGACGTCAAAAATCAAAGGTGAATTATTAAAGGAAAGCAGAAAAAATATGTGTCACCATTAATAATTGCAAACTGAAATAAATGGAGAGCGTAAAATAACCTTCACTATATTTTCAAAATAAGAAATTACAGTAAAAAAAAATCTACCTAAGTATATAAGAAAAAGCCTCTAGTCCTCTTTCGAAATTAAAAAAAAATTATACTAACTAAGTAAATGATCTTTTTAAATTACTCAAAGGACACTTTACCTCGCTCTAATTATTCATTATTAAAGTTTATTAGCAGATAAAACCCGCGATGCAAGAAAAGTTAAACTTTTTCTGCTTTTTATTTACTCTTTTATTTTTATCATCCTATAACCCTAAATTTATTTATTTATTTATTTTTTTTTAAACACTAAAGGTTGAGATCAGGTGTTTATTAGGTGACATCCGGCGATCATCAGTTGAGAGGAGTCACCCGTAAACAATAAGGTTTCAATACGGAGGTGAATGGAAATATCAACAAGAAAAGATGTCCAGCACATGAATTTCTTTATATTATTTTTAATATACATTTCTTGTTTTTTGTTTAGATTTGGGAAGGTGCCGTTTTTTGTAATAACTTTTTTTTTTTAAAGATCTAAAAGAAAGAAAAACAAAAATTATTTGCTAACGCTACGTTGTTTAGGTAAAGTTAATTAATTTCATAGTTCAATTCACTTTTTTACGTTTCATCTTTATTAAACAAATGCATTCAATTATTAAGTAATGTTACTCAATAAATATTATTAAAATAATTTCAATTTTCAAAAATGATTTTCTTTATTTTTTTTTTTTAAAAACAAAAGAAATATCACAAAGTAAAGAGCTCATTGATAGGCTAAGTGTTTAAAAGTGTTTTTATTTGAAATATTTTTATCTTGAATCTTTTAAATTTAATAAAGCATTGAAAAGTTTAAGTTAAGCCTAATATTTAAAATAATTAAGTTTTCTACCTGTTTAATATTCTTAATTATTTTATTTTCTACAACTAGAGAACAAAATGGATAAATCCAAAATTTGTGAATTAAATCTTATTTAATTATTAATTATTTAATAACTAAGTAATTAAATAATTCATGCCTAAACAGGTAAGCTGAAGAAAGTCCAAAATATTTTGAAAACAAAAATCATATTGTAGAGATCTGAAATAATACTCTACCAAGCTGCCAAAAAAGTTCAAACAATATAAAAAGATCCATATGATTATTAAGATAAGTAGGATTTATAATATTAAAGAAATACATCGATCTATTTTTGAGAATTTAGTTTATAAACGCTAAATATCAGGGCCGATTGGGCCGATTTTTTTCGCCCACTTGGGCCTCGTGTTTCTCGGGATCGATTAAAATTGGAAAAATTATTAAAAAAAAAATATTATTCTTTAAGTTAATACAATTTAAGATATAAAAAAAAATATTCCACAAGACTGCGGAAGAACCCTATTTTTTACCTTTTTTCTCATTTCTTTTTTCGGACCTTCGCTAAAATATCGGAACCGAAGAGAGAAACAGATGTGGACAGAAAGTAGGTGAATGGAAGTGTGAAAAGAAAACTAAAAGAAGCGTAACAGGCTACTGAAGGTAAGCAAACAGGTGCTTTCTATAGAGCAAAACTTTCCAAATTCTACATTTTCTTGCAGACAACGAGAGAAGTTGGCCTACTGCAAAGCTTTTCGTAGTTCTTCGGATTTATCTGACAGTTGCAGTGATTGTTGCTGCAGGGGAGCGAAGAGTTCTAGACTGAAACTCATAAAAACATACTTGAGGCCAACAACGATTCAATACAGACTTAGTTCTTTGGTAATATTATCAAATGAGAGTGACGAAGCAAAACGTTTATATTTCCACGAGATTTTAGAAGAATTCGGGAATGAAAAGGTCACAAGACAGGCAGTCGAAGAAGTAAGGCGTTTGAATGGGCTGAATGAATTCATTGATTGAGAAATGACGAATTTTTAAAGAATAAATTATACCTAAATGTCCCATTCTCATTTAATATAGAAATTTTAATATTCCCACCTTAACAAAAGAAATATTGTGATCGATCAACATTTGCATATCGAGTTTTTAATGAAAAGACGCGCTTTCCCTCCCTTCCTCCCCCCTTTGGTTTTGTTTTGTGGGCTCCGCCGAAAGGATTCCAAACTGGCCTCGCGTTTGTTTGGATTTAGACTCGGAATGCAACAAATCGTTGGCATCAAAATTTGATTAAGTTTTTAATTCATTTTAGATTTCTGTGACCACTATTAAATGGCTGATATGAACGTATGTTTTCTTTCTATTAAGTCACTTGAATAGTGAATAGCGCTAAGTAAAATTCATTGTTACACAGAAATATAATAGCCCATCAATCTCACCTCATGAGCCTCAGAAATCTCAGACGATTGTGTTCTATCATCAGATTACTTTCTCTTATTGACAAACCCTTTCATTAAATTATATCATTTCAAATCTGAAAATCGCCATTAGATAGTAAACGTAATGACTTTCAATTCTATTGTACTAGTAAAATATGTGTGTGTATGCAGTTAAAATTACAATAGTTGAAACAGCTATAAATTATCAAAACAAATAATATCAGTGAAGTAGCGAAATCTCTAATATGTGGTGGAGAGAGATTAGAAAACGCTATACTTGGAAAACCTGCAAGGAAAAGCTCCTTCAAGTTCAGAAACTTGATAGTAATAGTGAAACTTTTTACTTGAGTGAGTCTAAAAGGAAGATGAAAGAGTTAATAAGAAAGGAGACAAAGTATACTTTAAGGTACAGAGCAAAGAAAAAAAATTATACAACTCAAGGGGAACTTCTCACAACAACTACAAAATAGATCCCTCATATTCCTGGTACATCTTCAATACCATTCACAAACAGTATGAATATTCTAAAAAACCTACAGAAAATTTTGGATAGTTCCACAGCAATAATAAATACAGATTTCTTGAAAAACTATTCAAGCAAATATTATACGGAAATACAATCTGTCCATTTTGGGGGATCTAGGAAATAGAAACTCTTCATACCGTAGTTTATTACGTTTCAGAAGATTCTAATGCAGGATCAGACAAAAGCAAAACAAAATGTTATTTATTCTGTATTGTTTCTGAAGATTTAGGTTGTACAACTCCATCAGTGTTTGCTCATTTAGAACCAGTCTAAAAGGACGAGGCATAAAGACACCTTATATTTTGGACCGCCATCTGACCCTATCCAAAGCACCACCATAAGGAATAAAGCGACGGAAGCAGGAGCTATTTCGTCCAATGCTGCACCGCCCTCATGTGAAATTCAGCCAATTGGTAGATTTAACGGTAACAAATCCTTTAGTAGTGAAGGTGAATCCATTTCAGTTGGTGATTGGGTGGCTGCAGAGGCGGATATACACTTTTGCCGCCTATGGGCTATGCAAGATTTGCCGCCCTTCCTCCTGACCCTCCTGTATGAATATATCACTAGTAAACTATACTGATGTTTATGTTTAGTTTTGAGCTAAGTTACTGATAATTTACAACTCGTCTATTCGTTAGAATTTACTTACTCAGAGTATGAAAAAAAAATATATAAATATATAGGCCCATAATGATGCATTCCTTTCCGTAAGTACACATTCTAAAAATATGTTGTAAAAAGTTGTTTAACAGAAAATTAAACATCAAAGTTAATTTAAATAATTGGAATATATTTCGTACATAATAGTAGCAGAAGATTAGAAAGTAAATACAGATATAACTTCACTGTCAGACAGTCCCCGCCGCCTCCCATGCCTAAGCCCTCCAATGCAAGGTCTACCACCTTCCACTTCAAACCTACGGCCACAGTCATCACTCACCCGATTTCCGAGAATATACTCGTGCACTCAAAGCCAAAAATACGCTCTGTTCGCATATACTTTACAGACACATCAAATAGCCAGGAAATGTCTTTCTTTTTATGTTTCCCTCATTTTCTGCTTGTAACAAGACACTTAATATTTTTGAATATTAATATTATTGAATAGTACAGGATTTACATTTTTTTCCTATTTTTTTGCCGTTGCCTAAAGTTGCCGCCCTGGGCTAAAGCCCTTTTAGCCCTCATGTAAAAACGCCTCTGGGTGGCTGTGTTGTTCCTCTTAGAACCCTGAAGAAGTGAAAAGTTGCAAGGTGATAGAAACCTTTAGAATATCATATTTCTGCTCCTACCTAAGACAGTAATTGATGACTCATTTCACTGGAAAGAAACACGTTAAAGTGTGCAAGATATACATTTTCTGATGAAATTATCTGTCGAATTTCACCCCTCAAATTCACAGAGAAATCTAAACGTTCTTTTTTTGATTAAAAAGTTTAAAGAAAGTGAAAATTGTGGCTGAAAGATAGAGATCATTCATGATATAACTACAGCATGCGATTTTTAGAATGAAATGTTTCTGCTTACACGCTTTGCTTCTAAGTATAAAATTAGAACTGTATCAAATCAAACTGTATTCCTAGAAATCCTTAATATAACAACACTCAAATTTTAAATTCCCACGATATTTCATCCTTCTTTGTGAAGGACTTCTTCAGGTCGTACCAGAGGAGAAACTATTCTTCTTCCTCTATATTTCATTAAGATTACAAATAAGAACTAAAAATAAAACATTTTCGTATACAAGTTAACAAATGAAAATTATCATATTCAATAGCTTTGTTATTAATAATGATAACAATTAACACCTTAATGATAATGATGCTTCATAAATAACAATAATAACAATACAACATTACTCGCATTGCATTATTAATATCTAAAAACTTATTTTTTCATAAATTCTTTAACATATCCAAATGATGCACTACTCATTTTAAGAACTTATCCTTATTAATACAATTTTTGCAATTGATCAAACATGATTCGATCGTAAGTCTCTTCTTTTCTTCAGAAACTTCGCATTCAATTTTGACAATTGGATCTGGGTTGTGTCCTTCCTCTTCACAGTGATCTGCCCAGTCAGGAATTCTACTTTTTTTATTCTTAAAAGCTCTAATATCTTCAGCTAATCTCTCCTTAAGTTCTTCCAGTACTTCCAAAATAGACGCCTGCACAATCTCTGTATGTCAGACTATAAACAATCCCCATTTTATTTAACAATGTTCTCATTAACATCCTTCTTCTGTTTAAACAATTTGTTACCTTTATAAAAAAACTAATCGAATACTGTTTACTTTACAAACATCTCTAGCATTTTTGTTTACATTAAATCCCAATGGTATGTTATGTTCTGTAGTGAATGTGGATGGCAGAGAAGCCAAGCACTGCGACCGGAGGTCTATTGTACTTTCCCACGGAAATAAGGACAGAATAAGAAATAAGGAGAGAAAGACTGAGAAAGTATGGTGGGAGAAGTGCAGGGGAAACAGGAGAATCCCGAGAAAACCTGTCCAGCGCGGATCGTCCACCATCACGAAACCCACATGAGAACCGAACCCGGTACTCAGAGGTGAGAGGCCGAAAATCCCAATGGTAGCTTAATTACTTTGTTAAAATTACTGCTTTCTTCTTTCTGTTGTTTCTTTTCAATTGAGAAATAAGTGAAAAAAATCAGCATATTTTGAAAGATGCAAATATTGATAAAGAAATATTAATGAAATGTTTGAAACTGATATGTAATAACAGTTATTTTTGTTTTAAAGGTAAATTGTTTAAGCAAGTTATAGGTTCCCCAATGGGAAGATAAATTTCTGGAACAATTTGCAACATTTAGATAAATTGGTTAGAGCAGACAACTATTTTAAAATGGAATAAAGCTGATTATAGCTACTTCAGACATGCTGATGATATTTTATTAATAAGGAGAGGAACAGAGACAATTTTCGAAATTCTATAGTTATATTAATACTATTAAAATTAGTTTAAAATTTATAGTTGAAAAAGAGAAAGAAAACAAGCTGGCTTTTCTAGATGTATTATTGATAAATGAATATTATAGGATTTCTTATGAAATATTAAGAAAAGTCATTAAAAAGTAACCACATTTTGAATTTTAATTCTGGATATAATCTTAGTACAAAAAAAGCAATTATCAAGAATTATATCAAAGAATAACAGAATATACAGAGAATGAAAGATTATAGTCAAGAAAAATTAAGAATATGAAGGAAACTTTTGTAAATAATGAATATCCAAATTCATTCATAACTAATGTAATTAAGGAATTTTTTAAAGAAAGAAAAAAAGTGAAACAAAAGAGAGAAAATAAAACAGTAATTTTAACAAAGTAATTAAGCTACCATTGGGATTTAATGTAAATAAAAATGTCAGAGATGTTTATAAAGTAAACAGTATTTGATTAGTTTCTTTTTATAAAGGTAACAAATTGTTTAAACAGAAAAAGGATGTTAATGAGAACATTGTTAAATAAAATGGGGATTGTTTATTGTCTGACATGCAGAGATTCTGGGTCGTCTATTTTGGAAGTACTGGAAGAACTTCAGGGAGCGATTGGCTGAACATATTAGAGCTTTTAGGAATAAAAAAAAAAACTGACTGGGCAGATCACTGTGAGGAAGAAGGACACAACCCAGATCCAAAAGTCAAAATTGAATGCGGAATTTCTGAAGAAAAGAAGAGATTCATGATTGAATCAAGTTTGATCAATTGCAAAAATTGTAATTAATAAGGATAAGTTCTTAAAATTAGTAGTGCATCATTTGATTATATTAAAGAATTTATGAAATTTTTTTTTAGATATTAATGATATAATGCGAGTAATGTTAGTATTATTATTATTGTTATTTATGAAGCATCATTATTATTAATGTGTTAATTTTTATCATTATTAACAGCAATGCTATTGAATACGAAAGGTTTTTTTTTTTTTTTTTTTTTTTATTTTTTTTATTTTAGTTCTTATTTGTAATCCTAATGAAATGTAGAGGAAGAAGAATAGTTTCTTGTTTTCTGGTACCACCAGAAGAAGTCCTTCGCAAAGAAGGATGAAATATTGTGGATGTTAAAAAAGAGTGTTAGTATATTAATAGGATTTCTAGGAGGAAATTATTTACTGGATACATAAAATAAAACTGTTTATTTTCCTAATTTGTCTTTTTTATTCTTCATTTTTTATTATGTAAATTAACATAATATTCATATACCATTACTGCCGTGCCTTACTGTTGTCCTGTCACAGCTGTCACTTATACTGCCACTGCTGTCCCTCAAAACCTTTCCATTCTTCGTAAGAACTGTATTATTGCCACTGCTACGAGAAATATACGATTATCTCGCATACATACACAAATAACTTGGAAAAATATTAAACCTTGTTTTTCCAAGTGTAAAAATAACTTTAAGAGGAAAAAAAAATACCAAGAGAAACATTTTACTTTTGTGGTTTAAGTTCCCAAAACATGATTTCTCTGAAAATTATACAAAAAAACTAAAGTAATAATGATAACTAAATATATCTCTTGAGCTTATTTACTCATATCAATTGCATTTTCTAGAATTACATTAATTATATTAATTATATATAATAATAATAAACAGGACAGCAGTGACCAAATTGAGCGTTTTCTTTACAGACAACGCTGATAAAAGCAAAACCCTCTGCCATTGATACACTACAGGAAAAATCAGATTTTGTACAAATTGCAAACATACTTCCCCCCTCAAAAAAAATCACTTTTGTGGAAATCAGAAGTCGAAGTTGACAGAGAATCACCCATAAATAGTTATAAAAGAATAAGTTAACAAAGAATCACAATAAAAGAATGGTGGGGTTTCAAAGAAAAGTCCAAGTTTGATGTGACACTACTCAAAGTCAATCAATGTTAGCACCTTTCATCAACCGGCACAATTCAAGTAGATGTCTAATTCCCGCCAGACTCGATGAAGCATGTCCGGTGTGATGCCCTCCACAGCATGGCTGATCCGTTCCTCGATGTCACTACGGGAATACGTGAAAGACAAAGTGTACGCACCCCCAATGCCCAGATTCATCAGTGATTGAACAACTTCAGTGATTCAACTTTTCAAAACAAATTTCGTTTAGCAGAAGCTGGATATTTCAAAGCACTTACCAACCCGCTACTAGCCTGCAAAGGATTAAAGAATTCTGGTGACAATTCTGACTTCCTATAACTGATTTTGAGACACCAATCATCGTCTGTCCAGACAACTAAGATACTGAAAGATATCGAATTATGCTACAAGAATCAATGTTCGCATTATCACATGATCGACCTCAACCAAAAATATTAATAAAAGAACTGAATTTAATTTACAGTAGGCTTAAGTATCAAAACTGGCAGCTACACCACAAAGTTATCAAATCAAAATAATATGTCATTAAAAAAATAACAGATGCTATGCCATATCCTCTATCCACTACATGACAACACCCACTGAAAAAGAATCTCTAGGAAAATTATACTTTTAAGAATCTCCACAATAAATTAGAAACAAACTAAATTTTTTGAAATTTATTTTAAAATCCACTCTTCAAATATTTTCCAAGCTCACAAGACTTTGTGAAACTCAATTAATGAAGGAATTGTTAATGTGAAGTTTGAAAAACTTCATTCAATGTGAACTACCGGTATTAGAAGCTTAATCACAAACCACAATTTCCAATCTGCACTATTAGAAGCTTGTTAAAACGATAAACCACATTAACAATTTCCACTTGCACGATGCATCGTAGGCAACAATAACACTACGGACGTCAAAAAAAGGGGGGGGGGAGATGTCTGTATTAAAATTATACACAATTACAGTTCTCAGCAACACAGATGTCTCGGCCTCTCAAAGTATTTTACTTCAAATCTGCAAAAATACGAACTTAAAGCAAACACAAACAAGATAATACAACTGAAAAGAATGGGAAAAAGACACAGAAATAAAAAAATATCTGAGCATTCATCGGTGAGAGTTTGGGACGGCCCGTTTCGTCCTTTTTAAGGACTCATCAGCCAAACCCACTCACCCGATGAAATGCTCAGATAGTGCAAAAGTAATAAGGGTATCCACACCCGCTTCCGACTGTGGCTTCCCTTCAAAAGAAAACACATTTAAAAAAAGAACCAAAACAGGTATAATTTCAAATTCACTCCTTAGAATCCATCAGGCGCAAAGGAATTTGAATATAAAAACAACCAAGGTTAAACCCAACCTAGTTTTTGAGGCACGTTAATTCTTTATTTACGATAATACAACCAGACGAAAAAGCGTTAGGTTAGTTCTGGCGACCACTTCGTTCCGTTTGGCTTACCTTCTATCCTCAAAGGCTATATAGTTAAGACCATACACTAGACAAAAGGGGGAAATAATACATGACAGTTCTTAACAGCCAAGCATGTCTGAAATATTTCACAGGAAGCCTCTACAATATCAAATAACTTTAAAATTATGTAATAACTTGACCACAGAGATTTCTATTTATTTTTTTGTAAAGATTTGAAAGGTTCCAATTTATGGAAAATATTTTACTTTCATTCAATTTGAAATTGAATTTCACTCGACGAGTAAAATAATCTTCACTTAACAGTAATAGTCGTAGAAAGGATAGTTCATCTCTAGTCGAAGTTCATTGTTCATTCTTCATAATAGCTGTCTCCAGTGATATTTGGATTTTCGCCAATGCGATGTCAATTAAAGAGTAGGTTCTGAATATTCAGTTGAGAGGCTTATAATCGGTTCTATTCAGAACAAGTACTTTAGTAATATTTAGCGTGTGTTCCAACTGCTCAAAAATTTTTCACCTTTTTTTTTTTTTTTAGAATTTAAAGGGAAAAAAAAAAGTAACGATTATCAAGGTAATTTAATTTTTAATTAAAAAAAGTAATACAATCGCTATCTCAAGGCTAATCTCTTAATATGATACATATAAAGTACATAAGGCCACCACTCTTAATAATATTCTAAAAAGTAATTATAAGTTTGAAAAAATGCCTATTTTTATCTTATCTACGAAATTTTGTAGATGGTTGACAAGGATCAATTTTAGAACTTCAAGTAAATTTGCTAGTGACACTGTCAGCAAATCCTAAAAATCTGATTGAAATATGGAAAATATTATTTTACTCAGATCGTACTGTAATTACGAGGGGTCCATGAATTGGGACTCTGTTTCATTATTCCCTCTAAATGTCTTTCTTACAAGAAATAGGACTAGAAGCGTAACTAGAGAATTTTTCGGGGGGGGGGGGGGGCAGCCCCTTTGTGTTCGAAATGCAAAGTAGATAGGAAATCACATTTTGTCGCATGTACGCATATAACTTCGAATAATTGCATTCTTATTGTTTCAAATAATGCATACAACGCCAATAAGTTAAGAAATATTTTTTTAAATTTATTTTTATATTTAAATTATAAAATAATTACACTAATATGTATTTTTCCCTGGGGGAGGGGCCATGGCCATTCTGGAGTGGGCCGGCCCCCCCCCCCCTGGCTACCCCCCTAGTTACGCCTATGAATAGGACCCCTTAAATGTCAATACACAAATCTCCAAAGCGCCGTCGTTTGCGAAACTGAACTCTGAAAACCAAAAACACGCAAACCAATAAGAAAACGAATCACATTACCTAGATACAACTTATTTGGTAGCGTGTATATTTCTGAATTAGAAATTCACCTTAAAGGTAGACTAATGCGTCAAGATCATACTTTCTCTAAAACAACTAAGTGCCACAAAAATGCTCAAGAATACTTCAAATAAAAATAGAATTAAAAACAAAACAAAAACAACAGGGTACAGCACATTTCTTCAAATGTCCAGCAATGATTTACCATCCCACAACACCCGTCTAACTTCCGACTCTCAATTTGCCAATCAGTGCAATTCGCACTTAAAAAAAAAAGCGTTAAAGCACTATTTATTAATATACAGTTAAATAAGTCAGCGAGACTTCTAAAACGTATTTTGACACTTTTTTTTCTTTTAGAGCAAACGTATCGCCAAACATTCTACTACAATTTCTTATAAATTACTTTTTTATTCATTCGTACCAATTTTGAAGTGAATATTAATCCAAAATTGCTTATTTTTAAACCATAAGCTTCTAATTAATGGTTCTATATTTTATTTCCTCGAAGACTAAAGACTTTCAATGCCTCTAAAAGTACAGTCGGACCTCTATTTAACGAAGTCGCTAAATCCCGAAAAAAAGTTCGTTATATAGAAAATTCGTTAAATAGAGATTCACCTTTTAAAATTACTTTAAACTACATAAAACAGATTTAAAATACATAAACAATAAATATTATTAAAAAAGTAATAATTTTAATGACATAAAGCATATGTTACCGTATGCGTACTTAAATTTTACTAATAAAGTCTGTTAATCTTGTCTTTTTTTTTTTTTAGTTTTTTTTTTTTTTTTTTTTGAAAAAGTGTTTACGCTTATAGCACGTCTCGCATCTTTGCGATGCACCAAAAACCCCTTCAGGCGTATTTTCTTCAAATTGTAATCCGCATCGGATTGTTTCAAATGATTTTAGTATTTCATCATACGAAGTTTTTTGATTTCTGCATCATGATCATTTCCATTTTCATTATCATCATCTTCATCGCAATTCATAGCTGTATTGTTTTTATTTTTCACACTTTCTAAAATATCCGATTCAGTTAGTGTTTCCGAGGTCTCAACTTCAAAATCAAGTGAAAGATAATCATCAATCAGCACATCATCGTTAATTTCTTCTTTTTCCCTCAGCTGTATCCAAATTTCTTTCATTTCTTCTAAGGGAATATTAATAATAAAAACATTTCAAGGAGAAAAAAAAATAGATACCACGAAAAAGTTCGTTAAATAGAAAATGCACTTCGCTATTTGGAGGTTATTTTACGAAGAAATTAGCAAAATGTTCTTGGTTCCAAAGAAAAGTTCGCAAAATAGAGGTTCGTTAAATAGAGGTCTAAAAGTTAGTAAGGTTAGAAGCAGAAGAGTTTTTTAATCAAATGTTTCTTGCTAATTATTCCTTTGATATGTAGGACTTTTTAACCTTTTCTTCCTCCCCGTATCATTGGATTTTCTTATGGTTACTATTAATTATGCTAATAAATTAAGTTGTATAAAAATTTTTAAAAAATTGCATTTTTTTCACTCAATTTCATTCAATTGAGCCGTATAGTCAATTTCACACATAGACGCACAATATTTAGTTTTATCTTAATACATTTTTCCTGAAGTAAAATAATTGTTTGGAAACTTGATAATTAGTGGTTCGTAAACTTCTGAAGCAATTAAATTCAATTTCTGATCATTTAAATTTCAGTTAAAGTTGTCCATGTTTTAAAATTAATTCTAAGTTGTTTTTTTTACCAGTTTTCATTTTTTATTTTTTCTAATTTAAATGCCAATCGGGGTTTCTAACTATTTACCTAGATTGTGTAAGGTACGGAGTTTAATGTGGTACGAATTAATGTTCAAAATTCTGTTTTAGGAATACATATTTAAATAAATACATAAAAAACCAACCTTTTTTTAATTAAACAGTTTGTATGACTGTAGAAGCATTTTCAACATAAATAAAGTCTTTTTTTAACACATCATCTTTTATATGTCATTACTTGTCATTTACCATTCATTGAAATCTTAAAAACGGCTGGTTTTCCTTCTTCCCCCATCAAAAATAATGAAATCCTTATTCCTCTACACTAAACGACCCCAAGTACCAAAACAGAATAATTAAAACATGCACCACCTACCATTTGACCGTCTTCCGTGATGTTGCCTCACATGGAGGAAGCTATAATAATAATAAAAAAAAGAAAACTAACTAACTAACTTCCATTACTAAAGTGGTATTACAATGATACAAAACAAAGTATTGGATTCACAGAAAACTGAATGCTCTCCAATGACAATTTTTCTTTAATTTTTTTTTTTTTTTAATTTTAAGAACAAAAATTATAAGAAAACGAACATTTTTTTTATGGATTCTACTATATTTGCCAACATAAGTTGAGAAAATACGATAAAACAAAGAACATTGAAGCATTAGCCCCGTTGGGTCGAGAATCGCTGGAGTCTAAATCTCTCGCGCACCCCAGGACCTGCATGGCCTGTGCGGATACGCTTAAACTGTTTAAATTATTATTTTGTGCCTTCTTTAAATCTATCAATATATGCTGTGAAAGATGTCTTTACAGATCAATGTATTTTCATTAAATTTAAACAATTTCCTTACTTCTCATTGCAATAAACTGTTCAGCC
>JAFIDM010002131.1:73933311-73945064 GCA_023159025.1 Thereuonema tuberculata | reverse complement strand
CAATAATTACTGATAACAAAATAACAGTTGCTTATAATTTTTTCATTGTTGTTATAAATGTTAGAAGCCATGTCTTACTGAATCACTTGAATTTCTGAGTTTCTGTTATCAGACAAATTTTTAAATCAAAATATTCTTTTATTGTATTTATTCAGTGAATTAGCTAGTAAAGTAGTTTGCTTTTCATTTTTTTTCTAGGATAGCTGTTTGCTTTTCATTATATTCTTATTCGACTAAGTTGACTAGGCATAAGACATTCAATCAAACAATATCTGTTTGTTCCTCTAGAAGTCGTCAAATTCAAATTTTAAGCAGTGCACTTCATTTTACTTATCCTTCATTAACAAGGCTTCCATAGCTCAGAACAGATACTGCTTTTTCGTTATTTGATCTGGTATAACCCATTGCCATATTATTAATATGTAAAAGTTTCAAACCTTGGGTTTCCCCAGCAAAAACAACATGGCTGGTCAAGGACCAAAGCACATATTGTCAAGTGTAAAGAAGTGTGCAAGGAGGGTTAGGGTGGGTCCTTGTGTCCATAAATTTCCTAACTTAACTAAATTTAACTATGCGTGTTGTGTTGAGTACCACAGCCTTCTGGAGTTGTGCATAAGTGTTTTTGTGAAGTCCTAATGTGCTGAGGCTGTGGTGCAATGTTTCAATTTAAGATTTTGGCATTGTTGTCTTTTACTTCCACCATTCGTACAGCCATTGACTCCATATTTTAAGTAGGATGGCAAGAAAATAGAACTTTCTCAATACAGTTATCATCAAATAAATGTCCAGTTTCTAGTAATTGGCTATGTAGAGACGTAAAAGTAAGATTGATGATGTGATGCCGGTACGCACCGAAGTGCGAGCTTCGTATCCAAAGCATCCGTGTTCCAGGGAGCGCTAGTGTTCCCAAGATGGCGAACCCCTAGCAGACTCCCGAGAAAATTAAGATTAGATACTTAATAATCATAACCAGAAACAACTTGAAACATATTTCCCCCCTATTTTCTTCACCCATTATGCCTTTTGCTCCCCCCCCCCCTTTCTTTTAATAATTTTATTTTCTCCATATGATAGGAAATTATATATTGTAATACAGTATAAATAATCATTCAAACAACATGCAGATTCAACTCCCTAATATATCTTAATCATTTTAGTTGTTAAAGTTGTAAAAGATTTTAAAAAGCAGGATATTAATCAAATCCATGTCCCAATTTTAATGGAAGTTTTTTGAGTGAATTCTATCTATATATAAGGCTATGTAATATTGAGAATTTTGTGGGTGCAGTTGAGACTTGGTGCAATTAAGCCAGTGGTTCCCAAACTGGACAGTGTGAAAAGATAGCAGAAGTGTCTAGAAAATACAAAGATAATTAAGGGTTTAGAGACATTTTCAAAAAAAATTCATAGGCATTCCATGAGTAGATTCAAATCATATATAAGGAGAGTGACAAGCACTTTGTCAGGTTTTTTTATGATAAATTCAGTGGCTTTTTTTTTTTTTTAAGGTATTAGTGTTTTTGAAGGTAATTCTTATCACTAAATAAATTTGGTTGGCATGAGCATTCTGGAAGTGCCATCCAGAGAAGAAAGTTTGGGAACCAGTGAATTAACTCCTCCATACCAACTTCATATTTAAGAATTTATCGTTATTAACTAGATTTGATTAGATTTTGGAAACAATTGGTTTGTTTTAAGGGACAAAACATTGAAACATAAATAAAGTAAAAAGCACTAATCAACAACAAACTTTATATTTGAAAGTTAAATGATATTGTCCAGCCCTGATGAACTTGTGGTATTTTGTAGCCCCTGTTTCTGGGCTTCTACATAATAAGGGACAAATACTGTCCAGAAGTAACTTATAAAATAAACTGCTAATTTACATGAAATTTCATTTTTGAAAGTTTAGAATTATCATGTACATTCTTTTAAGTTTTTTTTTTTTGTATATACAAACTCCTCATATCATACTACAGATTAAAATATGATGCAAAGAATAATGCTCTGATATAACAGTTAACATCCATGGATAATTTCAGTCAAATCTTAGGATTATCTGATTTATTTACTCTTAAAACATTATTTATTTAAACAAGAATCCCTGATACTCTGGGACGGCCGTTTCAAGCTTTTTTAGTCAAATTCCTTTTGTGGCAGCCTGAGTGCTGTCCAAGGATTTGGATTCCACATTTTGTTCTTGTTTTTTATTTTCTTGCTTTTAGTTTTTGAGGGGTCACTGTCTCTATCCTGTATGCATTATTTATTTATTTATTTATTTATTTATTTATTTATTTATTTATTTATTTATTTATTTATTTATTTATTTATTTATTTAACAGGCAAAAAAAACTCCTCTGGATTTGGCGACAGAAGGTCTGGCAAAACTCCTGAAGGAGTTGCAGTAATTTCTGTCTGAATGCAGTCGATTTCATCTGGGCTTTAAAGATATTAAGCAATCAGAATATGAGATAATATAAAAAGCATCCAAAAGAGATAGTTAGCATATTTATTGTTTGTTTTTTTACAATGTGAATGTCACTACCTGAATACTGAAATGTATTTTCTCTTACATTTTCATACTTAATGTGATTTGTATTGATATTCTACATTAATTAAAATTTTAAAGCATATCAAGAGGTTTTAATGTGAATTCAAAAGGAAAAAAAAAGAAACGCAAACACAGAAAATGTAAATTAGTAGATTCATTATTTCGGAGAATTCTGTCTGCACATTCATGAGTTCAAACGTAAATTCCCTCAAGCAAATATTAAAGAGTTTATAATGAAAATCATGACATGTTCATAAATCATAAAATCATCAAGAAATCTTAAAAAAATAAATAAATTAAATTAAAAGTTGTATTTGCATTGGAATTACTTAACCAAGACTTAGTATTTTATTTAAATGATACAAAGATTGTCCTAGGAATTCAATTAATAAGCATTAATTATGATGTATAGAGATAAAATGAAAAGTCCTGACTCACTCACTGATTGACTGACTGACTCATCAACGCCCAGCCCAAACCCTTGGACCTAGAAAGCTGAAATGTTGCACAGAGGTTTCCTCGATGATGTAGACAAGGAATAAGGCCGGATTTTTCGAAATTCCCACGGGACAGGGAATAAAGAGGATTTATATTTTTGCTTTAAAGTTGCCTTATAAAGTTATATAGGTGTGTGGTGCCAACCCACAATTTTTCTGAGTTATCCGAGAAGGCCACAACGGGCTGAGAACTCGTATATTTTCCGATCTCAATATTAATTTGCTAAAGAAATAAAGTTTTTTTTTTTTTTATGCTATGTATGCAAAGGTTCCTGAGCGAAGCGACGGTATCAGGCTAGTCAATAATAATTGTAAAGAATATAATTAGTGCAGGAAATTATTTATATCTTTTATTGATAAATATTATCCAATTAAAATGTAATGAGCATTTTGCTAATAATTTGTTTGTCCTTAATAGATGGAAATGCCACTATCTATAAGAGAAGGGACTTAAAAAAAAAATCTTTGTACATTGTAAGAGGTAGCTGTGTTAGTCATGAGTATTGATTCCCATACAGCAGTCCATTGGCAGGATTGACACATCAGATTTTTCACTTGACAATGTTTAGAAGGATTTAAATAATTATAGCATCAGGATTCTGAATAGATCTTTACAGATGTTATATTTATTAAAGTACTTATTGAAAAAATCAATCAAATGAAACAATCAGTATTTTATGTACTTTCTAGATTTGGGGAAAAAAACAAGAAAAACTTTTAAAAGGATAAGATTAAAAGACGTGCTAAATGTATTAATGGTAAGAATGTAGAACGAAATATTATTTTCATCATGAAAGGAATCTAAATACAACATGAATCTAGTATCAAAATTGGCCTCTTGGTGTATGGAATTCCAGTTAGAATGGTACAAGACCAAGAGTCAATTAATTTTACAATAATAATGGATTAAATATAAAGATTTAAGTTGGAATTAAAGCATTAAATCATAATAAGTAAATTTAATATAACAGATTATTAAATACATTTTAACTCATTCAAGGAAAAGTGGAGGACAATTTAACAAGATATTGCTGCTGAAATTTAAATTAGCAACACAGTATACGAATATAGCTATTGAATTTTTCATATTGGTATTAAAATTAATTGTAATATCATTACTTTTAACAGTTTTTAATCAAGCAAATAAAAATCACTTACAAGATAAGAATGTTTGAACATTATAATTTGGAATAATGGGAATTTAAGGACAGAAAGTTAAGAATTAAAAATTACTAGTAAGACCAATAACTTATTAACAGAGCTCAACAACTAAATTAAACAGAAATGATTGGAATATCATTTAAAAATTTCTGAGGGATAAACTCAGAAGTTCAAAGGAGACTATGAATTTGAAATTGATAAAAAATAAGAAATTAAAAGGAACTGATATATATTAGGGGTGTTCAAATGAAAAGGTACGAAACGTCGTAACAACGTAACCGTTACATATTAGCATACGCCGCTATGGGAGAATGTAGGTAGACATCTAGGGATGCGATTGGAGTCTATGGCATGGATCCGCGCATGCGCGGGAGCCCGCATGCACAGGAGAGAGCAGAGGCTCTTATAAAGAATGCCGTCCAATTGATGCGGCAGTGCGTATGAGGACAGGATGGCGTTCACATTGCAAAATTCGACGTTTGAGGAGCAGCAAGGACATCAAAGGTCCGCTACTTGTTGAATTCCTCGAGCACTGAAGAACCATTAACTCCGATGTGTACTGTGAGACACTCCGACGCCTACACAGGTCCATCAAGAACAAAAGACCGGGGCTGCTCACGGAGGGTGTGGTTCTGCTCCATGATAATGCGCGTCCACACATCTCCAGGGTCACAGACGTGGAACTGGCCAAGTTCAAGTGGGAGCAGCTTGAGCATCCACCCTACAGTCCGGACATGTCGCCCTGCGATTTCCATGTGTTTGGTCCTCTGAAAAAACATCTGAAAGGGAAGCGCTTCAACTCGGACGACGAAATCAAGGACACAGTGCAGGACTGGGTCTCGTCACGGCCACAGGAATTCTGGGAACAAGGAATCCTTCGGCTCGTTAATCAATGGGATCGTTGTGCTCAGTCCTATGGTGTATACTTTTAATAAAGTCTTCATTTATATCCACAGTGTCGTTTCGTACCTTTTCATTTGAACAACCCTAATATTTGAAGGATGAAAAGCACCAGGCTGTGGGAGTGGTAAGTAACTGGGTTCTGAAAGAGAAAAGAAGACAAGATGAAAGGGACTGAATATGGCTAGAGCTTCATTCAAAAGAGAAGTCATCACTTCATGTTGTGGTTTCTCTTGTATAACAGAAATTAGTTTGTATTGTAATGCTGATAAAGCACATATCTGGGATACTATTACTTCCTAGTACCAGCTTTAGAGATGACTCCAAACAATCCAAACCCAATAACAATTGAAGATACCAAAGTTTAGCAAGAAAAACTTATTTTTGTAATGTTTTTGCAAAAATCTGTTGCCCATAGTTAGTTTATCTAAGTTAATATACAGGGTGTATCAGCTGGACCTGGTCAGTTTACTCTTGCAAATCCTCAAAAGCCATTGGCTTAACTATCTCCATTTTATTTTATTAATAGGTGGACGCAGATTTTTTCTTTTCAAGAAAGGAATAGTTTATCAAAATAATTTATTCATTTTTAGATATGATCCTACTTTAGGAGCCATTCAAGTGGCCACCGGTAAGGCAGAGTCCAATGATTCAACGAGTACATTTGCTATTGCTTAAAAAATTAAACATAACAGTCACTATACCACCAAAAGTATCCAGACACCCCTCTGGAGAAGTGGATGTGGCTGTTATCGCATGCTACGATGTCATAGAATGAGATAACAATGGTCATTGCAGCATTGAGCGGTCATAAAAGGCATTAGACAAAAGTCTAGTGAGTTCCAAACAACTTCAGGTGTCATCGGGAGCTGAACCTCATAAGGTTCCACGGTCATGCAGCCCCTCAAGCCCAACATAAGCAAGATGAAGGCTAAACGGAGGTTGCATGGTGCAAAGCACATCGCCTTTGGACTGTGGAGCAGTGGAAACAAATACTTTGGAGTGCTGAATCCCTCTACACAATCTGGCACGTCCAATGGATGTGTCTGGGTTTAGTGTTTGCTAGGAGAACGCTTCCTACCTAAGTGTATTGTGCCACCTGTCAAGTTTGGTGGCAGTGACGACATGGTTTGGGGCTGTTTCTTGTAGTTGGTCTGGGTTCCGTAGTTCCTTTGACCAGAAACATGAACACCGAGATGTATGTCGACATTCTTGGCAACTCTGCACTTCCCATCCCTCTAACAACAGGTTGGGGAAGGACCGTTTCTGTATCAATAGGATAATTGCTCTATCCACCGAGCAAAGGCTATACTGCTGTGGTTTGAATAGATGGATGTTGAACTACTCGACTGGCCTTCATAGAGCACTGATCTGAATCTCAATAGAATACCGCTGGGAAAAATTGGACACAGATTACGACCAGGCCCAACCTCCCTTCTTCAGTGGCTGGACTCATTGCAGCTCTCATGGATGAACGGAAGAAAATTCCTGCTCACATATTTCATGCTTCCCAGATGAGTGCAGGCTGTGATTGATGTTAAAGGTGGCCCGACATCCTATTAATATGTGCCACATTACTTTCTGATTGGACAACACTTGTTGTCCGGATACTTTTGATCATATAGTGTATTAGTTTTTACTCATTCACTATCAAGATACTCAATTGTTGCGTGCCTGGATGTCACAATATAAGCATTGAGGGGATATCTGAATATTATCTAGTAATGAAAAAAAATTGCAGTATTTAACTTGAATTTGTGTTTATATTTCTATTCGATTTTATTAAGGGACAAAAAAAAAAACAGTTAAATAATGAAAATAAATAAATAAAATGAAAAAGGAGAGTAATGTACAGAAAAAATGCTATAGTTACTGATAAAGATTTCTCTCATAATTCAGATTAATTTTCTTTCTGAAAATAACTTCTTTCACTTCCTGCTTTTTTTTTTTTTTTTTCAGCTTCTGCAATTTTCATTGAAAACTGTTGTGGCATCGTATGTTTATTTATATTTACATCATATCTTTGTGTTTGATATATTGTTATATCCGAAGAAAAGACTATTTTTTTTTTTAATCTCCATATGTAAATAATAATATAATCCTTTAAAAAATGTACAGACTTTGAAATTAATATATTTAAAAATGATAAATAACACTTTCTATTTTTTTTAACACTTTCTAAATACTTTTAATATTTTAAAAGTTTTAAAATATGATGCAGAAATGTTACAATATTAAGTAAAAGCTATAAATAATACTCCAGATTTATAATAATAAAAGAAATGTAATAACAAAAAAAAAAAAATAGTATTTTTTTAGATTTTATTGCGTTCAATGAATCTATTGTTTCGATCTGATGATGCGTTGTCGTGTCTAAAAATAAATTATTAATATTTGATAAACTATTCCTTTGTTGAAAAGAAAAAATCTGCGTCCACCTATGACCACTTATCTCTAAAATACCTGGATGACCTACTGAGGTCTCAACAACGTCGATTTAATTCGTGGCGGCAGCCATTTTGTAGTTAGGCAGAATGTCTGTTTTCTTCATTCACTGTCGTTTATTAAAATTCTTTCTGTGATATTACATTGAAATATCTTATTATTACAAAAAGTATTACTTATTTCATTATTCGCATTATTCAAGTAATTGTAAATTTACAATATGCAGATGACAAAAAAAATAAAAAAGGGGAATAATAACCTTGTTTATTCTTATTATTTATTTATTTTTGAAAAAAATAAATAATAAGAATAAACAAGGTAGGGATAGTGATTAGTAAACCAATCACAGTGCTTCGCAACGGCTTCTGACTCGCCTTTACTTCAGAATAGACTGCGCCGGAGTAGTCTAGAAAATGCTCGCGCGAGTCTTGTTTGCGACCCCATGCTATCTTACCTACCCTATTTATTTGGAATAATCGTCATTCTTAACTCAAACCTTGTTAATAAACTGAATTCCTAATAATGATTTAAAAAAAAAGAAAACTTGAAAAAAAAATTGCCCAAGAGGGGATCGAACCCACGACCTTCGCGTTATTACCACGACGCTCTAACCAACTGAGCTAACAGAAGCCGTTGCGAAGCATTGTGGGATATGTGTCCACAGACAGACAAACCGGGGATATAAGGCGTCTTTCAGAAGCCTAAAAGTAAGTCCAGTAAAATAACAGTGTATGAAACGATATTTAAATTTCTTTTATTTGCTAAATCCTTAATATTGTTTCTGTTGAATAACTATTCTGAATCGATTTTTTTTTTAATCTGAAAGCATGGATTATAAAAGTTGTTTTTAAATTTAATAGCGGAAGAGTGATCTAATTCTGATTGACAAAATTTATATATATAATTCTTTTTCGTATAAAGTAAAATAGGAAAAATAAGTATAAGTAAAATAGTTTAATTAAGATTATATTTTTAAAAGCAAGTAGAGTTTTCTATCTGCTGTTTTCTATCCAATCAAATTGGATTATTTTCATTTCGAAAGATAGTAGAGATGTTATACGTTTTTAGAAATAATTTTTTTTTTCAACTCCCGCGTTCTTGACAAGTTTGCCTTTTTATCTTCGGCAAAGGGTCTGAGCTATTTAATCTAAGAATCGTTGCCCAAGGTAGGAAGCAGTTCATATTATACCCGCAGAATCAGACGAAACACACAAGAACTTTACATCCATGCCGGCTCCGGGATTCGAACCAAGATTCAGACGTATCAGCCTCATGGCAGGCCGTCGCCTTGGCCATAATACTTTGTTTGACACTGTACTTTTTTTAGTCCACGATTTTTTTTTTTTTTTTTTTTAAGAAAAAATAATGTTTTAATAAGAAATGAAAACTACCTTGATGTGATGAGGTAGCTTGTGTGCCCTAATGAACCAATGCAGCTGGAAGCAAAAGGCGGAGAGATCAATGGGGAAGGGCCAGACTAAATGAGACAGAATATTCTATAATTCTTTAAATTTTGATGACAACCTGGCAGTTTATTCCATGTAACATCATGATTGAGAAGAAAAGAAGAGAACAGTTGGATCTCAATTATGGTTTATGAGATTAAACGGAAAAAATATAGAAATGCACAAATTCCTTTGCTTTCACGCCCTCGAGCCATCATCAACGGCAATCTGGGACAGCTGTTTTTGCCGATGCATTTGGCTTATCCTTTTATTAAATGCCTTTTGTGCCCAGCGCTTAGCAGGCTAAGGTAATTATGCCGTACTAGTTATAGCGATTTTTCTATCGTCGTTTGCTTTTGTGGGGGTCCCACTTCCGAGAGCGGGAGAAGGGTCCATAGGCTTTCACGCGTTCTGAGCTTGATCATCGAAGCTAAATCTGGCTGATGAGTCCTAATAAGGACGAAACAGTTTCTCAGATTGCCGTCGATGATGGCTCAAGGGCGTGAAAGCAAACGAATTTGTGCATGTCTATATTTTTTCCGTTTTTCATGTAACATTTGATGCACGTTAAACCTTCTTACAGCTTTATAAGGTTGCATAATTTGTGAGTCCCTCATCCCTAAGCTTTTCCCATCTTTCCTTCTGGAATTTTCTCCATCAATAATACGTGGCATTGATTACCTCCTGCATTGGATGCTTGTAAGCCATTCTTAGTAGTTTCAATAACTTTTGGTTGAAGCAATTATTCCCAGGTTGTCATCATATTTCTATTGTTAAACCTGGGAAATAAAGCATAATAGAATGCACAACTGCATTCAACAGCTTCCTCTCTAACACAAATGTAACAGTAGAGATGAACCAATCTACCTACAAGAGCTTGTAATCATAAGCTTTGAAATTGGAACTTGTTTTTTGTAGTGCTAAAGAAGGAAGTGATTACTTAATGACGAAATGAGAAATGACGTAAAAATAAATGGGTATTATAGAAATAATTCTCCAAACTCCGTTAGACCACATCAAATCAATCCTCTTCATTTTTAATAATTTTTAGATTACCGCCATATAACGAATTTTTTTTTTTATATACCTACAACATTTCCTTCATAGTTTGTTTTATTTTTTTTCCAAGGAAAAAATCCAAAAGCAATTAAAATCCCCCAATGATATGAGACTACTAACAATACCTGAAAAATAACAACAAAATAAACAATTTATAAATCTGTAATGTCAACAAAACATGGAAGAGGAAACAAAATGGTTGTAATTACATGGTTATGTTTGATTACTTTTCAATGATTTACCTTCTTAAAATAGTTTGTATATCTCGCATTTCTGGTTAAGAATCGCGATTTACACAGTAAAATTTCACTTATTATTTTTAGCAGGCCACTTGGGAGCTATTGTGTTTGTCCTGTTCGTCCGTCCGTGTCTGTCCACCCCTAACAACTCTCGAACCGAATATCGGATCCACAAATGGATTTCACCATCATGTTCAGAGGACCAAACACTGTAGGAATGGGGTATTTTCAGGGCCAACGCTCCCCCCATGTTCGAGATATTCGGCATTGTTTTCATTGGATTTCCGCTATTAGCTTAAATGTTAGAAATGCAACCATCTGGTTTCAGTTATCACCTATAGCTTGATGGGTAAAGTCTCGGACTCATATGCTTAAGGTTGTCTGTTCGAATCTGTATATCTGCCGTTGTTGTGTTTCTTTAATCACTATCCTCTTTTCTCAATGTCCGCGTGGATTTTTTGTTGTTTTTGCTTTACTTATTTAACTAAAGTTTTTTTTATTTTTTTCCTAACTTTCTTTTTTTATTATTATTATTTTTATTTTTTATATTATTATGGGTCGCCTTTAAATTTGTGCTTTAGCACAAAATTATATTCACTCGTTTTACGTTCAAAAGCGTAGAAAAGAAAGGAATTTGATATTTTGATGAAAAATAAACATCCCTCAATGCTCATCAAAGAAGTATCGTTAATGTCAGCTGCTTTTTCTCCATATGAGAAAGATTGTATGAATGAAGACGAACGATTACAATCTATTTGATGGTGATTTTTGATAAATGAAATATTACCAAGCTTTTGTTTTCATAACAGTCTGAAAATCATTTCTTTTCCATTTCTGCGCGAGTTTTTATTTGAATCCTGCGCATTTCTTAATTGTTATTGTAATCTCTAGTTACATTGTTCCATTTTCTCAATGGCCTAACGACGAAGAGGATCCTGTGGCAAAGGGAGATTGAATAAGGACTCCATCGAAGACCCTCCTCTAAGGTCAGTCTAATGCTATTGAAAGTATTAAATAAAAGTCTGTATTTGAATCTTTGTATTGATTAATGAAAACTTTTCTTTGGGGGAAAATGTCGATTCGATAGTTCAAAATATTTCTAAAATGCTTGCAGGGAGTGCTGCTAACTATTAATTTTCAAACTGTGAAAACTACAGCAAAAAAGGGAAGTTTGAAACCGAATGAACATTGCTCATATAACTTGTAAGAACCGTTACAGGAAAAAATAAAATTATAAATAAGCCTAATTATTTGGTAGCGCTTTGATCGTACAATATCATAGTTGTATTTTAGGAGCTGTCTTAAGAAATGAGTAATTCAGTGATATAATGTACGAGTTGCATTAAAATTTCTTTCTTGAAAATCTTGATTTGTATGGATTTCGTCTCAAAGATTTCAATTTCTTTTAAGAATTACGAAATACCAGGATCCCACGCAAATCCATCCATTTGCAGCA
>JAFIDM010002131.1:73900252-73929207 GCA_023159025.1 Thereuonema tuberculata | reverse complement strand
ACATACTCGTGCCTTTTTAATAAATCCTTCAGTTATAACTGTCTAAAAGAGTGTCACTTTCCAAAATGAGAACTGGATTTGAGACTGTTAGTACTGCTATTTGTGGTTTCTTATCTGAACACAGAAAAAGTGCTAAATAGTTACACGTTCATTTTTATTATGATAATCCATAATCTTAAGAGTATAGTGGCTTTACCTATACTAGTATATGCATTCATCCAGCTAGTTTTTTGTTTCACATGCATACACTGCATTAAGTATGAGTACACTCATTGCCAAAATAATTAGGACATCCAGAAGCAGCAGTCGAAATGGAATAACACTTGGCATAGGCATTCAGAATGATACAAATATCTCATTACAATTTCGAAGCAAATAGGTGCTTTATTTGGACAAAACATTATAGGTCAATAGTCTCTTTAGTACTACATCATACAGCTCCTAGCATGGAGTCATAGAGACATCTAATGCTATCCTTCAGAAGATCCTCCAATAGTTGTTGCAACTTTTGCTCCAGATCATCGGTATCCATTGATGACTGAAGCTGATGTCTGCTGGTCCCATATATGTTCAATGCGCGACAAGTTTGAAGAATTGGCAAGCCAAGGAAAAGTGTTGACAGCAAGAAGGCAGTCCTGGGAAACCTGTGCTATATGTGGGCAGATATATTTTGTTTGAAAATGGACCATTTACCCCCATTCCATGAAGGGAAGCAAATGAGGTCACAGAATCTCCTGAATGTACCAGCCGAACAATCAATGTTCCCTGGTCACTATCAGCATGGACCGAGAATTGTAGGAAGTAGCCCATGATGCCACCAGTCCTGACAGTGTATCGCTCAACAATGAAGTCTGGATTTGTGCACTGTCTTGGGCCTCTTGAATGATTTCAATATCCTCTCTTCTGGTAGGCTGCCTGTGTCTCCCAGTGCCTTCTCTGTGCATGTATGATCTTTTATATCTCCATTGCTCCCAATACCACCACACAGTACAGTCAGAATGGCCAGATGACAACCAGGTCAATGGAACGGTCAGCCTGCCTCCCACAGTTCAACGATATGACCTCTCAAAAAAATCTGTCAGTTGTTCAAAACTGCTTTGAATGAGTTGTTGAGGCATGCTGAGGAGTTATGAACCTTCACTCCACAATCACACTGATTATAAAGCACATATCGGTGATATGACCACAGCTGTAGTGATACTAACACCCTTGGTGGCAGTTCTCAGCAAACAATCGCAGCCCAACTGCAATCAGTGGTACAACTATCTGACCGTGTCATATACTGTTGCAGACCGGACCAGACACCGTCCAATCGAGTCCTTCATATGCTCAATGGGATACAGATCTGAGTTTCGTTGTTTGTTCTGGGTGCTTCTAATTTTTTTGGAAATGAGTGTATTCAAGATGGATTCAGGGATCAGACAGACACACACATACATACTTTCAATTACAGTTTAAATTTTCATTAGAAAAATGGCTTTAGAACTGGGATCAAAAACACAATTTAAATTTTTCATTATTTTTATTAAATTTTGATTCCAGACCAATTCCTCATCATTGGGACAATTGGACAGCTTTTTCTGGGTTATTATCTGCTGTTAGCTGTGATAATTCAAGTTAACAAATGATCTAGAATTGAGGGGAATCCTTATGCAGAGTAGAATTAAAGCAGACAATGGTTTCCTGCGAGTTTCATTTGGAACATATTACTTCCTAAAAAAAAAAAGGCTTCCACGTTAATTTGCCTTAGCCTACATTTCACAAGGTATCTTAGAATATATGCTTTATTTTATTTCTATTATGATTTTCCTTATTCTAATGCTTCACTAAAACCCTTTGAATCCCATGAAATGTGGGCTAAGGCAAATTGATGTGGAAGCTTTTTTAGCAAGTTGATATGTTCTGATTAAATGTGCTAAGAACCATGGTCTGATTTAAAAATTTTCATTTTTTCCACTGTTAATATTTTGCATCATCAAGCAAATCAGTTAAAGTACTTAAAATTCTTTCTTTAATCTTACCTCATCTGGTTCATCTACAGGTGATCCACATTGAATTAAGAAGGATACAATGTCAATGTGGCCTCCACTTGATGCCCAATGGATGGGCATTCGCATTGACTAAAAAAAAAAATATTATTTCTTTTTTATAACTTTAACCTACAAAATTAATTCATTAAAAGTTATGCCTAAATTATATCATAAAAAGAAAAAAAAGGAAGAAAAAGAAGGTAAACAGAACTAAATGTGTGTTTTTCTATATGTATATTATTATATTAAACTATATTTTACTGTCTTTATATTAACGTTTAGTTAAAAAAAAAAAAAAAAAAAAATGTACCTAATCCCAGCACCTATTTTTGTAAACTCTAGTAAGACCAAAATGTAAATTAATAAAATTAAAAGGAAAAATAAATCTTTAGAATTCTGCTGCATCAAAAATATCAGTATTCCAAGAACTGATCAAAATCTATACAAAGTAATCAGAAACCATTTGATTATTTTCACATAAACATAAATGGCTATAGAATAAGTACCAGCATTTGTCATTATTTACTATATTGTCTTGTATGATACTATAATGATTTCAATTAATGCTTTTATTTATTTATAATAGCAGTATAATCAAATGTTGTGCTGAAGGGCTGGGTTCAATCTGGATCTGGGATTTTCCCATACTGAATTCTCCTCCAACAAAGCCCTAGAATCCACCCAGTTCTCTGAAGAATGAGTACCAGGTTTCTTTACTGTGAGTTAAAGGCAGGTAGGCACTGGGCTGACCACCTGGCCTCAACTTAGGCCGTCCGTCCACTGGAAGCGACAATGCACTACAACACGCGACACGACCTCGTCCTATGCCAGCGAAATTGCGCGGCCTATGGCCATTATTCAGTCTGCTTTTTCAATCGCGGGCTGCAATGTCTTTTGATTTGATAACGCTTTTAGCCCTTGATTCCCCTCTCATTAGACGGAGGAAAGCCAAGAAAAGGAGAAAAGAGTAGGTTAATAGGATTTTAGCTAAAAAATGGAAGTATGGCGAGTTTTTTTTGTACAGTGATCTTCAAGATAGTGAAGAACATAATTTTTCTTATTTTCGGATGCAGAAAAACACTATTTCTGTAGCTACTTCATTTCACTACTTCATTGAATCTTTTGCGATGTAGTGCGACAACCCACTATGTCGCGCGATAAACGCTCTTCCACTGGACGAGCTCCAATACTATTACATACATTTGATTCGTGTATCGCGTTGTAGCCAAATGTCGCTAGTTGTCGCTTGTTGTAGTGGTACAAATTTGTAGCGCATTGTCGCTTCCAGTGGACGACCGGCCTTAGTCCCAAACGTCGGAATAAACTTGGTCAGGAGATATTGGGAACTTTACCTCCTGCAACCCAAAAGCCTGAAGTGGGATACTTCATATCTTATATTTTGAAATCAAAAACAGAATATTTTCAGAAACTTCACTTCAATTCATTACTTTCCAAGGCGGCGCAACTGCTGAATCATTATCAATTAAGTAAGGGTAGGCTTCTAGACACTGACTGAAATACAGCTATATACTCTTGCTGCAAAGGTGGTGGGCACTTTTCAATATCCCTTCCTTGAATTGCAAACTGTCTGTGCTGAATAGACTCACCATAAGGACCACTGGATGAAGCCCAATTAGCCAGTCCAGTGACCAATTTTGAGAAGAAATCTTTTTGACACAAGAGATGATGAGATTGCCTGATGGAAAAAAAGGCTCCAGTCTGCCCATATAAAGATGCCATATTTCTTAATGCACTATTTACCTTTAATTTGCACAGGGAAAAGTTACAGGAGGTTACCTGAAACTTAAACCGATGATAAAATTAAAATGTTATTAATTTTAAATGATCTCTCATTAAGATTTTTTTACATTCTGTTTGGTAGCACACTATTATGATTGGTTGATGGAATTAGTGGTGTCATGTCGTATGTTAGAGGATTTTTATTTCGGGATGGGGGTGAAATTAACTTGTGTTGAGTTTGACAGGGTGTGGGGGAACTTATCAACCTTAAATGAGGTAACTTCGATATTTTAAGAAATTATATATATATATATTATTTCTTAAAATATCCAAGTTACCTCATTTAAGGTACCTTTCACAGAAACAGTTTTCTGAATTTTGTATTGGGATTTTAAATTTCAGATAGCTGTCCGGCTATATGTTTAGTAATATAAGTTAATTTTATTCTTATATTCTTTACGTTCTAAATTTTCTAAATTGCAAATGATTGATTGAAATCTTTGCATTGCTAAACTGGAATTTGTTGCATTTGAGTTTGCCATCATATATATATATATATATATATATATATATATTTTCGCGTAATAGGCATAGCAAACGTTGTTTCAAGTTTGCCGAAATCGAATCCACTTTTTCTTCTGTTTTTTTTTTCATTAATGATGTAAAAGATCGATATTAAATAAATAAAAAATAAACTTACTTACCAGATCTGTTTTGGTAATTAGCTTTTGATTTTCTATTATTTTAAGTTTGAGAGTTGGAAAATTTCCCTCATAGGCCAACTTGCAGATTTCGACTTCCGACATGTTGGTTTCGTTTTTAGTAGTTCGTAACTTGCGCTTAGTAAGAACTAAAATATGATACGATCTATTTAAAAGAGAAACATAAAAATAATATTCAAAATACGTGATTTTGAAAAACCTCTGTAAGCATTATAAAAACGAGAATGATTTTTCAATTTAATTGATTTCTGTTAACTTATTATAATTTTAATTAATTCAAGTACTTAGCCAAACGAAAAGAAAAAGCATTTCTCTTTTCCGTTGTCGCCGGAAGTAAAATTATTTCTAAATTTCCGGTTGTAGACGAGCATCACGTAAGTAGAAGCTTAAGTTTAAGTCTTATTTAAATTGCAAAAAAGAAAACAATCACAGAATTCGGTAATTTATATTTTCCTCTTAGGCATTTTGAGATTTCTAAAATATCAGTGCATTGAAATGTTTCTGATTCTGTATTACTTAAAAAATTATTTAATTGAATTTTATAAGCCTAAAATGACTAAGCATCTTAAGAATAATAATAGATCGAAAAATATTATTTCTAAGTGCCATTTATTCAATGTAAAATAGTATATTATGTAATTAGCTGTACTAAAAAAATAATGAGCTAATATTTCTTGAATGAATTGATTACAATATGATGTATTGGTGCAATACTTCGTATTATAGGTAACATTTGAAAGGAGAATCTTTCTTTGCAAATGTCAGCTGTAGATTGAACTAATGATCAGCGTCTAAAATCCTTAATTCGTAGCCATTGGCGTTACGAAAAATATTAAGAGACTCGTGTGGGCAGCTTAAAGATTACTGCAATTGAATTTTATGTAAATTGTCGATATATTTATAAGAAATATTTCGTTCCCTTGTACACCTGATATATAAACTAGTGAAAACTTCTATGTAAAAAGCCATGATTGAAGCTTATTACTTGTCGGGATATGAAACCTGTAAATATCGCATTTGTTCACTGTGCATTATGAAACGAAAAAGAGTATATGTGGCCACTGTTTAGACCGAATTTGGAATTCTAACCCTGCCTTTGCTCCTTGAATACACAATAACCATTTAACCTTAATTAAACTAAATATGAACTAAATCTCATTATTCCAGCATTTAAGGTGAAGGTTTTAGGCTAGTTATAAGACAAGGACTCACTTGTAAGAAGAAAAGCAACAATAAAAGAATAATTAAGTTTTGTTTACTCCTCCCCTTTAATCTTTACAAAACGTAGTTAGAACATCGTAACTTTTTAACTTAATAAATCAAAATATGACATTCCATAGCCTTGTGGTCTAGGTGGCAGCCTCCCACGAAGCAGATGTCGGAACCTGGGTTTGAATCTCAGCTCCGGCATGGTTTTTAAATTTCCTTTCCTGTGTTTGTCTGCTTCTTCATCTTTCCCTTCAGGTCTGAAGCCGCTCCATAAATGGTTCCTGAGGAAGAAAATGAGAAACCACTTCAGTATCTTTCCCAGGATATTTGGCAGAAAACTTCTTTCATGCCACCCACCAACCTTAAGGTTAAGGAAATAAAGAGAAATCAAAATACATTAGTTGACTTTTTAACGTTGTAAATAAAAATACATTATATATATATATATATATATATATAAAACTGACGGGCAAAACTTAAAGCAACCTCTTTGAGTTTCGCAAAGCAATCAATCATTTGCAATTTAGAAAGTATAGAATATAAGAATAAAATTATATTACTAAACATAAAAAGCCGGACGGTAATTTGGGTTTTGAAAACGCTAATATCAAAAAACAAATCACTGTTTCTATGGAGATATAATCTAATTACCTCCACATCTTCAGTGGCAAAATTTGGAAACAATTTAGAAACCTAAAACGCAATATATTAAGACTTTGCTCTTTTTTTTTAAATTAAAAACCAACTACTTAAAGTTTAAAATTAAAAAAAAAAATTATCAATATTGTAAGTAAAATACCTAAATCTAAAAGCAAAGTAATAAAGATGCCACATTTCTTTATTACTTATTGAATAAACCTAATTTTATGTAAAAACGAAGCTATAAATTTAAAACTAAAACTAAACTACCAAAAATTTAAAATTAAAAAAATTATACCAATATAATAACTAAATTATCTAATATATAATAATATATAATACAGTAGAACCTCATTATAACGGACAGTTTTAAAAAAAATTGGCAGCCTACAATTAAGGTGAGCAAAGTAAAAGACCATTTAAATTTTGTTATTCAATAAGTTGAACAATCGGCAAATGAAAATGTGTTTACATATTATGAACACTTACGGTACCTCCGTCAGTTATTAACTGAAGAAATAAGCAGCAAACAAACCCAGCAGAAAATAAATTATTTTTTTCAACCCAATGAATGTAAGCAATCAACATGAACCAGGACCTTCTTGTTCTAAAAATTAATGCAGTGTATAGGTACAATCTTTTCAATTCAACCTACTATGTTGAAGGCTGTTTTTTATTTGATATTTAATAAACACTTTTTATAGCTAACTATTGTACTTTCATTGATGTACACCCTCCTGCATTACACCGCTATAAGAATTATTTGTTAAAAACTGGACTTTCATTAAAACGGACACCTTCAGCCCCTATTAGTCCGTTATAATGAGGTTCTACTGTATATATATCACATTGTAAAAATGAAAAAAAAAAAAAAAAAATAGTGTGCTGAACAAATACTAATGTATTTGACAGATGTTTGGGACAGGCAATACACTTATACTGTATGATATTAAACTTTTAAAGAGTTGCTTCCTGATTTTTGCTTTTGAAAGATAAACATGCTAGGAATGAACGACATTGCATTTGTGGTTAGTTGTCTACAGGTACAACAATTCAGTGCTAAATACTATTGCCAATGTGATTGATGACATGATTACTGTGTCATTGGCAATATTTTAATATCAGTATCATCTAGAATCTGATTTTTACACAGTCAAGTTATCGAATAACTTCATGCATCCTTTTGCTTCTGAACTGTGCCACAAATTTTCCATGTATGATTGAAAATTTAAAAATTTTATTATGCAGTTTGCTAAAGAGATAAAACTTAACATTAGAAAAGTACATTAAAAGTTAAAAATCTGGGTGAAACATTTTAATATAATTTGCAATTGGGATACTTCATTATTGAGTCATTTAGTAAAAAATTGATTTCCTAAACCAGTGAACGATCAAACACAGACAAGTATAAACATAGATGGCTAGAAGGATTGACTGTCCTGCTGTGAATTCCATATTGGATTTAATGTCAGAGAGTGAATAAAAACGTTTTGTGAAGGAAAAAGAATCCTAAACAAATAGGGAATTAACGATGGACTAGAGACAACATCACTGTAATGAAGCTGCAGCTGTTGTCTTTGAACCTCTTGTTTTAGAAGGCCATTATATTTTAAAGAAAACTTAAAATATTTAACAATGTAATGAAATATTGTGAAGTTTTAAAATAATCTAAGTTAATCAGTAAATAAGCTTCACAAATTAAAATGATTTAATTCTCTATTTATTTTTTGTAATTGTTAGTTTTGATTTATCTAGAAGCATCATCATGGCAGAAAGTATCACAGAAACTGGACGGATTGTGAAAATGGAAGTGGACTACAGTTCCACTTGTGATGAGAAGATTCCGGAATGTGAAGCATTAGCCAAAGTGAGTCATTTGTAACTGATTGCTAAGTAATGAAACTACAATTTAATTATTGTAGTTGCCCTATTATTAATTAAAAGTTTATAATTAATTTTCAGAAATAAAATCAATAGTCAATAAAAGAATAGTAAAACTAAATTTCCGCAAATTTTAGTTTCTGAAAAGTTTTTATTTTTTAAAAGAGATTTATTAGTTGTAAAAACAAATTACTAAAATTTGAAAGTGTTTTTTTTTTTGGTTTATTTATTTATTTATTTATTTTCTTAGGAAGGAAAACTACAAGAAGCTCTTGAGAAACTTTTGCATCTTGAAAAACAAGCACGAACGGTAAATAAGAATCAGTCGTGTTATTTAATTTTCAAGAAGAAATTTGAGTTATTTTGGGATTAAAGGTTTTTTTTTTTTTTTTGATTCACATACTTGTTTGCAAATGTATTTGTTTGTTTGTTTATTTATTTATGTATTGTTTTGATAATTATTAGCATTTTCCTTTATAAGATTACAAATAAAATGAGATAAATATTAAATACCTATGAAAAATTGAGTATCTTTTATGTTGTTACAGGGAGCTGACACTCACTCGACAGGAAGAATTCTTGAGGCGATTGTGACACTATGTTTTGAAGCCAAAGAATGGAATACACTGATGGAACACATTGTTACGCTAACTAAAAGGAGAAGTCAGATCAAAACAGTTGAGTAGTTAAATAATAGTAAAGACAGCACAGTGTTTAAACTTTGAATCTGTTTACTAGAATTGTCATTAAATCATTTTATTTGAATTCCCTCATAAGTTTGACAAAACATGAATTCCTTCAAAGCTTCCTATGGTCTCTTGTTCTGTGCTGTGAGCAATAGACTCATAAAATAAACCTGATCTTAAATGCCAATGGATGGTTTCTTTCCTTAAAGGACTTAATTCTAAAAGTTATTTTTGATCATTAAATGTTAAATAAAAAAAGATTTATTTTAAGCATCATAACAATGGAAATAAGAATGATCATTCGAAGTGGCAATGTAAGAAAGTAGTTTTGATTCTTATAAATATACTAGCTGTACCCGGCATGCGTTGCAATGCCACTCAAAGACAGAAAGGGCTCATGATAAGGGGCCGTAAATATAAGGTCCCGATGTCGATCGGGGGTGGGACACTTAGGCCTTTGTGTTGCCATCCCCACCCAAGTGTGGTGGACCTGTCTCCCATAGGAGAGCGAATTTTTCTCTTTTTCCAATTGACTTAGGGGCCCTAAATATAAGGTCCCGGTGTCGATCGGGGGTGGGACACTAAGGCCCTTGTGTCGCCATCCCCCCACCCAAATGTGGTGTCCCTGCCCCCGTAGGAGAGTGAAGTTTTCCCTTTTTGCAATTGCCTTGGGGGGGGGGGGCGAGAAAGGGCCCTAAATATAAGGTCCCGGTGTCGGTCGGGGGTGGGACACTTCAGCCTTTGTGTTGGCTTCTTCCCACCCAAGTGTGGTGTTCCTGCCCCAAATAGGAGAGCGAATTTTTCCTTATTTGCAATTGACTTGGGGGCCCGAGAAGGGGCCCTAAATAAAAGGTCCCGGTGTCGGTCGGGGTGGGACACTTCAGCCTTTGTGTTGGCTTCCTCCCACCCAAGTGTGGTGTCCCTGCCCCCCATAGGAGAGCGAATTTTTCACTTTACACAATATATGTGTAGTTCTTATTTTAACCACCAGGTGGATATTGGATTTTTCAGGGCTTTTACCCCTTTTGGGGGGTGGGTCCGGGTTCTAAGGTAGCCTATCTTTTGCGCAGGGTCCTAAAGAGTAATTCTGCAAAGTTTGGTCCAGATAGGTCAAAGGGCCTAAGAGTGTATAAAGGACAGACAAAGAAAGAAAGAAAGATACATTCATTTTTATATATATAGATAATCATTGGCCATTTTTTTGCTAGCCTTGATTAAAGTTCAAATTAAAGAATTTTGATAAAACCTTTCTTCATTAAGGGAAAGATTTCATCCCTCTGATAGAATATATCTCAAATACAATCCAGAACTAATTTCTTTTTTTTTTTCTTTTTTTTTGAAGAAACATGGATGGAGTTTTGTTAGTAACAAATATCTACCGTATTTACTCGCATATTTTTTGCCCTCGCATAATTTATGCACCCCAACTGAGGTTTGCTACAGCTGTGGGTAGTGATAAACTCACGATCGGTGTACTTGTTTGCTATTTGTGACGAAAATGAGTGAAAAGCAGAAGCTTACCAGTAAATATAGTAGTTACACAGCCAGTTTTAAAGTACGTATAATTCTATATGCGGAGAAACTTGGGAACCGAGCTGCTGGGAGAATTTGCTGTTTCGGAAGGATTTTTTTTATTTCTCGCGTAATTTACACACCCCTATTTCAAAAACAATTTTTTTTTCCCTCCAAAAAAGTGCGAAAAATACGCGAGTAAATATGGTAGTAGTGCTCAAGTCTGATAAAATAAAACACAATTACTTACAAAAAAAAATGGCAAATAATATAATTTGTGAATAAAATTTCTCTTGTTTAAAAATTGATTTCAATAACTCATTTATTTTTTGTAGTAAAAATTACAAATCATTGCTAAGAATTTAAAAAAAACAAAAGATATTTGATGATGTTACTACAGTTCAAAAAAATGCTAGCTCTTGTTTGCATAAACTGTAAGCAGTGAACTTTGCTTGAAAAGTGCTTCTGAAATGATGTGATTTCTGGAATTGGGTATCAATTACCAAGGAAAATACTTTGAAGAGAACATGTACAAAAAATGAAGGGTGTTCTTTTTGGAAGGGAAAAAAATGCATACTTGTTATGAAATGTATGTTTTATTTATATAAACTGTTTTGATTGTACCTAATTGAGAGAGAAGATAAAAAGAGTTTGCTTTTTCCAAATTCTCACATTGATTCCTTCAGAAGAAAGTAAAAGAGTATATGAAATCTAAATAAGGGAGTGGCCAGCAAAAAAAAAGAAATCTGATTAGTTTTGTGAAGTTTCTTTTTAACATTGCATGCAGATTAAAATTAAAATGGTTAAAAGAAGAAAATAGCAATAATAAATATTGAATTACAAAGAAGACGTGCACTGAGTTAAAGAAATTTGAAAGTATAAACATTTAGTGGTTTAAAGATAAATAATATATGATTCATTGGGGCTGCTCCATGCAGCCTTTGTCGAGTATTGGTAACAATGAGCTTCTCATTGTAAAAAAGTTATCAAAATTAATCATGTATATATCTTTAAACCAGTAAATGTTTATACTTTTAAATTTCTTTAACTCAGTGCCTGTCTCCGTTTTCATTACATAACATTTATTTATTTCTGCATCTAAAAACAATTTAAATTGAATTACAACAATCATATATACAGTAGAGTCCCACTCTTCCGAACTGATTGGGACCGAACACTGTTCGATTTAGCGGGAATTCGTAATAGGCGGATTTCATTAATAATATCAACCTATTGACTTGTTAAGGCGTAAATTAAGTGCAGGGACATCTGCTAGTGTCGGCTCTATACAGCATTGATTGGCTCATGGTGAACAGGTTCAGTGGGTCAACTTCTTTGTATAACAATAAATGTATGTTTTTTCACGAGCTTCTTTTTAATTTCTCCTGCTTTTAAGTTTAAAAAAATCGGTATTTTTTCTGAACTCTGTTCGGAATAGCGGGACTCTACTGTATTACCAATGAATATTATTCTGGATAAAGTAGTTGTACTGTATTACTTGGCTTTTCTCAATTCAGCGTAGTATTATGAAAAGTATATAAGTAGCTATAATTTGGAATTATCCTTTCTGTTTTCATAGACGATAACTAATAACTTAATAGTCAACACAAGATATTTGCCAAAATTCCCTTCATTTTATTTTCTATTTGTTTCATAAGTATTTTTAATAAATGCTCTTTAAAAATAAACTTTTTGAAGAATTAATTTACCTTTACCCACACTTAGTCATTCCTTCCTTTTTCTTTTTTTTTTTTTTTTTAGGCTGTTGCCAAAATGGTGCAGAAATGTTGTGGTTTTGTGGACCAGGCCCCAAATAAGGAAACGAAACTCAAATTCATCGATACACTGAGAACAGTAACAGCAGGAAAAGTTAGTATGGAATTAACCATAAACAAATATTCCTTTAATTCTTTTAATTAAGAGCATCCATAATAACAATCAAATTTTGTAATCTAGCTTAAATTCCAGACAGCAAATAATCGGAGCAAATGGAAATAGTAGTTGAATATTCTGCTTCATTCTAATGCTGAAGGTTTAAAACAAAAAATTCTTAATTCACATTGAGATTAGCAGGATATTTCGATGTTTGAAATAGATTATGTATCTGTGAATCATACTGCATTGCAAAGTTTTCAGCCTTTCTTTAAAATAGTATCAAAAGCTTATCAATAAAATTTAATTGGAATATGGATAAATTTTGCCTCAGAAAGCAGCCAGTTTTTATTAAGAAATGATTGAAGCTTGAAAGTATACTAAGAATCAAAAATCCCTGTTATATTTGTAATACTCACTCAAATATTTATATTACAAAGCTTACTAAGAAGGCTTAACGTGCATGTAATGAAATAAAGAAAAAGTGGAAATAAATAAAACGCACTTACTTACAAAAAGTTGGAGCGTATTCCGAAACTGTTGGGTTATTACCATGTTTATAATTCTCTCAACTTTTTGTAAGTGCGTTTTATTTATTTCCAATTTTTCTTTATCTCTTTTTCCTTGTTAATAAAGCTTGTAACAAAGCTAACTAATATTAATAATTGATTTTATTAAATTTATTTTTTAAGCTGTTATTATTATTATTATTATTAAGTTTATAGTCCTCTACAAAGGTAAACAAAAAAGCCTCTGACATAGATATGAAAAAAATTGCATATAACATGAGTAAACATTAAATATGCTTCATAAATATTCATTTGAATGTAAATGGGTGTAACACAAAATAGTCATTTTATTGAATAATTTTGGTGGTGTATTATACAATAAAGGAAATGCAAAAAAGAGAAAACTATTACGTGATTACAGCTGTTAATATTTTATAAATTGACGTTTCACTAGCAAATATATTATAGTTAGTAAATTTGATTATAATTAATTATTAAAACCAAAAAGTTACTGTAGATTTCTCAACAATGAAAAATAATAAAAAAAACAATGAGAAAAACACTGTTTTTATTGAAAGTACTTTTGTTTGGTTAAGGAATTTTGTTTTGGTGAAGTTTCCTAATTTCTTAAACACAATGCATTGTTATTTTTTTTTTTTTTCAGATTTACGTTGAGATCGAAAGAGCCCGTTTAACCCATAAACTAGCAATGATTAAAGAGGAAGAAGGAGACATAGCAGAGGCTGCATCCATTTTACAGGAGTTACAGGTATTTCAGTAGAAGGGAGGCAGTAAGAAACAAAGAGATATTGTTGTAGTGTAAATATATTTGATTCTCAATAACAAAATCAAATAAAGATAATTCAATTTTGTATCAATGCATTAAAGTGGTGCACAAGGTAGTTGCAATCAACTTTTCTTCAGTTGAACTTGATCTATATATCTATTTTTGCTGTTTGTTTGCTGAAGAAAATAAAATACAAAATTTAAATAAGCCAATACAAAAAAAAAAAAAAAGAAAAAAAAGAAATTTGCATTTTTATCTTTTTATTTTCAAGAATTAAAATAAGATTCTTCTTTATTAATTTATTTTTTTATTTATAGTAGAGCCCCAATTATCCGCGAGTGTCGTGAAACATTTTTTTAATTACAAACCTCAAAAAAACCAATTTTAATCCAAGCCAACAACAGGGAAAATGCAATAGGCCCTACAGTGCGAAGATCGAAAATTACTGACAGGTTTATTGTGCATCGTAATCCTACAGGCCTTCTCGGAATTTTTGGATGAGTGGCAGGTTCTTGTTCTGCAGCAAGGTTTCTGTGTACTCTACATATTTTAAAAAGTTTTGCATATTAGGTTTTTTGTATATTAACACAGTTTTTATGCTGAAATATTTTTAGTCTTTTTTCGGGTTAATCTCGATTTTTACTATCTGCAGTACCCTTGCCACCCAATCCGCGGATAATCGGGGCTCTACTATATTTTAATTCTTTCTTTTCTACCAGTTAATTTTAAGGATCATTCTATTTTATATCAGTTATCATTATGGGATGTTTCTTTTAATCTATTCTTGTCAATAGAAAAGTTTTAGGAGACATTTAATTAGTAAGTTAGCGTCTTGATGAAGATTCTGTCCTAAGAATTGTTTCTTTTTCTTACTTTAACTGTTTGTGACTTTAAATATGAGACTAAAGTGAGATCACTTGCTCATGTCTGTTACAACACAATTCAGCAAAAATTGAGATTTTGGATTTTCTTTTGTCAAATGTTCAATTACATAAAGACAAGATGTATTTATGGATAGGATTTTCATTGAGGCACTGATATTAGTATTCACTGATGGCTATCAAAATATCTCTTTGAGAAGAAAAATAATTTGTGATGCCAAGTGATTTAATGCCTTCCTGTTATACAATAGGTAGAAACATTTGGATCCATGGACAAAAAGGAAAAAGTGGAATTGATCTTAGAGCAGATGAGGTTATGTCTTGCAAGGAAAGATTATATTCGATGCCAAATTATCAGCAAAAAGATTAATACACGATTCTTTGAAGAGGAAGGAACACAGGTAGGAGGAGAATATGTGGACTGAACTAAGGTTAATATCATTTATTATTTTCTTTTTTATTAGAATGAAGTAAGTAACTAATTGTTGTTGAACATGCTTTTATTTCAGGACTTAAAGTTGAAATACTATAAGTTAATGATTGAATTGGATCAACATGAAAGTTCTTATCTTTCCATCTGCAAACATTATCGAGCTGTTTTCAATACTTCCTGTGTGAAGGAGGACCCAGTCAAAGGAAAAGAGGTAAATTATACCAGGCGTTTTTTTTTTACTTTCTGAGAAAAAATAATTTTATTTTGATGATTTATGAAATCATTAAATGGTATCTGGTAATGAAGTTTCATAAAATTAAATTGTTGTTCTCTTTTGACACCATCTCTGCTATAATAACACGTAAATAGATAATTAAAATAATAATAATAATAAAAATCAGGAGATTCTGCTGCTGATACTTTCATTAAATAGGAAAAATAAAACCAATGAATATGACGCAAGAAAACATTATCACTTGCATTATGTGGATTTCCCCTAAATAGGAAGTTTGTAGAAAAGGGCAGTGTCCATTATTTTGTATTCCACATCACAAGGATTCACCTTGTCAGTTTATAAATATTTGTATTGGATAATACTTAAATCATCTTCATTAGAGTAAATAAAAAAAACAAAAACAGAAGCTGCAGAATACTTGTCTGTTACTGCATTACTAGCATTTTAAGTTTAAAAACCAATAACGAGAAGAAGATTGGACATGCTTTATTTACATATAATTTTAAATAAAGGAAGTAAAATAAGTAGTTATGCTTAAAATTTGTGGGTTACACCATTTTTAAAACTAAGCTGTTGCATTGTTGATATAATATATTATTTATTTGCTTTCCATGTTTGTTTGGTTTTTTTAACATTATACTGAAATTTTTTGCAGTCAATAATGTCTTTGTCAAAAATATAGAATGCAGAAATTTCCTTCAATTAAAAAAAAAATAAACATACATTTCTGTAGTTTCTGTTAATTGATGATCTTTGTTTTAAATTTACTTCTCAATTTTTGCACAAAACTCAAAAAAGAAACTGTAACAGCGTTTAGACTTCCTTATACAAATTTAAGAATTTCAACTCATCTGTGTCTTCTTTGTAAGCAACATTGATTTATTTCACGAACATCTCACCTTCTGCAAAAAGATAAATCAAAATTTCCAGGAATCTAATAAACTGAAGTGTTTTTAAATGGGTTCATTCAACCCTGTTATTGTAAAACATTTTGATACTAATCGTCCTGTTTGTGATATCACTTAATGATTGAAACATACATATATATATATAAAGAAATATTTCAATATTTGACTCAGGAAAAGTTATATTACATTTCTTTATATTACAATTCTCTGGTGATTTGGTAAAAGGAGTTAAGTCCAGACACAACAGTTGGGAGAAAATGAAGTCTACAATTGGCCATTTTGAGATAATATGTTCATTTTCTCCCAACTGTTGTGTCTGGACTTAACTCCTTTTGGCAAATCATCTGAGAATTGTTCTACCTTTAATGGCGGTCATACATTTGTCATGAATAGGCCCCCAAATTGGTGTCTTTTGTGGACTCTGCTAGGTGGTTTCTTGTCTCTCCCTCCTAACAAACAGCAAATACTAGGATAAAACTAGGATACAATGTTATTATTAAAGAAGAGCCAAGGAATATGGAAAAGAAATATTACATCAGAAATTTGCGGTTATTAATAATTTTTTTTCTGTACTTGATTTTTTTTTTTTTTTTTTTTTGGCAATTCTTATACCCAAGTAATGTAGAGAAAGATATTTCAAATCCTCTGAATTTTAATTTAAATGCTCTGTTACAAAAACAAAAAAACTGCTATTCTCTAGATTTTAGAAGAAATGTCCACTTCAAATGGAGGAAATACATTGATGGAAATGGAAATCCCATCATCAAGACAGTTATGCTAAGTGAATGAAAATAAATACAGAATATTTGTCTACATAAGTTATTACGTTGATACCGGTTTGAACATCACAACTCACATTATGCATGTGCAGCATCATCGTTCTGCTTCTGCTGCACCTGTACAGTCAGATCAGCAATGGCCAGAGTCATCCAGTCATGTCTCACACATGCTCTATTGGCGAAAGATCTGGTATGTGGACGAGCGTTATCGTTTTGAAACAGCCCCCCCCCCCCCTCAATATCTTTCATGAACAGCAGAACAAAGGGTTGAATCATTCTGAGGTAAATGTTGAATGTCACGGTGTTAAGGTAAACTACGAAGGGGATCCTGTTATCATATGAAATCCCTCTCCATATCATAATATGTGGGTTGAGATGCAGCTTGCCGAGGAATGTTCACCAGACCTTCTCCTGACCCATGTATGTCCATCACTGGTACCAAGGCAGAAATGACTCTCCTTCATGAATACCACAGAGTTACATTCTGCCCTCCAGTGGCCTCTTGTGCAACACCATTGAAGACAAATTGAATGGTGGGCGAAAGTGATCAGCTTACTCCTAGAGTAGACAACAGTCTCCAGTAGATGATTCAGAACAGTTTTTGTGGAGATGCCAGGTCTCACTGCAGCTCGAATTTACGCTGCAGTCGCCCTGGGATCTGCCAGGGTCATCCTCCGAATGCATGCGCTGATCTTCTCTTTTCTCCAGTGGACCAGGGAGTGCCGACCTCAGTCTTCTGGTAGCAGTGCCTTCCCGGGACCATTCCTATCAGCAGTTGTAAACTGTGGAGATGTCTCGACCAATCTTGCTGTGATCTCACAAAATGAAAATCCACTCTCTCAAAGGACTACCACATAGTCTTGTTTAAAGAGGGCTAATTGCCGATATGCAGTTTTTTGTCAGCTTTGCGGTATTCTGTATAGTCGTAGCACCTGTTACCACAGCCATTGAAACTGATATCAATGTAATTCATGTAGACAAATATTCTGTGTAATTTTTATTTACCTACCATAACTCTGTCTTGGTGTTGGGATTGCCATTTCCGTCAGTGTAATAAAGGCTTGTATGCAACTACATTACATTATTTGTTTATTTATTTATTTATTTTTGAGAAGAGAGGAATAGCAATTGTTTTGTTACTCTAAACATATTAAAACTATTTGCAGAAAATGTGAAATCTACTTGAAAAAGAAAAGGAATTACTACTTTTCTTGCTTTTTTTTTCCTTATAAAGTTGTATGAAGGTGTTACAACTTCAAAAATTGATTGTATGGAAAATTGTTTTGAATGGCCACATTTCTATTTACAAATAAATAGAACAGATTCAAAACAATTAAAAAGAAATAAATAAAACAACTAAATTATTTATTGAGATCTTGGTGATACAGTATTTTTAATAGATGACATATGACATCTATTGACAGGAAACAGGATGAAGTTATCAGGCTGTGATTATTTATTAACTAGGAAAATAAAAACTATGGATATGAAGCAACTTGTATTATGTGGATTTCCATAAATAGGAAATTTTGTAAAGGGCAGTGCCCAGTTTTTTTGTATTCCACATCACAAGGATTAACCTTATCAGCTGTAGATATTTGTATTTCATAGTACAGTAAAACCTCCACTAACGGACACTCCCGAAAAGCGGACACCCCCCTAATAGCGGACAATTTTGCAATCCCCAGTCCCTTAATATAGACGTTTCCATGTATTGACCTCCGATTAGCGGACACTCCCAATAACGGACAACATTCTACAGAAAATGAATGATCTTCTGTTGCTTTTCAAAAGCAATAGAATCAGGCTACAGTAATACGTAGCGTCCAGAGGAAATTTTGAAATTATGGATCACGAACTCCAACGAAAACTCCAAACACATCAAAGTTCGGAAACGGAGACAAGTGCGATCGACTCTGTTGTCTTCTATTAGTTTTGTGCTGCACGAGCAAAAAAACATTCCCATTAGTGGGCCATTATTGCAAGAAAAGGCGTTGGAAGCAAAGTGGACTCTGAAGGCCTTGCAAAGTTAAACGATTTAAATATTCATATTGAGAAACATGTTTTCAATGCAAAAAAGAAATGTCAAACTCTGTCAACTGATTACTTTAGTTAATAAAATTAATTTTCTAATCCGTTGTCTTACTTAAAATAATGACAAAATTAATACTGTAATTAATTTTGTTATTATTTGATGTAAGACCAATGGATTAACATTCTTTTAAAAAGGAAAATAGTAAACAGTTTGCAATTGTTCATATTTTCTCATAGGGCAATGTTAATTGTAGAAATTTAAGATTCTACGTAATTTTTCATTAAATGACATGCTGTAAGCTAAAAAATGAAAAAAAGATAGTCCTCCCCAATAGCGGACACCTCCCAATAACGGACGAAACTTCCGGTCCCGTGACTGTCCGCTATTCGGAGGTTTCACTGTACTTAAACCATCTCTATCAGAGTAAGTAAAAAAAAAAAAAATATTAATGGTTGAGACCAAGTGTAGGTGATATCTCAGAATGGCCATTTCACGCTTTATTGGCAGTCATCAGCTGGGAGTAATCATCAGTAAACTGTGAGGTTTCAATACAGAGGTCATTAGAATCAATGGTGAAGAAGAATGTGACACCCCCAAAAGTTAAAACAAAATGGGAAAATTCATGTTCAGGCATCCGCCAGCCTCAAATGAATTTCCTTAAGCATAAAAAAAAAAAACATACAATGTGCCTAAAATTGTATAAACATCAATGATTGAGACCAGTTGTTTACTAGGTGATTTATCAGAACAGCTGTATTTTTGATGTGTATTTATTGTTTAATTTTTAATTTCACATTCTTCACCATTAAAAAATTTGAAATTTCAGAACATTTGTCTAAATCACTGCATTACCAGCATTTTAAGTTTAATAAGAAAAACTTTGGGAGTCTGTATTTATATATAACTTAAAATAAAGGAAGAGGAAAAGATAATTTATTAATCCATTAAACCTGAATGAAAAAGTATTCTATTGGAAATAAATAAAAATTAATGATTACTTGTAATTGATGTTATTACAAAAGGGATGAATCACAGACTTTGTCAAAAGAGAAAATGTTTTCAATCTTTTTAATGAATTCCTCTTTTAGGGATATAATTTCAAAACGTTTTATGTTAAGTAAATTGCAGTAAACAATTTTTTTTTTTAATTTTTTAATTTTTTTTTCTGGACTTAAACTAAAAAATTTACATATTGGGATATTTTCAGTTTGATTGTGATCTATTATGAAATCTAAGGGAACAGATAATGCTGCTTTTAAAAGTAACGCCATTTGTTTAAGAACCATTTGTTGAAGATCCTCCTGGTGAAATGCTAACCAATTTCTATCAATGCTAAAATTTTGTAGAATTAAATTTTTAAGTTTCCTTTAAAAAAAAAAAAAAAAGAAAGAAAACTGCTTTTGTAATTCTTCTGCTTTACACCATGGATTTGAGTAATGGTCTTGTAAAGGAAGAAATGATATTAAGAACTATCTTTAATTTGGTTATTTCTAAAATTGACAAAAAAAAAATATCTTGCCCATCTAATAATGTGTGTTCATTTTTGTTTCCATTTTAGGCCCTAAAGTGTGTTGTGTTGTATTTGGTTTTGGCACCTTATGATAACGAACAGTCTGACCTCATTCATAGAGTTAAAGAGGAGAAGGGGTTGGAAGACATTCCTAAATACAAGTAAGTTGCCCTGCCTTTTCCTTTTTTTTTAGTTTCCCTGAAATTCATGAAAGCATTTAACTTATTGCAAATAGCCTTTCTTACAGACATGACAAGGAACTAAAAAAGACACTAGATAAACATAATAAATAGAGTAATAAGAAGAATTAATTTCTTAGTAAGCTTCAGTTTACTTAAATGGAAATTAATATTCAGATGGTGGTGTTGAGAATAATAATCTGCAATCTCAAATCAAAAACAAAACATCAAAGTGAAGAACAGAATACATAATCCAAAGGGTAAAAAAAAAAAGCACTTGCCCAGATAATAGACTGCAGTTTCAAATCATGCTAAATTCAATTATTCTATCAATAATTTCAAAAAACTTTGGCTACTTAGAGAAACTGAAGGATTGCCTAAAAATCTACAAAAATTCTAGGTTGTTCAAGCAGCCAAAAGATATACTTTTAAGGAGTGTCTGATATTTGCTTCAAAAGAGAAATATCATTTTTATGCATATTATTATTGATAAGTCAGTCTCTTCCTTCTACATGAAATTTATATTTTTGTAACAATTCTGAAACCTTCTGGCTATTTTTACATCCAGACTTATAAATAGGATTCTCATGCGATACCATAGCTTATCCCTGAAGAATCCTATTACCTTTGGAAAGAGATCTGTACGTACTACTTTGAGATACCCAGTGAATCTGGAATTAGTTATAAAATAGTAACAATAAAAGCATCTGAATTCTGTTGTCATCTACTTTTTTTCTGTTACCTATGAAATGACTAATTCTTCAGTAAATTTAAAGTTTCTTACCATTGTTAGTAAGACAGATGTAAGTCTTCCTCCTATATAGATTGCAGTAACACACACACAGATATATCAATATATATAGTGAACCAATAGAAAATAATTACCATTGATGCTGGAACTCAGTGGTCTCATATTTGGTTTAATATTTTTCAATTCATACAAAATATTTTCTTCCACAGGACTCTTCAATAACTGAGACACAGACTAAAGTTTCAAAATAATCTCATGGACAGTGTAGGATTTCCAAAATGTTTTTTTTTTATTATTATTGTATGTATTTCTATGTAATGACCGACTTTTAATATCAGCTTTCAAATCATGATTGGATGTAAGTTATTGTGTGACAGAAAATGGTTCAATTTTCATTCATAAAATCTTCAGAACAGTGAAAGATTCTTAAATTTAGGCATTGGGTTATTCCTGTAGATTTGAATTAATATGTTACTTTTCTTTCCAATAGTGTCAAGCATTTCTTTGAAAATTTACTGCTATGATTGATGCGAGATTAAACCAGAACGCATACTTGAGTATTAAAGCGCAAAGCACGAGTATAGCAAGGTGTTTTAAAAAAATTTTGTAAAATTTAATAACTGAAAAAATAAATTTTCCATAAATATATACAATGTACAATGTGGGAAGGTGATCACTACTTCCTTAAATCAATAATCTATAACAATATATTTCTACTATCAAAATTATATGTAGTTTAAGATTCAACAGTACTTTACTATTACTTCACTTTTAGTTCAAACATCAATACTTTAGTTATACAAATCACTATGATGATTAAATAAACTAAATGTTCAATAGTCCTGCTTTTCACTAAAGTTCGATTAGAACTTCGTAATTAATAATTAATAATTACTTTATCTTAATGAATACAATAAAAATCAAACTTTACTCTTTGATTTAAAATAATTATTTACATTCATATAGAATTTCTAGTAATGGTTTTTCACTAGTATGAATATAAGTAATACTATTCTGAGAATAATAAATCTCCCTAGTTTTAAATGATAAGCACAAACTATCACTGTATGAATAGTAACATCAAAAGAATATTACTGCGTGAGTCATTTCTATAATTCTTATCTTCATTCGCAAAGACATAACATAAATAACACTTACAGTTGCTGTCTTCAATGTAGTACCTACTTGAACATGAATCACCCTTCGCTTGACACATACACCTTAATAGGAACAAACTAATTCACTATCGAAGCACTTGGATTTCGTTTGAAACTATTCGACGTCACACTGGTCCTTTACACTATGGTTCCGCACTTCAATTTCAACTAAGATGATCGCTTCTCACCTTATGTGAAATAATACGAATACGTATCAGTGAACAATCTTATATCCGAACTGAATTCTTCATTAATCCTTTTAATGACGGTCAACTTCGGATCTCTTCATCGTACGCCTTCTTCGATATAGGGACCGTGCATGTGACTGGTGCTGCCAGTGGCGGCAGAAATTGGAAATATTGTAAGGAGAGCTTCTAACAATAACTTGCTTACGAAAGGTTGCATGCCCATTCTTGCAAAAAATTTCAATAATGGGCAAAGGCAGCATTAATTGCTGCGTTGTTGGATGCAATAGTACTTATAAAATACAGAAAACGTTCACTTTTATTCTTTTCCTGCAAGACCATTTGAATTTTTTATTTTTATTATTTGTAAATAATCTAACTTTTTGTATAATTACATCTTTGCAGAAACAAAATTTTATATAATTACCAGTATATCTCTTTCAAATTGTTTTTTAGGCCAAATGGTTCCACCTGGGAACCAACTAAAAATTCAAAATTATGCAGTCAGCACTTCATTGGAAATGAAAAGTCAATGCACCTACTTCGTCCAAGTTATTTACCAACTATTTTTCCCAATGTATATAAACGAAAACAAGTGCCATTCTTGAGAATCGATTCGGCTATAAATTACTTTGAAAAAGATTTGTAAAAGTAGAAGGGTAACAACAAGCTATATTTTAGAAAAGGAAATATGGCTGCCGCGTCCCAACAGTCGGGACTGCAATAGCCGCCAATGGAGCTGTAGTCGAAATCGGCCATCTGTGCACGGTGCCTATACTCAAGTGGTCTTCGGGTCTTCTAGATTTTCCGTTCCTTAACAAAGCAAATCGATTCTTCTTCTATCTTCATCCGTTCAACAAAAAACTAATAGTTCTTGAATAACTATATCAATTAATCTCAATCACAGTCTTCGAATTTACTGCAACGGATAATTGAATTCAAATGAATCGAATATCAATTAATCTTCGGAAATATTAACTTCCTCTTCGTCTGCTTTATTACAAATCTACTGTAATTAATTCTTCTGCCAAATTACTATTCTTCGTATTGATAACTTCAGTTCCGTTATCGTTAACTTCTGCGAAATAAACTTCGTCTACTCAATTACAACAATATTAGTAAATTACTGTCCATTAATTTCCATTCCTCGTCTTCCCGTAACGCTCGCTTTAAACTTCTTCTTCCCTCGAATAATTAATGTACTCGTCTTACTTTAAGCGATAGCCTTCGCATATGATTAAATTCCATATTAGCCTTTGCTTCAATTTCTTCGGAGCGTTTACAAGATTCCACTATTCAATAGAATTATTCACAATTAGAATCTAAAGAAGATAATACTTATAGTCAACTTCAGTTGTAGTAGACGCAAGTTATTCGACTTCGTTACTTCAGGGAAATTGGATTCATTTCTGCCTTCTCCCTATAGAGACAATTCGAGTCTCCCGCATATTTCTCGGAGCAAACGATTGGACGATATTCGTCTCCTACAAGCTCCAAGCTTCAACTGCATTACTCTCGACTCAATGACAACTGAAGAGTTACAAGTCAAGTTTCTATCATGTCATCAAAAAATTTGCATATTTAAAATTTGTATCACTGAGCTTTGCTCATTATTTTAATTGAAATAAAATAAATTTATTTTCAAGCAATATTAAAATGTTTCCTTCATATTTTTTTTTCTTCTTTAAAACTTCAACTTCATAGAAATAAATTTCACAGGGGTTTTTAAATAATACTATATCACCAACAATGATATTGATGTTTTTATGTTTATTCAGGGAACTCTTGCAGTTGTTCATTACACCAGAGCTTATTAAGTGGAGCGCCCTCTGTGAAAATTATGAAGCTGACTTGAAAACTGGAACTGAAGAAAATGTACCAACAGATGTATTTAGTTTGCAATCAGAGAATGGAGTCAAGCGGTGGCAGGATTTGAAAAGTCGAGTGGTGGAACATGTAAGTTGTTGTTTTATGTCTGAATCCTGATAGTTACTTAAAAAAAAAAAACTTGTGGGATAGTTATATGAGATAACATAAGGAACTTCAGTGAAAGTTAATATTTAATTCTCTGAATTACGCAGGGGGATGGTTGGAAGTGAATTCTGCTTTTTATATGGGGACGATTTCAAGTTAAGAAGTGACTTATGAGTGAATAATTAATCATGATTCTCTATTTGATATACATTAGATGGAGTTGTAGATTACAAAATCCACAAAGAATTTACACACAGGATTATTTGTTAAAAAAATAAAAAAATAATGAAAACATGGACTACTAAGAACTAATACACATACATAAAGAGTAGTCATCTCTTGTCATTTCCTATGACTTTAACAACATTTTTATTTCAGGTGATAACTTAGTTTATAAGCAAAGTGAAGATGTTTTAAACTGACACCAAAAAAAAAATAAGAAAGAAAGAAAAATTAAAAAAAAAATCTTATTTAGAAGTTATAATGTCCTTTTATAAAGATTGTTGCAAGACTTAATTGGTTTCTTTTTGCAGAGAGGATTCTTTGCTGTTGTTGTTCCTTTAACATGGAAACACACCAAGAAATTCAGTTCTGCCAAAAATAAATAGAAATTGGTGAATCATTTTTTTTAAAATAGTATCTCAGATAAGTTAAAAAGCATTCTAATTTTGTCAGGCGGAATGTATTTAAATGTAGCTTTCTAAAGTTTAAAATATAAATTGAACCCTTTGAGAACCCTAGATATTATTTTTCCTTCTGTTGTAAATGACATCTCTAGATTTTCCACTAATCAAACAGGGAAGTTTCGATTAAATAAAAAGCAAATTTGCTTTATTTCATTTGATCTATTTCTGAAAAAAATTAAATCGAAAGAGAAATCAAAAGAATCTAATAGAAAAGTTAGTGTATTTAGAAACGTTATGAAACTGCCATTAGGTATAAGATTAGATAAATCAGTTAAAAACCTTGTGTAAAGTGAATGATATTCAAATTGTGTATTATAGAGACAACAAGTTGATAAAAATTAATAAAAATGAATATTACAATAATGATATGAATGCCATGGGAGTTATTTATAAATTAAAATGCAGGGATTGTGGAAAGATTTATTTTGGGAGCACAGGCAGAACGTTGAAGGAAAAAATTTTAGAACACATCAGAGCTTTTAATAGCAATAAAACAGGCATATCTGACTGGGCAGATCACTGCCAAGGTTATAAACATAACCCAGACCCAATTGTCACAATATTAAATCACATTATCGATGAAAGGGAAAGATTCATGGTTGAATCTTGTATTATAAACTCCTTCCCTTGTATCAATAAAGATAAATTTCTTAAAGTTAGTAGTTTTACTTTAAATAAATTCAAAAAAATTATTAAAAATGAACAATGTTTTTTGTAAATAATATTTCATATGATTTTATTGTTTATTCATGCGATTTTCATTGATTCAACGATCTTATTGTTTCTTATAACTTAAAACTGTTATTATTCAAAATTATTCAATAATAGCTATTACATTTATTGTTATAAGTCACAAAATCTATTGTCTAAACTACAGATTGTTAATGTTTATTTAATTAATGAAATTCTTTTTATGTAAATGAATTTGAAGAAGAGGGATAAGTTATCCCTATCTTTCTCATCTGCTGAAGTCATCACGCTCAGAGTTGACGAAATATAATGAATAAATAGTTGTTGTAAGGGGTAATTTGCAGTAGTCTATATAATTTAAAATGAAGTTGTGAACGTTTCTCTAGTAAACTCGAAACTATTATTATCATTTAACTTTTCTTCCTGTTTATATCAGCTACAAAAATAATGTAATATATTATGGAATCATTCTTTTAAAATTCACTTATGTATTAAAAGAAAAAAAAAAAAGATTTCTAATTAAGAAGAAGAAAAAATTAACACATTAAAATAAAACGTTCTTTTTATTGATCGACTGCATTCTAGAGCTTTAGGTATGTTTTATCTGTTTTTGAATAAAGTTAAGGGTTTTACAAAGAGAGGCCAGACAAGTAATGGGATTTACTTCTAAAACGGAAGAAGATAAGGATTGGCAACATTGTATCATAATTGGTTAAATGAATTTAATTATAATGATTTATATTTTTTTTTTATTTCAGAATATTCGTATAATGGCCAAATATTACACTAGAATCACCTTAACAAGAATGGCGAACCTACTTGATCTTAGTATACCGGTAAGTATTAAGGATTTTTTTTTTCCCTCCCCCAAGTATGAAAAATGGAATGTAGAAACAGTTTTAATCCTTTTTTTATTATTATTTTTCATTTAAAAAATATATATATTATGTTGTACAAAAATTAATAGAGAGAAGTTAATTCCTGTACTGAATTAGGTTCTTTAAAAGACTCAAGAATCTCTTAAAAAACCTTATTGAAAAATGAATGCTATTTCACCACAAGATTTCGTGGACGTAGAATGAACTTGAAATGTTTTTCTTCAAAAGTCCTGTTGTCCAATTCGAGATGAATGTAATTAAGCTGTATTGTCATCTCTGCTGAAATAAGACAGAATCAGCAACTTGGAGAAAGACAAACTTAAAAAAAGATTATTTACAAATAAATATAATAGAAATAGTGACGCTTTGCTATTTTTCTTTTATTAATAAAATATTAGAATTTCGAATTTAATTTTATTTTTCTAGTGATTAACAATAGAATATAAATCTCAACCAACCTTGATAATGATAAGAATTAAGAATTTTATATACATTACAATATATTTGCAAAAGAGGTAATTAAAACAAATGGAGAACCACTACCAGCCTTTAAATGTATTTGTTCATTTCTTCAATTAATCCTCCTTGGGGATTGATCTCAGATGATGGTTTGGTTATGTCTATCCAGGATGTAATGTCTCATCATTGAAAAAGTCTACAAAAAAAAAAAAAATAAACCTTTGAATAGGTTGAAAGAGAATAGGCAAAATACAGTAGATCTATCAAATGGAGAAAGAGCTCTTATTTCTTCCTATTCATTTTTTAAAATTAAATTTACTTGACCTTACTAGATACCATGTTCAGCCATATCCTGAAATTAAATTGACCATGATGCAGTTTCTAATTCTTGAATTATAACTTAGCCTAAAATGCAATAAATACAAATATGCTGATAGGTAACACACTTTTTTTCCCTAAAATTTAGGGCTAAAATTCTATCTGCAAGTACTTTCATTTGAAATTTTAAGTTTTTTTTTACTCAAAACTTCCTTCTTAAAATGAGGGTGCACGTTATATGCCGATAAATATGGTGTTTTCCAACATTAGCATTTGTTTAAATCATTTCAAGTCATTGATTAGGAAATAATACAAATTTTTGTTAATTTTGCAGGAGTCCGAAGAATTCTTATCCAATCTGGTGGTAAATAAAACGGTGCAAGCAAAGACCGATCGCTTAGCTGGTATCGTGAATTTCAGCCAACACCAGGATCCTAACGATGTATTAAATGAATGGTCTGAGAATGTCAATGCTTTAATGCAGTTGGTCAACAAAACAACACATCTTATCAATAAGGAAGAAATGATACATAAGCATCTGCTCTCTGTTAAGGAATAACTTAGTTTTAACTTAATTCTTAATGTAAACTACAATTTTCTTCATAGCAAATAAAGATGGTTTTTGTAATTAAAATGTTACATTTATTTCTTTAAATATAAGTTAAAGGTTCATGTTGTTTAACATGCTGTAGATATATAAATGTTAAGAGGACCAGAAAATGCACAGTTGTTTTAAAAATAACTCAAAGCAAATAAACAGTCACAACAGTTTCGAAAATCCATTTTATTCAGTTTTCTTCTTCAGATGTAAGGAGACACTGAAGCAGTTACAATTAATGCAATTTGTGACGTCCTGGACAGACTGGAAACATGCAATACTGGACATAATAAACCAAACATGGGCATACATGAGGTCATCGAGAGCCACATTCCGGATTTTCATATGTATAAAGAGCCACACTATAGTCACGTTCCATAGTATTAAATACACAAATTCAAATTTAATTACATTTCTACACACATCGTAACTGCTATATAAAGTATAAAAAATATATATAGAAGAAAATAAAAAATTAAAAAGAAAACATTAAATTTTGGACTAATTATTTTGTATTTTTTTTTAATTCTGTATTTTTATCAAGAGATATTGGGAGCCGCACTTAACCCAACGAAGTGCCCACGTGTTACAGTAGCGCCACAGAGCGTCAACAATTGGAACTAAATTGTTGTTCTGTACAGTAGCGCCACACCGTGTCGACAATTGGAACTAAATTGTTGTTCTGTACAGTAGCGCCACAGAGCGTCGACAA
>JAFIDM010002131.1:73885644-73899971 GCA_023159025.1 Thereuonema tuberculata | reverse complement strand
TTAATTTCCATCCAGGTTCTTGGAGAATTCAGAAAATAAATTAAAAACTAGTCTTTCTCCAAATTTAATAATAGAAGAAGCATTTAAGACGTAATCCACGTCGAGGATTATAGGAAGAGTTCCTTCACTAAAATAATCGATATCAAATCAGGCTAAATGTAATAGTGTGTCTCCTTGAACAGAATGATTTCAGTTTTGTTTTTTTATCTCTGGAGGACGACTATCCAATATCTGGGTTTTGTTCTCATTTAATATTAATATAAAACAAATTCAGACTTTAATTACTAAGTAAAATAACACAAACTATTATTACTTATTCTTTGCAGTCTGACTTTCTATCCATAAATATGTAAATAAAAATCTTTAACTTACATATAAATGGTAAGATGACCAGAATATGCACAGTTTTTTATAAAAAAATAACACAAAAAGTTTTTAAACAGTCACAACAATTTTGAAAATTCATTTTGTTCGATTTTCTTCTTCGGGTGTAAGACACTGAGGCGGTTACATTAATGCAATTTGCAACATCAAGAGCATCGCTGGGCAGACTGGTGCAGTTCATTATGGTGAGAAAGGGGTTAACCAAATGTAGTGGCTTCATTCATCTTGTGTGGGTTTTTTTTTTTTTTGTCTTATTATTCTTTCATTTTTTTAAATGTCGTATTGTAGTACATTTTGAATGGAAATTTCAGTATTGTAGCCTTCCCTTTCCCTGATAACAAGGGTTTCACAGATTTTACGTAAATAGTTGTTTTTAACAATAGCACAGATGATGGGATCACTAGTGTTTATTACACACATGGGCAAATGCGGCTCCCAATATCTCTTGATAAAAATACAGAATTTTTTTTTAAAAAAATACAAAATAATTAGTCCAAAATTTAATATTTGTTTTCTTTTTCATTTTTTATACTTTATATAGCAGTTACGATGTGTGTAGAAATGTATTTAATACTATGGAACCTACGGTGTGGGTCTTTATACATTTGAAAATCCAGAATATGGCTCTCGATGACCTCATGTATGTCCATACTTGGAACAACATACAGAACAACAATTTAGTTCCGATTGTCGACACGGTGTGGCGCTACTGTGCAGAACAACAATTTAGTTGCAATTGTTGACGCTCTGTGGCGCTACTGTACAGAACAATGTAGTTCCGATTGTCGACGCTCTGTGGCATGCCGCTACTGTACAGAACAACAATTTAGTTCCAATTGTCTACACGGTGTGGCGCTACTGTCTGGAACAACAATTTAGTTCCGATTGTCGACGCTCTGTGGCGTGACGCTACTGTACAGAACAACAATTTAGTTCCAATTGTCGACACGGCGTGGCGCTACTGTACAGAACAACAATTTAGTTCCAATTGTCGACGCTCTGTGGCATGGCGATACTGTACAGAACAATTTAGTTCCAATTGTCGACACGGTGTGGCGCTACTGTGCAGAACTATTTAGTTCCGATTGTCGACGCTCTGTGGCGCTACTGTACAGAACAACAATTTAGTTCCAATTGTCGACACGGTGTGGCGCTACTGTACAGAACAACAATTTAGTTCCAATTGTTGACGCTCTGTGGCGCTACTGTAACACGTGGGCACTTCGTTGGGTTAAGTGCGGCTCCCAATATCTCTTGATAAAAATGCAGAATTAAAAAAAAAAAAAAAATACAAAATAATTAGTCCAAAATTTAATACTTGTTTTCTTTTTCATTTTTTATTTTCTTCTATATGTATTTTTTATACTTTACATTTCTACACATCGTAACTGCTATATAATTAAACTTGAATTTGTGTATTTAATACTATGGAACGTGACTATGGTAGGGCTCTTTATACATATGAAAATCCAGAATGTGTCTCTCGATGACCTCATGTATGCCCATACTTGGTTTATTATGTCCAGTATTGCATGTTGCCAGTCTGCCCAGGACGTTACAAATTGCATTATTGTAACTGCTTCAGTGTCTCCTTACATCTGAAGAAGAAAATCGAATAAAATGGATTTTCGAAACTGTCGTGACTGTTTATTTGCTTTGTGTTATTTTTTTTAAAACAACTGTGCATATTCTGGTCATCTTAACATTTATATCTACAGCATGTTCAACAACATGAACCTTTAACTTATATTTAAAGAAATAAATGTAACATTTTAATTACAAAAACCATCTTTATTTGCTACGAAGAAAATTGTAGTTTACATTAAGAATTAAGTTAAAACTAAGTTATTCCTTAACAGAGAGCAGATGCTTATGTATCATTTCTTCCTTATTGATAAGATGTGTTGTTTTGTTGACCAACTGCATTAAAGCATTGACATTCTCAGACCATTCATTTAATACATCGTTAGGATCCTGGTGTTGGCTGAAATTCACGATACCAGCTAAGCGATCAGTCTTTGCTTGCACCGTTTTATTTACCACCAGATTGGATAAGAATTCTTCGGACTCCTGCAAAATTAACAAAAATTTATATTATTTCCTAATCAATGACTTTAAATGATTTAAACAAATGCTAATGTTGGAAAACACCATATTTATCGGCATATAATGTGCACCCTCGTTTTAAGAAGGAAGTTTGAGTAAAAAAAATTTTAAATGAAAGTAGTATAACATGCAGATAGAATTTTAGCCCTAAATTTTAGGAAAAAAAAAGTGTGCGTTACATATTGGCATATTTGTATTTATTGCATTTTAGGCTAAGATATAATTCAAGAATTAGAAACTGCATCATGGTCAATTTAATTTCAGGATTTGGCTGAAGATGGTGTCTAGTAAGATCAAGTAAATTTAATTTTAAAAAATGAATAGGAAGAAATAAGATATCTTTCTCCATTTGATAGACCTACTGTATTTTGCCTATTCTCTTTCAACCTATTCAAAGGTTTATTATTTTTTTTTTTGTAGACTTTTTCAATGACGAGACATTACATCCTGGATAGACACAACCAAACCATCATCTGAGATCAATCCCCAAGGAGGATTAATTGAAGAATTGAACAAATACATTTAAAGGCTGGTGGTGGTTCTCCATTCTTGTTTTAATTACCTCTTTTGCAAATATATTGTAATGTATATAAAATTCTTAACTCTCATCATTATCAAGGTTGAATGAGATTTATATTCTATTGTTAATCACTAGAAAAATAAAATTAAATTCGAATTTCTAATATTTTATTATTAAAAGAAAAATAGCAAAGCGTCTTTTTTAAATAATAATTAATAATCTTTTTAAGTTTGTGTCTTTCTCCAAGTTGCTGATTCTGTCTTATTTCAGCAGAGATGACAATACAGCTTAATTACATTCATCTCGAATTGGACAACAGGACTTTTGAAGAAAAGCATTAATTTTTCGATAAGGTTTTTAAGAGATTGTGGAGTCTTTAAAGAACCTAATTCAGTTCAGGAATTAACTTCTCTCCCTTAATTTTTGTGTAACATAATATATATTTTTTTAAATGAAAAATAATAATAAAAATAGGATTAAAACTGTTTCTACATTCCATTTTTCATACTTGGGGAAGGGGAAAAAAAACACCTTAATACTTACTGGTATACTAAGATCAAGTAGGTTTGCCATTCTTGTTAAGGTGATTCTAGTGTAATATTTGGCCATTATACGAATATTCTGAAACAAAATAAAAAATATAAATCATTATAATTACATTCTTTTAACCAATAATGATACAATGTTGCCAATCCTTATCTTCTTCCGTTTTAGAAGTAAATCCTATTACTTGTCTGGACTCTCTTTGTAAAACCCTTAACTTTATTCAAAAAAACAGGTCAAACATACCTAAAGCTCTAGAATGCAGTCGATCAATAAAAAGAATGTTTTATTTTAATTTGTTAATTTTTTTCTTCTTTTTAATTAGGAATCTTTTTCTTTTAATACATAAGTGAATTTTAAAAGAATGATTCCATAATATATTACATTATTTCTGTATCTGATATAAATAAGAAAAAAAAAAAAAAGTTCAATGATAATAATAGTTTCGAGTTTACTAGAGAAACGTTCACAACTTCATTTTAAATTATATAGAGTACAGCAAATTACTCCTTTGACATCTATTTATTCATTACATTTCGTCAACTCTGAGCGAGATGACTTCATCAGATGAGAAAGATAGGGATAACTTATCCCTCTTCTTTAAATTCATTTATATAAAAAGAATTTCATTAATTAAATAAACATTAACAATCTGTAGTTTAGACAATAGATTATGTGACGTATAACAATAAATGTAATAGCTATTGGTGAATAATTTTGAATAACAATGGTTTTAAGTTATAAGAAACAATAAAAGATCGTTGAATTTATGAAAATTGCATGAATAAACAATAAAATCATATGAAATATTATTTACAAAAAACATTGTTCATTTTTAATAAATTTTTTGAATTTATTTAAAGTAAAACTACTAACTTTAAGAAATTTATCTTTATTGATACAAGGGAAGGAGTTTATAATACAAGATTCAACCATGAATCTTTCCCTTTCATCGATAATGTGATTTAATATTGTGACAATTGGGTCTGGGTTATGTTTATAGCCTTGGCAATGATCTGCCCAGTCAGATATGCCTGTTTTATTGCTATTAAAAGCTCTGATGTGTTCTAAAAATTTTTCCTTCAACGTTCTGCCTGTGCTCCCAAAATAAATCTTTCCACAATCCCTGCAATTTAATTTATAAATAACTCCCATGGTATTCATATCATTATTATAATATTCATTTTTATTAATTTTTATCGACTTGTTGTCTCTATAAAACACAATCTGAATATTATTCTCTTTACACAAGTTTTTAATTGATTTATCTAATCTTAAACCTAATGGCAGTTTCATAACGTTTCTAAATACACTAACTTTCCTATTAGATTCTTTTGATTTCTCTTTCGATTTAATTTTTTTCAGAAATAGATCAAATGAAATAAAGCAAATTTGCTTTTTATTTAATCGAAACTTCCATGTTTGATTAGTGGAAAATCTAGAGATGTCATTTACAACAGAAGGAAAAATAATATCTAGGGTTCTCAAAGGGTTCAATTTATATTTTAAACTTTAGAAAGCTACATTTAAATACATTCCTCCTGACAAAATTAGAATGCTTTTTAACTTATCTGAGATACTATTTTTAAAAAAATGATTCACCAATTCCTATTTATTTTTGGCAGAACTGAATTTCTTGATGTGTTTCCATATTAAAGGAACAAAAACAGCAAAGAATCCTCTCTGCAAAAGAAACCAATTAAGTCTTGCAACAATCTTTATAAAAGGACATTATAACTTCTAAATAATATTTTTTTTAAATTTTTCTTTCTTTCTTATTTTTTTTAGCGTCGGCTTAAAACATCTTCACTTTCCTTGTAAACTAAGTTATCACCTGAAATAAAAATGTTGTTAAAGTCATAGGAAATGACAAGAGATGATGTTTAGGTATGTTTATTACTTCCTAGTAGTCTGTGTTTTCATTAATTTTTTTTTATTTTTTTTAACAAATAATCCTGTGTGTAAATTCTTTGTGGATTTTGTAATCTACAACTCCATCTAATGTACATCAATGTAGAGAATCATGATTAATTATTCACTCATAAGTCACTCCTTAACTTGATATCGTCCCCATATAAAAAACAGAATTCACTCCCAACCATCTCCCTGCGTTAAATGTTACCTTTCACTGAAGTTCCCTCAACTATCCCACAAGGTTTTTTTATGGAACTATCAGGATTCAGACATAAAACAACAACTTACATGTTCCACCACTCGACTTTTCAAATCCTGCCACCGCTTGACTCCATTCTCTGATTGCAAACTAAATACATCCGTTGGTACATTTTCTTCAGTTCCAGTTTTCAAATCAGCTTCATAATTTTCACAGAGGGCGCTCCACTTAATAAGCTCTGGTGTAATGAACAACTGCAAGAGTTCCCTGAATAAACATAAAAACATCAATAGCAAAGCAGTAAATTTTCAAAGAAATGCTTGACACTATTGGAAAGAAAAGTAACATATTAATTCAAATCTACAGGAATAACCCAATGCCTAAATTTAAGAATCTTTCACTGTTCTGAAGATTTTATGAATGAAAATTGAACCATTTTCTGTCACACAATAACTTACATCCAATCATGATTTGAAAGCTGATATTAAAAGTCGGTCACTGTATTATTACATAGAAATACATACAATAATAATAATAAAAAACAAACATTTTGGAAATCCTACACTGTCCTTGAGATTATTTTGAAACTTTAGTCTGTGTCTATTATTGAAGATTCCTGTGGAAGAAAATATTTTGTATGAATTGAAAAATATTAAACCAAATATGAGACCACTGAGTTCCAGCATCAATGGTAATTATTTTCTATTGGTTCGCTATATATATTGATATGTGTGTGTGTTACTGCAATCTATATAGGAGGAAGGCTTACATCTGCCTTACTAACAATGGTAAGATACTTTAAATTTACTGAAGAATTAGTCATTTCATAGGTAACAGAAAAAAAGTAGACAACAACAGAATTCAGATGCTTTTATTGTTACTATTTTATAACTAATTCCAGATTCACTGGGTATCTCAAAGTAGTACGTACAGATCTCTTTCCAAAGGTAATAGGATTCTCCAGGGATGAAGTTCAGGGATAAGCTATGGTATCGCATGAGAATCCTATTTATAAGTCTGGATGTAAAAATAGCCAGAAGGTTTCAGAATTGTTACAAGAATATAAATTTCATGTAGAAGGAAGAGACTGACTTATCAATAATAATATGCATAAAAATGATATTTCTCTTTTGAAGCAAATATCAGACACTCCTTAAAAGTATATCTTTTGGCTGCTTGAACAACCTAGAATTTTTGTAGATTTTTAGGCAATCCTTCAGTTTCTCTAAGTAGCCAAAGTTTTTTGAAATTATTGGTAGAATAATTGAATTTAGCATGATTTGAAACTGCAGTCTATTATCTGGGCAAGTGCTTTTTTTTTTTACCCTTTGGATTATATATTCTGTTCTTCACTTTGATGTTTTGTTTTTGCTTTGAGATTGCAGATTATTATTCTCAACACCACCATCTGAATATTAATTTCCATTTAAGTAAACTGAAGCTTACTAAGAAATTAATTCTTCTTATTACTCTATTTATTATGTTTATCTAGTGTCTTTTTTAGTTCCTTGTCATGTCTGTAAGAAAGGCTATTTGCAATAAGTTAAATGCTTTCATGAATTTCAGGGAAACTAAAAAAAAAGGAAAAGGCAGGGCAACTTACTTGTATTTAGGAATGTCTTCCAACCCCTTCTCCTCTTTAACTCTATGAATGAGGTCAGACTGTTCGTTATCATAAGGTGCCAAAACCAAATACAACACAACACACTTTAGGGCCTAAAATGGAAACAAAAATGAACACACATTATTAGATGGGCAAGATATTTTTTTTTTGTCAATTCTAGAAATAACCAAATTAAAGATAGTTCTTAATATTATTTCTTCCTTTACAAGACCATTCCTCAAATCCTTGGAAAAAAAGCAGAAGAATTACAAAAGCAGTTTTTTTGTTTTTTGTTTTTTTAGTGGAAGCTTAAAAATTTAATTCTACAAAATTTTAGCATTGATAGAAATTGGTTAGCATTTCACCAAGAGGATTTTCAACTAATGGTTCTTAAACAAATAAGAATTACTTTTAAAAGCAGTTTTATCTGTTCTCTTAGATTTCATAATAGATCACGATCAAACTGAAAATATCACAATATGGAAAATTTTTAGTTAAGTCCAGAAAAAAATTAAAAAAAAAAAAATTTATTGCAATTTACTTAACATAAAATGTTTTGAAATTGTATCCCTAAAAGAGGAATTTATTAAAAAGTTTGATAACATTTTCTCTTTTGACAAAGTCTGTGATTCATCCCTTTTGTAATAACATCAATTTTTCGTAAGTAATCATTAATTTTTATTTATTTCCAATTGAAACTTTTTCATTCAGGTTTAATGGATTAATAAATTATCTTTTCCTTTATTTTAAGTTACATACAAATATAGACTCCCAAAGTTTTTCTTATTAAACTTAAAATGCTGGTTTAATGCAGTGATTTAGACAAATGTTCTGCAATTTCTTTTTTTTTTTAATTTTTAATATTTTTTAATGGTGAAGAAGAATATGAGATTAGAAATTAAACAATAAATACACATTAAAAATACAGCTGTTCTGAGAAATCACCTATTAAACACCTGGTCTCAATCATTGATGTTTATACAATTTTAGGCACATTGTGTGTGTGTGTGTGTGTGTGTGTGTGTGTGTGTGTGTGTGTGTGTGTTTTATGCTTAAATAAATTCATTTGAGGCTGGCAGATGCCAGAACATGAATTTTCCCATTTTGTTTTTAATTTTTGGGGGCGTCACATTCTTCTTCACCATAACATCAAGTACACCGAAAAAAAAATTAATAAAGCAAGTTTCTGGCCTAATATTTCTTTTTCATATTCCCTGGCTCTTCTTTAATACATACATTGTTTCCTAGTCATAAGAAATGTTTGCTGTTCGTTAGGAGGGAGAGACAAGAAGCCACCTACCAGAATCCATCCACCAAAAGACACCAATATGGGGGTCTACTTATGACAAATGTATGATCTCCATTCACTATTAGGTAGAACAATTGTAATACAAAGAAATGTAATTTAACTTTTCTTGGGTTAAATATTGAAATGTTATTTTATATTTATGTATGTACATTTCAATCTGAAATATAGATAGTTACAATCATTAAGTGACATCACAAACAGGACGATTAGTATCAAAATGTTTTACAATAACAGGGTTGAATGAACCCATTTAAAAAAATCCAGTTTATTAGATTCCTGGAAATTTTGATTTATCTTTTAGCAGAAGGTGAGATGATTGTGAAATAAATCTAGGTTGCTTACAAAGAAGACACAGCCGAGTTGAAATTCTTAAATTTATATAAGGAAGTCTAAATGCTGTTACAGCCGTTTCTTTTTTAAGTAATGTGCAAAAAATTGAGAAGTAAATTTAAAACAAAGATCATCAATTAACAGAAACTACAGAAATGTATGTTTATTTTTTTTTTTTTAATTGTAGGAAATTTCTGAATTCTGTATTTTTGACAAAAAAACTATTGACTGGAAAAACTTCAGTATAATGTAAAAAAAAAAAAAAAAACAAACAAACAAACATGGGAAGCAAATAAATAATATATTATATCAACAATGCAACAGCTCAGTTTTTAAAATGGTGTAACCCATGAATTTTAAGCATAACTACTTATTTTACTTCCTTTATTTAAAATTATATATAAATAAAGCCTGTCAAATCATCATCTTATTGGTTTTTAAACTTAAAATGCTAGTAATGCAGTAACTTAGACAAGTATTCTGCAACTTCTGTTTTTTTTTTTTTTTTATTTACTCTAATGAAGATGATTTAAGTATTATCCAATACAAATATTTATAAGCTGACAAGGTGAATCCTTGTGATGTGGAATACCAAAATAATGGGCACTGTCCATTTCTACAAACTTCCTATGTAGGGAAATCCACATAATGCAAGTGATAATGTTTTGTTGCATCATATTCATAGGTTTTATTTTTCCTATTTAATGAAAGTATCAGCAGCAGAATTCCTGATTTTTTTTTATTATTATATTAATTATCTATTTATGTGCTATTAAGCAGAGATGGTGTCAAAAGAGAACAACAATTTAATTTTATGAAACTTCATTATCAGATAACATTTAATGATCTCGTAAATCATCAAAATAAAATTATTTTTCCTCAGAAATTCCAAAAATAAAACCACCTTGTATAATTTACCTCTTTTCCTTTGACTGGGTCCTCCTTCACACAGGAAGTGTTGAAAACAGCTCGATAATGTTTGCAGATGGAAAGATAAGAACTTTCATGTTGATCCAATTCAATCATTAACTTATAGTATTTCAACTTTAAGTCCTGAAATAAAAGCATGTTCAACAACAATTAGTTAAATCACTTCATTCTAATAAAAAAGATAAACGATATTGACCTTAGTTCAGCCCACATATTCTCCTCCTACCTGTGTTCCTTCCTCTTCAAAGAATCGTGTATTAATCTTTTTGCTGATAATTTGGCATCGAATATAGTCTTTCCTTGCAAGACATAACCTCATCTGCTCTAAGATCAATTCCACTTTTTCCTTTTTGTCCATGGATCCAAATGTTTCTACCTATTGTATAACAGGAAGGCATTCAATCACTTGGCATCACAAATTATTTTTCTTCTCAAAGAGATATTTTGATAGCTATCAGTGAAAAGGCTAAATATTAATATCAGTGCCTCAATGAAAATCCTATCCATAAATACATCGTGTCTTTATGTAATTGAACATTTCACAAAAGAAAATCCAAAATCTCCATTTTTGCTGAATTGCATTGTAACAGACAAGAGCAAGTGATCTCACTTTAGTCTCATATTTAAAGTCACGAACAGTTAAAAGTAAGAAAAAGAAACAATTCTTAGGACAGAATCTTCATCAAAACGCTAACTTATTAATTAAACATCTCCTAAAACTTTTCTATTTACAAGAATAGATGAAAAGGAACATCCCATAAATGATAACTGACAGAAAATAGAACGATCGTTAAAATTAACTGGTAGAAAAGAAAGAATTAAAATACAGTAGAGCCCCGATTATCCGCAGATTGGGTGGAAAGGGTACTGCAGATAGTAAAAATCGCGGATAACCTGAAAAAAGACTAAAAATATTTCAGCATAAAAACTGTGTGTTATTATACAAAAAACATAATATGCAAAACTTTTAAAATATGTACAGTAAAGCAGAAACCTTTCTGCAGAATAAGAGCCTGCCACTCATCCAAAAATACCGAGAAGGCCTATAGGATTACGATGCACAATAAACCTGTCAGTAATTTTCGGCCTATTGCATTTTCCCTGTTGTTGGCTTGGATTAAAATAGATTAAATTTTTGAAGTTTGTAATTAAAAAAATGTTTCGTGGCACTTGCAGATAATCAGGGCTTTACTATAAATAAAAAAATAAATTAATAAAGAAGAATCTTATTTTAATTCTTGAAAATAAAAAGTTAGAAATGCAAACTTCTTTTTTTTTTTTTGTGTTGGCTTATTTAAATTTTGTATTTTATTTTCTTCAGCAAACAAATAGCAAAAATAGATAAGATAGATCAAGTTCAACCGAAGAAAGTTGATTGCAACTACCTTGTGCACCACTTTAATGCATTGATACAAAATTGAATTATCTTTATTTGATTTTGTTATTGAGAATCAAATATATATATATATATACATAAACTACAACAATTTCTCTTTGTTTCTTATTGCCTCCCTTCTACTGAAATACCTGTAACTCCTGTAAAATGGATGCAGCCTCTGCTATGTCTCCTTCTTCCTCTTTAATCATTGCTAGTTTATGGGTTAAACGGGCTCTTTCAATCTCAACGTAAATCTGAAAAAAAAAATAACAATGCAATGTGTTTAAGAAATTAGGAAACTTCACCAAAACAAAATTCCTTAACCAAACAAAAGTACTTTCAATAAAAACAGTGTTTTTCTCATTTTTTTAATTATGTTTTATTGTTGAGAAATCTACAGTAAACTTTTTGGTTTTTAATAACTAATATAATCAAATTTACTAACTACAATATATTTTCTAGTGAAATGTCAATTTATAAAATATTAACAGCTGTAATCATGTAATAGTTTTCTCTTTTTTGCATTTCTTTTATTGTACAATGCACCACCAAAATTATTCAATAAAATGACTATTTTGTATTACACCCATTTACATTCATATGAATATTTACGAAGCATATTTAAGGTTTACTCATGGTATATGCATTTTTTTTCCATATCTATGTCAGAGGCTTTTTTTTTTTTTTTTTTTTTACCTTCATAGAGGACTATAAACTTAATAATAATAGCTTAAAAAATCAATTATTAATTAATGTTATAATTAGATTTAACAGCTTTGTTAAATAAATATTTGAGTGAATATTACAAATATAACAGGGATTTTTGATTCTTAGTATACTTTCAAGCTTCAATCATTTCTTAATAAAAACTGGTGGCTTTGAGGCAAAATTTATCCATATTCCAATTAAATTTTATTGATAAGCTTTTGATACTATTTTAAAGAAAGGCTGAAAAGTTTGCAATTCAGCATGATTCACAGATACATAAGAATCTCTTTCAAACATCAAAATATCCTGCTAATCTCAATGTGAATTAAGAATTTTTTGTTAAGCATCTTCCACGACACCAGAAATAAATGTTAAAACACTACATTTATTTCGAGAAAAACAGCAAATTTTCGAGGAGAAAATAGAACGCCTCCTCTTTTCAAGCCTTTTACAAATAATAATATTAATATTAAGTCACAAGATTTTGAATTTACAATATCTGTGAATATCATATAAACAATAAAATATTAATACAATATATTATTAAGTTACGAGATTAGAACTTACAATATCCGTGAATATCATATGAACAATACAATATTATAGAATATCGTCTTCTACTTCACAATAATCCTCGAGTTGTGCATCAAAACTCAATTGTTTTTTACAATCCAGATCTTCAATTATTACTTTATTGTTGAAATTAAAATATTCTTTATCAATTAAATCTCTACCTAATTTTACCATACCTTCATCCATATTAATCCCTTCATTTCTATTTAAGTTGTTTCCTTTTGGGGTTCTTATACATAAGCTTTCGATTATTTTTCTAATTTTAGTATTCTTTTCATTGCAAAGAATTCTAACTTCCTTATTAATAAAATGTTTCTTTTCATTACAATGCTCTGCAATTTCAGATTTTTCTACTATTTTTTTCCTGATATAGTATCATTCTGATGCACGTTCCCTAATCGTTCTTTTCGTTTCTCCAAGATAAAACAAATTACAGTTAAGACATTCCAATTTATATATTACACCCATTTCATATCTTTTATCAATACTATTCAATTTTTTACACAAAATATTCTTTAATTTATTATTATATTCAAAACTTATATTGATTCCAAGTTTCTTATATATTTCTTTCAAACGCAAACCATTCCTATTCAAATATGGTATGAAACATCTCATATCATCATAGGCTTTCAATTCTTTTATTTTAAATTTATGATAATTCCTAATTGTGCTTTCAATAAATTTGTCTGTATATAATCATTCTTTTTTAGTAGTGCTTTCATATCAATAATTTTTTTATTAAAATCTTCTTCCGTACTCGTATTATTATCTATTCTAAGTAAATAATTTTCAATAATATTCCGTTTTATATTTATATTACGTCCAGAATTAAAATTTATAACATGGTCACTTTTGTACTCTTTAGTGTAGTGTTTTAGGATCAATTTATTTTCCTTTTTTATTAACTACAAATCAAGAAATTTTAAACATTCATTGACCTCATTTTGAAGACGAAATATGGGATATTTATTTATAAGAATTTTTTGTTTTAACCTTCCATCATTAGATCGAAGCAGAATGTTCAACTACTATTTCTTTTTGCTCCGATTATTTGCTGTCTAGAATTTAAGCTACGTTACAGAATTTGGTTGTTATTATCGATGCTCTTAATTAGAGGAATTCCTTAACTGATTGGAATATTTGTTTATGGTTAATTAAAAGTATATTTGTTTATGGTTAATTCAATACTAACTTTTCCTGCTGTAACTGTTCTCAGTGTATCGATGAATTTGAGTTTCGTTTCCTTATTTGGGGCCTGGTCCACAAAACCACAACATTTCTGCACCATTTTGGCAACAGCCTAAAAAAAAAAAAAAACAAAGAAAAGAAAAAGGAAGGAATGACTAAGTGTGGGTAAAGCTAAATTAATTCTTCAAAAAGTTTATTTTAAATAGCATTTATTAAAAATACTTATGAAACAGATAGAAAATAAAATGAAGGGAATTTTGGCAAATATCTTGTGTTGTAAAAGCCAAAGTTATTTAATATTCAGACATTTTAGTTATCCTCTATGAAAACAGAAAGGATAATTCCAAATTATAGCTACTTACACTTTTCATAATACTATGCTGAATTGAGAAAAGTCAACTAATACAGTACAACTACATTATATCCACAATAATATTCATTGGTAATATATATGTTATAATTCAATAAAATAGTTTTTAAGTGCAGAAATAAAGGTTATGTAATAAAAAACAAACAAACAAGGAATTAAAGAAATTTAAAAGTATAAATTACTTAATTTCTCAAATACTTTCAATAACATTTAATAACTAATACTCATAACGAAATACAAAACTTAAAGGCAATATTTCGTCCTTTTTA
>JAFIDM010002131.1:73843491-73885544 GCA_023159025.1 Thereuonema tuberculata | reverse complement strand
GAATTCACATCAAGTAATATCTTTGGAATGTTATAATTTATGTGTATGGGCAATTCCACAGGTAATGGAATGATACTTTATACACCCAAAATTCCTACTGTGTCACAACTAATCATCTTAAAACTTTAAAAGTAGACTTTCATCATTGACAGCACTAAATCTTTATTGCTCCCTAAAACAATTCTGGAAATTAAAATTGCACCCTCATGGATGGAATTGCATTTTGTTTAAATTTATGTAATTCAAAAAGATCATTAAATGACTAATTAAAAAAATATGAAAAAAAAAAATCGGAGTGGATATAAGACTTACTTAAGGCCACATATACAAACAGAAATAAGAATTCTGTTGGGAACTGAATGACCATTTGTCGAGTCTTTCCAAAAGTGGGTTAAATAAATAAAAAGAAGAATGATGATATAAAGATGATTTTATTGTCGTAATAATATTAAGATGGCAACACTGTAGGCATAAAAAAAACCTGGTTCTTTTTTTTAGCCTTTACAGCTGAAGGAAAATGATAATGATGATGCCTATCTATTTTTGGCTGCAGCAATATTGTCAAGATTTAGAATCAATCCAATATGTATCGCCATTAAAAAAATTATGGAAAGGCATAGACTAAGCTAGCTCATTGTCTTGCCTTCACATAAATTTTACTTGGGCCCATCGTCATCACACACAACTTGACAACGAATTGATGAACTAATTTTTTTTCCCTTCATATGCCATTAACATGAAGTCTCCATCTTGAAGGGGTTTCTTTTGTAGAGTTGTGTTTGCAGCTTTTTCATCTACACTATATTGCTAAAAGTATCCGGACACCCCTCTGGATGAGTGGATATGGCTGTTAGCACATGCTATGACATCATAGAATAAGCTCAGTGATTTTTGTTTTTTCTTGTTGTTTAGTTATTGTGTGGTTTTCTATTGTTTTCTTTGAGGTTTTAACTTGGTCTGCATGTTAATTTTGATTTAAGATAAAAGTGGTCATAAGCAGGCATTAGACTGACAATGAGTAAGTCAGCAGAGCTGAGCGATTTTGAACATGCCATGATCATTGGATGCCATCGGTGCAATATCAGCCTTGCCACAGGTGCCGCGATCAACTGTAAGTGATATTATAAAATGGAAACATCTGAGAATGACAATGGCAGGAAATCGCAGTAGTAGGCCAAAGAAACTCACAGATCGCAGACGTTGAACCCTGAAGTGGATAGCTCAGAAGAATCGCAAGTTCCTATTGGCAACGATCACTAGTGAGTTCCAAACAGCTTCAGGCGTCGATCGCTAGCACCAAGACTGTTCGTTGGGAGCAGAAACACATATGTTTCCACGGTCATGCGACTGCTCACAAACCCAACATAAGCAACATGAATGGTAAACGGGGCTTGAAGTGTTGAAAGCGCACCGTCATTGGACTATTGGAGCAGTGGAAACAAGTACTTTGAAGTGATGAATGCCACTATACAATCTGCCATTTCGTTTGGCAGATGCCAGGAGAACGCTTCCTACCCAAGTATATTGTAACGACTGTCAAGTTTGGTGGCAGCGATATCATGGTTTGGGGCTGTATTTCATGGTTCGGCCTGGGTCCCTTAATTTCTTTGACTGGAAACTTGAATTCTTGAGATATATGTCGACATTCTTGACAACTTTGCACTTCCTACCCTCTGGCAACAGTTCCAGGAAGGACCGTTTCTGTATCAACAGGTTAACTGTTCTGTCCACAGAGTGAAGGCTGTGCTGCTGCGGTTTGAACAGATGGGTGTTTAAACTACTGGACTGGCCTTCACAGAGCCCCGATCCCATAAAACACAATTACATCACGACCTAGATCCTGCTAATGTTATGTATGAATCACATGATGAAGCAGAATGTTTTCTATTGGAATCAGGATTTACAAATTGGTAGAAGTGTATTAAGAAAGATAATTCATTAAAAATGAATGAAATTTCATTTAGTTTTTTTGAAAAAGTAATGGGGAATAAAAGTATTAAAGCTAAATTAAGAGTTATAATATAACGATTGTAACTGAACAATTTATTAGCTGTTGATGATTATTAGTAATGGAGATTGGCATATCTTTGTTTAATATAATAAGTTAACGTCGATGTTATCATTGTAATTTTTAACTTTTCATGATTGTTATTCAAATTTCTGTTTGCAATAAGAAGGAAGACATAGTCGTTCTTCCTCTTATTTTATGTATTTGTTTCCTAAAAAAAACTTTCGGTTAGAAAGTTGAAATATTGAAGTAGTTATAACATGGAATGTGTGTGTTGTGTTTCTTTATTTTAACCTCTGGTAAGAATTAGAATGTAGATTATATACCAGGCCCAACCACCCTTCTTCAGTGGCCGAACTCCCTGCAGCTCTCATGGACGAATGGAAGAAAATTCCTGCTCACTCATTTCTAAATCTGGTAGAAAGTCTTTCCAGACGAGTGCAGGCTGTGATTGATGCTAAAGGTGGCCCGACATCCTTTTTAATATGTGCCACACACTTTCTGATTGTACAACAGTTGTTATGCAGATACTTTTGGTCATATAGTGTATGTCTTCGCCAGACTTTTCAGTACTGTGTAGTGTATCGACTTCCTGTATGTCTTTGATAAAACGGAACTGATTTCATTTTTCAGAAAGAGCATATTGTCGATATTCTATCACATACTGTGTTCCATGTGTGTCAGGAAGTGGGTGGACATTCTCCCATCTCTTCAAAAGCTCATCCTTAAAATTCTGCCATCTCAAATGCTAGAACGTACACAACATTGATACTTTATTTGTTTGCTTGGGTTATCACGGAGAATTCTTCTGCTTTAGCGATCAACTTACCTGACAATTTCGCACTCCACTAGCTATTTATTATGCCGCCAATGCCATCTACTACACCTTTTCCAAGGCTTGTAGCAAAAAAGTTTTGGTTATCCGAGATTTGAAGCTCCGTCACTGAAAAATGTTACATTTTTAACTTTGGAATTCTTTAAGTGCAAGTCCAATATAAGTTTATCTAGAAAAGTGTAGACTATAAAGGCTCAACTCTTCACTGATGAAAGCATAGCTCAAACTTTTATTTGGGGAAAGCCACATATAGGCAGTGAAAATTGTAACTTGCTCATATCTCCAGTTGGCGCTTTGGATTTCATTCTCACTCTTAATGGTGAAGTTTTCAGTAAAGTAGGACAACAGAATTGAAATCAGTTTTGAACTTTGCATCTTCGAAGAACCCATGCTGCTTACTTTTAATAACTGTGTGCTTCAAGAAATAAGGAAGCTGTCCTTTAAGCAGAGCAAAACTCTCTCTAACGGATATTGTCTTTTTGGTTTGTGATCATTTCTGTCCCATTGCTCAAACATGATAGTCTTTTACAGAACACCATCATTGCAGCACTTTTGTTTTGTGCTCAATTCACACACTGATAACATGCAGGAAAGAACTGTTGAAATAAACACTCAAAAATTAAATTTGGGCAGTTCTTCAGTTTGACAATATTCAATCCTCGAAGCAATAATCATATGTTTCCATGATATTAACAAATACAGACATTGTGAGGAAAGTCTTGCTGTAACAAAACAAAAGGTGGTTAATTTTTAAGGCCTACCTGTTTTTCTGGGTGATCTTGCAAAAACATTGCCTGAACTTCCCAAAGAGTCATGATCAGAAACCTTTTCTGCAGCTTTTCTTTTCGTATTATGACGTTGTCTCTCTTACATGGAGCTTGCCGTGGAATGTTGTCCCTTTGATAAAAAGTTTTTCACATTCTTGAGTTTCCAAAGGTATACCTGTCTTACTTGGTTTGATAGCAAGAGGTATGTTGTATTTAGTAGCCATCATGATTAAGACTTCAGGACATTTACAAGGGCTTATTGGCAAGGCCTTCGATGCTCACTTAACTGAGTTTGTGGAGATTTGTATGGACTGACAGGTCCAGCAGTGGAAGGTCCAACAGTGAAGTCTTACTTCTACTGTTGTGTTGGTTAATTTTCTCCTGATTTCTAAATTCTGATAGCTGATGAGTCAGCTTTCTACTGTTTCTTGCGTAGCCTATCCGTTGCTTTCGTATCTTCATGCAATCCTTTAGTCTTTATTCTTTCTCTATATCTATGTTACTTTTCTTCTACACTTAAACCCATGGAAACAAGTAGGCAAGGCCACCTGCAAAGGGACATGTGATTAGGTCTCACTGCTGTGCTGATGCAAACATATTTTTTTTTTAAATAATTACAATTATTGTTCCAGTAGTTGAGCTAACTTGGTTGACAACCCTAGGAAGGAAAAGCCAAAACAGGTTAAGAGCACATGGGCCACCTCCAGTGATGTGGGTGACAATGCAACTTCTTGTTTGACTAATGGGAAATTGCTTGCTACAAGAACAATGTGATTGGCAAGGTGTAGTTGTAAAATATTTCAATGTAATATACATAAAATCAGTGGCGTAGCAATGCCTTGGGGGGCCCAGGGCGGGAGTTCCATTATTAAGCAACAACAAAAAAAAAAGGGAATTTCCTATTTAACAACCAAAAAAAAAACAAAGGAAATTTTCCTTAGGTGGGGCCCCTAGGCTGGCTCCAAAAAAAACCAACCAAAAAAAAAACAAAACAGAATTTCCTATTTAACAACCAAAAAAAAAAGGAAATAAGCTAGCTGGTGGGGCCTGGGGCGGACTGCCCCCCCCCCTTGCTACACCACTGCATAAAATATACATTCTAAATTTGTATATTATCCATCCATGGTTACCAAATTTAAAATGTCATTCCATTAGGGGCCGTCCATTAATTATGGGAGGTGTTTCTTAAAAAAATTGGACCCCCCCCCTCCCTCACGTGAGATTTCTAAAAGTCAAAAAATCAAAAAAGTTCAAAAAGTCAATATTACAAAATGTTGTAATCTATTATAATACTCTATATTCTCTGAATGAAAAAGTTTATGTGAGATTTTCGTTGACCCCCCCTCCCCCTTTTGACCTCATGTAATTATTGGACGACCCCTTACCATTCCAAAACCTAAATCCTTTAACAATCCTGATTAAAAACTTGCTTTGTATCAAAGTAATGACAAATTTTGGAGCATTGGTTACCTTGAGGGATGAATGTTTTGAATGTTTAAAATAGAAAATGTAGTTTCCAAACTTTATAATACTTACTTGTATGGTAAACTGTAAGGTTACAGGGTGAGTTAGCTCAGCAGGACAGTTTGAATGGGTGAGAGTTGAAAAATGATAATTATCTGCAACAAATATTTTACTTAAAATCAAAACTTTGTAAATTTCTGTTACCTACAAAAATAATATGTTGAGAAAAACAATTTGCCAAGTTCGGAAAAAAAATGATTTATTGTATTCCTAAGTAAAATTTTTTAGGACACATTCTAAAATATTATGAATGAATATTTCAAATAAATCTCCTACTTGTATGAAAAAATTGAGATAATTTAGCACACAATTTGAATTTGCATTTTTTTTTTTTTTTAACTCATCAAATTATTCAGGCACTCGTTGTTTATAGCAGAATTTTTTAAGCTTTGTGAGTGTAAGCAAATATCTTCTTGTCATAAATTAACCTGAGAATTTGATAAAAAATATCCACAAATAAATGATTTCTATGTTTTAATCAGTTAATAGAATGAGATGTAGCCAGATGAAGTCTCTTGAAATAATTAATTGCAATTATATGAAAATCAATCTGATAGCAATAGCCACCGTTATATTTAAACTTCTTCAAAATGAATTACACATTAAAAGTCACAAAATTCTGAAGGGACAAGGCTAATTCATTTTCTTATACACTGATAGATACTTACTATGTCTTAACGTATTTCAAGAAAGTGTTTCTGTTATGGCATTTCTTAATAGATTAACTTAGATTATTTCAAAACTGCTAAGGTGATGCAATTCTTTCTACATCCTCTGAATGGTGGAATCATACATACACTACATTTAACTTATAATAGCATTGAGTGAAAACTGGGGGAGAATCCACCATGTTGATAGTTATAAAATATTTAATCATCTTGTAACATATATTTACTAGCAAAACGATCCGTTCTTCGCTCGGGTTAAAAAAACCAAATGTCCTAATGTTGATAAAGAAATTGCAACTGTGAGATCACTTGGAACTTTCCCGGTTGGTACAAAAACAACAACTCAAAGGGTCTGATCTCATTACAAATTCATATCTATCCCGAAAACCTCATAGAAGTATCTTTGCACAATGTTTGCCCATCCACTCACTGTCCTCCCAAATGTACACTCCTAATTCGACTTTAGTAATGTCCATAACCCTATCACTTCAAACCTTTCCTAGTTCGTAAAAAATCATCTGATCATTATAAAGTACAGTGCACTCTCTCTATTCTGAACACTCATGGGAGCGACCAAAAGTGTTCAGATTATGGGGATGTTCATTATAGAAAGAGATTGGGAAATGCATGTACATAGCGAGTTTATAGACTGTATAGAATAAAGCTGATTGTGAACCTTGTAAAATAGCCCTACAGTGGAACCACAGGATAGTAGGAAAAGAGGAAGATCTTGCACTTCCTGGAGACGGACTACAATTAAGGAGTCTGAAAATAAAAGTTGGAATGAACTTCGAGTGCTTGCTAAAAATCGTGCTGGTTGGAAACGATTTGTAAACGACCTATGTTCCTGATTGGAACGATGGATTTTATTATTTATTATTATTATTATAGATTACTTAGCCTGGTTAACCATGCCAGTTACCGAGATGGAGATGCTGAATTTAGATTTGGCGGTTACTGCAATGTCAAACCAAATTAAGTCGGACCTGTACTCTACCATCTCATTTTTTTTTAATTAAAAAAGTTTTACAAAACATACAATAAAATTACATAATTATACTATTTGACCACTCCCTCTAACACCTAATGTCTCTTTTATCTGTCAGTGGGGACGGGGCATTTCTCCGAATTTCCATACTGGGGGAATTCCCCGAATTCCGATTGCAAACACACGTTCAGTTTACAGAGAGGTAAAGGTAGAATGGGGATCAAAAGTAGCGTTCATAAAACTGGGGTGTTCAGAATACAGAGAGTTCATCTTATGTTAAGTCTATGGAGTTTCGCCGGGACCGTCGTAATGTGTTCATAATACCAGGGTGTTCACATTAGTGTGAGTTCAGATAGAATGCACTGTATAAAAAACTTGAAAAACTCAATTCATCATCACATATTACTATATTTCGCAGAAAAATACTTATTCTGTTTCATCAGGCTTAATACAAAGAAAACAGAATAATATAAACAAACGATAAACCGAAAACCCCATTACTATTATGCACAACATTAGTTCCAATTGTTGCACCACACTATTTGTTTAGTTCCCATTGTCACCACTGGGTGCATATGTAGTGCTATTGCACAGAAACAATAGTTTAGCTCCAAGGGTTGCATAACAATGTGTGTGTAGTTCTCATTGTCACAGATAACAAATCCTACAACCTAACAATAGTAATAGAAGCAAACTTTCAGCTTTATAACTTAAAGCAAGGGGTTTTATTCTATCCCAAGGGAATTTCGAAAAATCCTGAAAAAGGGTTTTAGTGATAATAATTACCTTCTTACATGCCAAATTTGAAGTCTCTACTAATTATAGTTACGGAAATAATTACGGAAGAAAGAAAACTTTCATGCGCAAATAAACCCTCATTATTCCCGAACCTGTGGGAATTTTGAAAAATCATGAAAAAGGGTTTTAGAGATTCTAATTACCTACTTGTCTCTAAGCCAAATTTTAGGTCTCTACTAAGTATCATTACGGAAATAAGAAACCTTTAAAGCACAAATAAACCCTCATTATTCCTAATCCCATTGGAATTTAGATGGGATAAGTCCGGCCTTATTCCTTGTCTACATCATAATAGGAACCTGTGCAAAATTTCAGCTTTCTAGGTCCAACGGTTTGGGTTGGGCATTGATGAGTCAGTGAGTCAGGTCTTGTCTTTTTATATAGTTATATTTCATCATTTTCTAATGTGTTTGTTAGATAAGTATGTATCTGTTCACAAGAGATTAAAAGAAATGTTCCTAGCAATATGATAGGTTTTCAAATTAAAAAATGTTGTTCCAATATTAAATCTGACATACATTGTTCATATACATCAGATACAAACGGGCAATTTTAAGTTATAATAATGAAGCATCCAGAATTTTCCTAAGTCATGAATTTCCTTTTTAAGAGGCTGCTGTGGAAGTTTTAATTAATAAAGGTGCTTTTATTTTTAATTTCAATTTGCTTAAGATTTTTATATTTTTCCAATCACAAACATCATTGGATTATTAATTAAATGATCAGCTCAATAAACAATTATTCTTAAGTTGAAATCTCGAATGTGTTGTTTATTTCTTTTCAGTTCTTTTATTACTTTTTATCTCTGGGCACAAACATATGTAAGAAACATGTTAAGAAATATTAAATACCTGTGGATTACATATTTTATTACAATAACATTCAATTAAATCCTCCCCAAAACTAAGTTTCATTAAAAACTTTTCAATTAAATGCATTGGTTATGGATGAACTGTTCTCTTTTTTTTTTATGTTCAGAACAGGGGACTTCTGTCTGCCTCAGAATCTACCAACAGCCAATGTAACAGAAAACATTGTTATAGTTTAAGTCTATCTAAGATACTTCAGGAAACAAAGATGCTTTTGATTGACCAAGTTTTCCATCATCATCTAAAAGAAAGACGGCAAATAACGTTGAACATTTTATTTGTGGACTATTTTTATATATATAAAATGTATATATTTTTACTGCAATTTGTTTGCAACTTCCAATTAATTCCACTGTAAAAAACAAAAAAACAAAAAACAAATACAAAGTCTTAACTGTTAATAATAAAACATAAATTAATTTTTTATTCAAGTGAAATAATTTTAGAGGCTGTGAAGTGTATAATACAGGTTTTTCTTTTTCTTTCACTTAAAATATTCCAGTTTCTTCAAACTTTCAAGCTTCAAACGAACCATGGGAGAAAATAAATACTGTCGCTGAAAAACTTGTGTAACTTCGATGCCAAACAGAATCACAAGAAAGCTTTTGTGATTTTCAGAAATGGCTTATTTCGTTACAGCATACATACAAAGGCAGTCAATAAAATTAAGAAAAAAAAAAAAAATCAGTTTCGAGGTGTAGAACTGTTTCCTGGTGCCATACTCATTTCTCCACCCTGGGTCCCATCACGAGGTGGACTCTGAAAGCAAAAGAGACAACCATTTTTAAACATCAGTTTTCTTTTTTAAAATTTATGTAAGAAAAGTTCAAATATTTACTTAAATAATGAAAAATCAACAAATAAATAAAATAGAAGAAGAGAGATTATGTAGAAGCTTAATTGCTGCAAAAGAGATTGGAGAATATTTCAAAACTCAAATATATATTAATACCGGAATATATATATTTAACGTGCAGTTGTAATAATAATAAGGTAGTGAGTGGACTATTATCACATTAAGCATTATTAATAAAAACATATAAACATGACATGTTTTCATGAGCCCTAAATAAAAAAAAAAAAGGCTCTTATCATCAGAAATAAAAACAAACTAAGAAATAAGTTTATTTATTTCTGATGATGAGAGCCGTTTTTTTTTTTTTATTTGGGGCTCATTGAAAACATGTCGTTTTTATAAGTTTTTATTATTAATGAGTCGGGTACCATCGCTTTGCTCCGGAACCCTTGCATGTATAGCATTAAAAAAAAAACCTTTTTTATTTAGCAAATTAATATTGAGATCGCACTTGAATATATGTCGCACTTGATCAATTAAATATTTCAAATTTAAAAAAGCTATTTAGTCTGTCATTTGAATGAAAAAAATCATACACATTTTTGATAACGAAACATATTAGGTTTTATTACAAAACTTCATGATAAATAACATGTTTTGTGAAAATTCTTGGAATTTTTAAATTTAACGATTTAAGAATTTTCATTTTTATGTGCCTTCACAAACTTCTCACAATAATAAACATGAAATTTTTCACATTTTTACATGTATCTTCCAAACGCAGAAACGTTTGTGAATGACTGATATATCGTTTGATAGAACTTTCAAATACCAACATTTTCTCAATATAATGTTCTCTTCCAACTTTTATACTTTTCGTTTAAATTGAGAAAAAGTCAAAATTTGACCCTTTAAAAGGCGCCATCTTGGAAACCAAAAACATTTTTCGAAAGATTTTTGTAGCATTTTGTTTGTCTTAAAAAGATCTACATTTTATCCATTTACATGACCAATCTATCTCTTATAGTTTGGTCACAAAATTGGAAAAACTTAAAGTCTTATGACAGAATGACAGACAGAATAACATTCTTATAATATATAATGCTTAGTATAGTAATGGTCCACTACCTTATTATATATTAAAACCCTCTGAATCTAGTTCTTTGCTACAATAATGTCTCCTAATCCACTTTCTGACCTTCACTCTTGATGGTTCACTGCTATTTGGTTGTTAACAATATGACAATCTTTTTTTCTTTCTTTACATTGCCTCTTCAATACTAAATTTAATTTTTCTTGCGTCGTATGGGTTATCTTTAACTATAATATCCCAAGTAGAAATTCAATCATTATATTTTCTTTAGTCATAACACATTTAATGTACATAGATTCAGGGAGGAGTAAAAGAAAATATCAATTGCGTTCTTGAGGAAAAGGAATGGGAGGAATTCCTCACTGTAACAAACAATATACAAACATACAACAATAATGAATAACATTTGCCATTGGAAGCCTTTTGATTAATTGCACTGCTTTCAATACTAATGATGATTTTGATTTAGTTAAAGATATTAATAATAATTAACCACCAGAGACTAATTAAAATGCTTATTTTCTTGAGAAATATACTTCCAGAAGGTTAAGTAAGAAATATTTGTTAGAAGCCAAATACTGCAAAATCTTTGCCAAAATTATTTCAACAACAACTAACGGTTGTGTATGTGAATACATTCCTTCAAATACAACATTAATTCGATTTACACGTTATTTAATAGAAATCTCATCATATCAGTGCTCTATTGAGGAAACTTAATGCTTTTAATATTATATTCAGACCATCGATGTAAAATGAGCAGTGAATAAAACTGACTTCTTTTAGGATTAAAAACAGTAAAATTATACTTTCAATGATATTCTCTTAATAAATTGCTATTCAGACTCAACAATATTGCTCAACTGTGATCTCACAAATGTGGTCTCTTCTTTACAGCCCCTCTTTGACGTATATTGTTTTGTAAATAAACAATGTAATTAAAATTTTTATATATTAACATTTAACTAATTTACCAGTACCTTGACGTGGATCTGATTCTTCAACATTGCTGACCTCAGTATCAGTGCCTTCAAGATAAAAGAAAAAAAAAAAGAAAGGTAAGATTTTTAAAGTAAATTTAGGGAAAATTCAGATTCAAGTTTTAATTATAAAAGCATTTAATTAATACTTATGATATTAAAGCTAGAATCCAGATTTTACTATGATGGTAGTATTTACCATGATATTTATCTATTCATGTACTATATGGCCAAAAGTATCCAAACATTCCCATGGAGAAGTGGATGTGGCTGTTATCGTTTGCTGTAATATCGTAGAACGAGGTGAAAGTGATCACCGTAGCATCAAGTGATCATAAACGGGCATTAGACAGACAATGAGTAAGTCAACTGAGTTGAATGATTTTGAAAGTGGTATAATCATTGGATGCAATTGGTGCAACAAATCAGTTTGGGCAATATCGGCCTTGCTACAGGTGCCACAATCAACTGTAAGTGATGTCATTATAAAATGGCAACATCTGGGAATGACAATGACAGGAAATTGCAGTGGTAGACCAAACTAACTCACAGATTGCAGATGTTGAACCCTGAACACAATAGCACAGAAGAATCACAAGTTCCCATTGGCAACGATCGCTAATGATTCCAAACAGCCTGAGGCGTCTTCGCTAGCATGAGGATTGTTTGTCAGAAGCTGAAACACATAAGTTTTTCACGGTTGTGCGGCAACTCAAAAGCCCAACATAAGCAAGGTGAATGCTGAACGGCGGTTGCAGTGGTGGAAAGCGCACTGCCATTGAACTGTGGAAACAAGAATGTGCTATATGATCTGGCAGTCTAATGCAAGCATCTGGGTTTGGCGGATGCCAGGAGAACGCTTGCTAACTGAATGTACTGTGCCGACTGTTAAGTTTGGTGGTGGTGGCATCATGGTTTAGGGCTGTTTCCTCATAGTTCGGCCTGGGTCCCTTAGTTCCTTTGACCGGAAACATGAACGCTGAGATGCATGTTGACATTCTTGACAACTTTGCTCTACCCACCCTCTGGCGACAGTTCAGGGAAGGACCGTTTCTGTATCAACAGGATAACTGCTCTATCCACAGGGCGAAGGCTGTGCTGCTGTGTTTTGAACAGATGGGTGTTGAACTACTGGACTGGTCTTCATAGAGCCCCATTCTGAATCCCACAGAACACATCTGGGAAGAATTGGAACACAGATTATGCACCATCCCTAACTTCCCTTCTTCAGTGGTCGGACTAACTGCAGCTCTCATGGACGAATGGAAGAACATTCGTGTTCAGATATTTCAAAATCTGATGGAAATCTTCCCAAATGAATGCAGGCTTTTACTGATGCTAATGGTGCCCGACATCGTATACTATGTGCCACATAAGTATCTGATTATACAATAGTTGGTGTCTGGATACTTTTTGCCATATAGTGTATATTATTAGTTATTTATGAGTTTAATAGCCAAAACTTGAATTTTATAGAAAGTTTTGTTTTTAGTGACTTGCTTCTCAATATATTGATGCTGCTGATTAACTTCTGGTCATTTTTTCACTCCTTCTTAGAAACAAGTTTTTTTCACTTTAGTGCCAAAAGACTTTAGTATACATCTTTGTTTCAGTTCACATGCATTTGAAGCATTTCAACAACTTCGGGATGATCTCAAAGGTTTTGTTTGAAAACTATTCCCCAAAATATTTTCTTCTTTAATTAAGTAACAAATTTATGATAACAATCACATTCATTTCAGTTGATTACAGTGACATGTGTTTAATTGGATTAGAATTAATGGTACAAAAGCAAGAGTGGCAATACTGTGCTATGAAATGTAAAACAATGAAGAAACAAAATTAATGCACTAAAATACAAAATAAAAGGTGATGAAACATGGAAAACATGTATGAAAGAAAAACATGATAAATGTGAAAAATACGAGAAAATATTCGGTGTAAGAAAATAGTGTTTAAAACAAAACTACAATAGAAAACACAAAATACAAACAATCAAAGAAAATATAGAATTACATAAATTTTGTAAAGATTTGGTTTGACTACATAAATGAAAAGAAAATCAAAAACCTTATAAATTCAGATCAGTTATTTAAAAGCAAGGAAATTCATATTTTTTTAAAAATCCTAATTCTTCTATTGCTTAAAGAAAAAATTATAACATGCCAAACATGACATTAAAGCTTTGTTTTCAAATTAAGTAATTTAATTTTTTTTTATTTAAAATTGTCGGAAAAAGGAATAATATATCAAGAATGGAATTAAAAAAAAAAAAAAAAGATTTTAACGTTTAATATTAATTTTTTTAAAGTTTATCTTTATCTAAAATTGTGAGGGAAAAAATGAATATTAATGCCAAGCACAGCATTTAGGTATATTTATTTAAAAAAATATTTTTCTTTCATCATTATTAAAATTATGCTTATTTCATATTTTACTTTATTTTAAATTGTGGAGAATATTCCACCATTGTTGCTGGAATATACTGTTTCTTCGTTAACTGCAGTAAATGTTGTAAAGGAAATTTTTAAAAACAAAATTCTTCATTTCCATTGACTTTCAGCTAAAACTGTTTTCAAAGCTGAGATCTCATTACGCCAATGCAACCCAAGGATTCTCTTTCAATTCCTCATTTAGTGAAATAAACAAATCTCAACCATCTTTTTCATTTTCTAACTGAAGCTGGTCTTTGTTTGCTGGAACTTTGAAGCCCCTTGCATTTGATTTTTCAGCTTCAAGTGAATTTCTGGTCGTCAATTACTCTCGTTTATTACTCTGATCATCAAACGAAGTCATCACTTTAACAGAGGGAAGGCATTTTTGAAATCAAAGATAAAAATAAAAATAAGTCTGAGAGAGTTTAAGCTTTTTTAACAGCAGTTAAAAAAAAAACCAGTCCGTATTTGACAGAGATGAACTCTTAAGATTCCTCTGGACAAAGAAAGAACTAAAGAAAAACTACAGATCACTGCCAGGGGCCGAATCCTGCTCCTCCAGGCTGTAATCAACGCTTGGCTGTTTGAGCTACTAGCCTCTAAGGAGGAGATAAATGAAGCAACATCAAATAGATAATGTGGAATTAGATAAAGGATTGAAAAAATGTTTCTTGCAACAATGCTGTCGGTTTAATGTTTATAGCTCAGAAGGGCTTTCATTTCACAATGACAGTAATTTTAGATCTTGAGGTATAGAAATGAAAAAGTACAACATTGGATACAGATAAATCTGTGTTGGGTAGACGACAGATATATGTTGAGAGAATCAAGGAGAATGTTTATAAATGTAAATGGGATTTCATCTCCGAGTGTCTTGTGTTTTGGGAAGACTCAAGTTGGTATTTGAATGAGTTACAGATAATAATAAGATAATAACTATTATAAACAAAAGTAACTGAATAATATGCTCTTAAAACCACCATAGATATTAATAAAAGAAACCAAATATTATTATGTCCTTCAACCTTAGAAAAATTTAAATTCAAAAGACGTATTTCTTCTTTTTCTATTTTTATTTAATTAAATACCTTGGTTCTCCTCTGGTATTCTTTGCCCATTACTAAAGCTCGTTCAAAGGTAGTACTACGTTGGTCAATATCTTTTGCATATAAAATCTGTTTAAAAAAAAAAAAGGAAGAGAAGATAGTTTTACAGAATTGAAGAGTTTGTTTTATTGGAATAAATATACTTAATGTGTGGTTGTAATAATAATAATAAGATAGTGGACCATTATCACACTAAGCATTAATAATAAAAACTTATATAAATGAGATGTTTCGATCAGCCGCAAATAAAAAAAACGGCTCTCATCATCAGAAATAAAAACGAACGAAACATGTCATTTCTATAAGTTTTTATTATTAAGAGTTTATTTTATGTTTTATATCAAATACTAAATCATAATATCAAATTTGACTTGCCTTATTATGAGAATCAATTCGGGCTTGAATTTGTCCATCTAAAATTAACTGCATTAGTTCATCTTCAAGGGCAACAACTGTAGTATTAAATGCACCAGCCATTTTGTTCATATCTGCTGATAAGTAGGGACTAAAATACTAAAAAAGAAAAAAAAAAAGAAATCAATAATCAATGAAATACTTTACAAATACTGACTTAATGGATTCATAGATTTAATCTGATTCATAAATTCATGAAGCTGACTTCATAATATTGATTCCAATCTGTGAAATATAATTAAATTTTATACAACAAACATATTAGAAAGAAGTATACAATCACATATTTAGAATGAGGTTGATTTCTTGTTTATTATATATTCCTAATGTACAGGAACATATCAGGAATACCAATGGTGAAGTATTGCTTAGATATTTAAATAAACACATACCTACAGAGTTTGAAACTAAATTTCTAAATATTAGAAACTGTGTCTGTTGGTAGAACAAACTAATGTCCTTACAAGACTCAAACGTAGCCAATGATCAATACACAAAATTGTTCTTACACTAAAAGTATTGGAACTACAGTCCACTTCTGAATGGCATAGCTACCAATCCGGGATGATTCTACTCCTCAAAAGGGGTGATACGCTGAGATGGTCACTTTCCTAAGAAATTCTTTTGGACATTTTCGCTTTTAGAAAAAAATAACGGAGGAGCAATAGTATTTATTCTTTCCATAATTCTTTCCCAAAAACCGCAAAAAGAAAGCAGCTACTAGTAAACTCACACTGATAAAAAGTAAACATCCCATCTTCCTCGCCCCTATTTGGAAGAAATCGCAGGAGACCTGACGCATGCGCAAAAGCGCTAAAGGCTCTCCTAAACGAAAACGGACTGTACCTGATTCACTTGCTACTGAAAATGATACTTCGTTGTCAACAGAAACTGTTATTAATGCATTAGATTTCAATTGCGACCTTTTTCAATTTGCTTTATCTATTTTTACTTAATTGATTCATTATACATTCAAAGATTGAATAATATCTGAAAGTAGCCATCTTTAATCACAATTTATAAACTATGATGGCAGGATACAAATAACAACAGAAAGCCTGATAAATTTCACTTCAATTGTTCAAAGTGCATAATATTTTCTGTAATGTGTTTCTTGATTTCTCTGGATGATTGAAATTAAATTTGAACAAAAATAAGTACATTTTTCAATAGAAAACAACAAAAAATTGTAACAAATGGTAGTAAAAAGTTAAAGCTTTATGTGCGTCAATGAAATAATGATAATATAAGTTACTGCTGAGTTAGGGACATGATAGAAAGAGTTTGACCCCCTCCCTCACTGTTTGTTTTTTTGTGTTGTTCTAATGTTTCAACCATTCCTTGGGCCTAAAGTAAACGTAATACTTTGAAATCTTCACATTTTGTTCATCTCAAAAACTATTCAGTTTATTGTGTTTGTTTCTTTTTCTATCCTCCATTTACCAAAGAAAAGAAACTTAATAATAAATGCAGTCCTAACATAAGCCTTGAATTTCTATTCAGTTTATCAATATATATTTAAGATTAAGTTTTGAGTCTCATTGCTCCACATCTCCTTCACAGATATCAAATATTTCATATAGAGATACAGCTGTTTCATGCTCTTAGCCATCACCAACTAGGATTATATATATTTGGAGAAACTCTTTTAAACTCTCTATTTTTAAGAATATTTTTTTACAAGATATAAAAAAATATTCTTAAAAAAAAATCTAATTTGTAGATTACTTCGCTCATTGAATCCCAAATAAATTATTATTATTATTATTATTGTATCTTTTAAGTGTCTAGCTACTGACTATAAAACTAAATCTTCGAATTTCTTCAATCACTTTAATTAGTAAAAGTAAAAAAAAAAATAAAATAAAGAAATTTTTATGTCTTAGTTAATTTGGAAGAACCACAATCGAAGTTTAGATAAATATTAAATATTTGTTTTATGGAAATTACAGCAAACTAACCTTTTGTTTCATAAAAGAAAAAAAAAACATATAAATTATTATTTGTAATATTATAAATGAATAATAATTAAAAGAAAAAAATCACTGAACATCTTTAATGTCCACACCAGCAATGCTTTGATCATCTACTGTTTCCAAAGCTACCAAGATCAACAAGCATAAGCTAAGCTTTCACTTCAGCTGTCAAGGGCAGAATGAAACAATCGAAATCATCAACGTGATGTACAAATAAACAAAACTAATAGGTTGTTCTTTTAACTTACTTGGATCAAAGCTCTGTTTCTTATTTGTGTGTAGAGGGTGGTAATGTGAGTGGCCAAATACAGATCCAGGCGTAGATTATCCTAAAAAAGTACAATTAAAACAAACAATTATAATCTTCAATGGACAAAAGAACTGTCTATGCCTTTCATTTGCCAATTCCAACTCGTCACATCATTTAGTTATATAAAGGAATTTTCAAACTTTTAACTCACTAGAATATATGTAACTGTTAGCTTTTCGTAAATGATCTTAGATTCATCGAAGTTACACCAGTTTAATCGATAGAAGACTACGACAAAATTTTATAGAATATGATTCAGTAGAAGAAAGAAAGAATAAAATGTATTTGACATTATTGAGGAGCATTCAAAAACTTGTAATGCCACTTATTGATCTTAAATAAAAAAACCTGTGCAATTCTAGTAGGATGCACATCATTCGGTAAATTGTAATATTGTTTAATTTCCAAAATTGTTTTATATTCTAAACATGGAATTTTGTTAAGACTCGTTGAAGACAGGAAATGGTCCGGTTGAAATATAGTCAAACAAAGAAGATTATAAAGAAAATAATATGTAGTTTAGGAGTGAAATATTTCGAAAATTTGTTGGTATATTTCTCTAGAAAACAAAAACGAAATTCCAGAATTCTTTAATTGTCTCATGTTTTGTTCTTCAGTATTTAAAATTCAAGTGACATCACTTCTCTGATGTCTCAACTATGAAATTTAAAAATAATTATAAAAGTTTCACTGTTAAGATGTAAACATACATTTTTTTTTTAATATAACTTAAGTTGGGAGAAGTTTTTGAGATATGACGACACCAAAACTTCACAAGAATGAATACTATGAATGGTAATGATTGCGGTAAAACACATTTATTTTAAATAAGTAATATTTAATAATATTTACTTTAATATTTTCATTAAAAAGAAGGAACTTTCTGAAAATTTGCAGATTCATTGATACAATAGTCATGTACTACTCTAGAACAGAAACAAAGCCTCAAAAATAAAGACATCCCATTCTTTCAAATAATGTGTAAAACAGAAATTAATTGATTCATTGAATCTTAACATAATGGATGTTACAAGTGAATGCAAGTACTTGGGACTTGCACGATATGCCATACCTAATCGATCAATCAAGTAATGCTTAAAAGAAATTCATCTGATTTGAATGGAGAGATAGGAAGATAAAAGAAATCAGGTATTTCAATACCAAAAAATTGACAAGATTAGTAGATTTGACTGTACGTTATACAACAGCCAAGAAGTAGATCCGAGTAATTCATGGCTAAAGTGTGAGAACCGATGTTAAAGAAATACACAAAATGCTCTTAAAGAGGATGGCAAAGGAGGAGAATTTTTCATTTATTTCCTCACAATGAGCAGAGGGTAGGTAAAACTTGCACATGAAACAATAAAAGTGCAAAATTACTTCTTATTGATCATAAAATATTTTGTGTCTAAAAAAAAGTTTCCTTTCCTAATCACTTCTAGATTTGTGTAACAGAAATTCATATAAATGTGCAAATGCATGTGACGTTTACAGGCAGTTGCTATCACAACTGTGTGGCATTTCCCCTTAGCAATTACACAGATCTGGGCTAACCTTTATTGTTTGAGGATGGTCTGGCACAAATCTTTTTGTTTAGGTCACGAATTCTACGTGCCATTTCACCTTGAATACAAACTGGAAAAGCCATTTTATTTTTCACCTCCTTTCCTTTCTGCAACATTACTTCCTCTTCATCACAGCTTGAACTGCTGCACGATTCCTACTGTGCCATTCTGGTTCTCTCACCATAACTTCCTAAGCATAACTCATGTAATTTCTTTTTGTTTTTGACATTTTCTCAATAGCTTTACATCTATTCTCAACTTACTCTCACACAATCTTTTGTCTGATACTCCAGGTCCTTCTTTTGAGATTCCCTCCTTTCCTTCCTGAGCTAATAACTGCTGACCTTTCATGCACATTTTACCCTGTGGATAATGTGAAGAAATTACAGAGAAACATGATTAAACTCAGTATTTCTCAAACTCTTTCCAACCCTCTCACTCAACCCATACTTTTTCAATTTCCTGAAATATTGTTATGATGACCACAGGAGCTCTTTTCCTCAGTCAAACATTCAGATTAAGCCTTATAAATCATGAGTCCTATTATTTCAATAATCACGTGAAGCCTGCAAAAATGCTGAAGAAAAACCAGAGGATCGTCTTTAAAATGAAATTTTTATTGAATCAAATACAGGAATAACCAAAACAAAAACCATGCACCTTGATTTACTAACGGAAAACGAGAACTGAACCAATCTAAAAGCTATGGAAAAATAAACATGAGATGCTGATTATAGAAAAGGTAATTTCTAGAGAAAATGCGAGAAAACGTTATGAAAATAGGAAAATAACCTACAACTCACTCACTATCTGCAATGTTTTCAAGCACTTGTAGTACAAATAATTTTCCTTTTTTTTAACAAAAAAAAAAAATTACATGAAAGTCAATACTTAGTTATTTCAATAAAGTTAATCAAAATAAACGTGAACATATTTAATTACCTTAATGTCATCTAAGAGCTTTAGACAGGATGCATATTTGCTTTCGTAGAATTTAAATACTATGTCCCTTAACTGTGGTTCCAATTCAAGAAATAATTTAAAGGAACTGAAAAAAAAAAAAAGTGAAAGAAAGTGTATTGAAATAATCAAAATTTGCAAGCAATCCCTTTACAATACAAATTAAATCACGACACAAAAACACCAGTAGCAATTCTGAATAAATGTTATTAAAGGATTCTAAAATAAGATACTTGATAATTTAATTTCGCTTCCTTACCTACTAGAAATAACATGTTTTTGTAACTCTTGTCTGTCAAAGGAGGCCAATGCACACAATCCACCATACATAGCAATATTACTAGGGGACAGAAGCTGAAAAATATAGAAAACAGTATCAGCAACTAATACGAAGAGAAATAGAAAATAAAACACACTTACTCAATTTCTCTTCATTTTAATACACGCACATTAAGCCTTCTTGTCAGCAACTAATAGCAAAGAAAGAGGAAATACAGTAAGCAATGCTTACTACTGTTGAGACAAAAGAACTTTTATATATCATTACTTGCTTAGTTTTATTTCCAAAAATATAAAATTAACAAAATTCATATTCGTCACATGCACATGTTCCGAGGTATCTTATACAAACCTCTTCTTCAGACTACAACTAAGAAAGAATACAAATTAGGCTTTTCTGGATTACAAACAGTCTTATTATTACAATATCTAAGTACCAAAATATACTTAAGTATTGTAATAATATTAAGAATGTTTGTAATCCAGAAAAGCCTAATTTGTATTCTTTCTTAGTTGTAGTCTGAAGAAGAGGTTTGTATAAGATACCTCGGAACATGTGCATGTGACGAATATGAATTTTATAAATATATTTATATTTACTTTAAGTGTGTTTGGTCCCCTTTTTTAATTTTTAATTTAAAATTAACTGTTGCTGAATTCGAGTAAGGCATTTTTATGAAGTAACAACAGTATTTCACAGATTTCATGTAAATTAAACAAACGATTAATCATTTTCCAATAAACAGCTTCCTTAAGCAATTAATGTGAATGAAGCAAACACTAAATATTAATAAAATAATTGCTGAGATAATAAAAAAATATTGTTATTTTGGATCCTCTGAATTTCTTTCTTTCTATTCATATTTGCAATTTGACTTCTATTGTTCTTCAGCTTTTCTTGGGAAGGAATAAAAAAACTTGAAGGAATAAGAGAGAAAGAGAGAAAAAAAGAAGGGGATTTAAGTTTTTTTTTTTTTAAATGCTTGGTTTGTTGATAATTAAAATTAATTTTTATAGATCAGGCATTGTCATTACAGCAGGCAATGTCTGAATGAGAATGCTTAGTTTTGTGCTAGATATAATGTCAGCACTTCGGGAAATGCTTTGTAATTAACAAAAATAAAGATTTCATAAAAAGAAGAAAACTTTAGAATTCATGCTCTCACCGAAAGGCTGTCTTGAAATGCCAAAAGAAAAAAAAAAACAAAAAAACATTCAAGGACGTCAGGGATACACAAAGACTGTACCAGAAGAGGAAAAGAAAATACAAGGTTAAACTAACTCTTACACCCTTCCAGATTGCATGGTTGAGTACTACAAACGTACTACTGAAATAGCAGTAGGTGATCAAAACAGCATGTTGCAACCAACAGCAAGATCCGGAAACAAGTAGGAGTTTTCCTCCTACATGGCTCTTCAGGCATGGTAAACACATGGGCAGGAATTCAGGATTCATGGAAGCTAAGCATAGAAAAGAAATCCTGCATGGGAGAAGCCCTATCATCTACAAGTGGTTGTATTCTTCTTGAAATCACTAAAATACATATTACCAGGAGACTGTTTTCTTTGTAACAGATGGATTTGTGGCAAGTAGGCACTGAAACTGCAAATTCTCTAAAATATATTGTGGAAATGAATGTAGTTTTTTTTTTTTTTTTTTTTTATGGACTGTAGTTTCTTACAACTTTCATCTTTGATATTTAAAAATAATTGAATTTTTTTGTTTTTTTAATAAAACAAAACATTGTTTTTGAATGTTAAAATCAATCACAAAGAGCCAAAATTACTGAACACTGCCTTCATTTGGTTGCCCTTTGTAGAACAACTGAGTCAAAATGTTTCACTGAGCATCTGTGTTGTTGGTCAGGAGGTGGATGACAATACCTCCATGATGAATCAATTTCTCATAGACCACTGAAGTAGTGTCATCACTACTTGAATATATTCATTGAAAAAAAAAATTGCACACAATGAAGGAAGCGCTGGATTCAAACGAAATTTTATTGGTTATTAAAGACAAATGACAGGATTGATTACAATATCACAGCAGCAGTATGATGTTCTGTGGAGCTGTGGTACACAATAAGATCACCTTTAGTACCTTGTTGGACCACCTCGTGCCTGGATACATACGGTGATACGGTCGGGCATAGTCATACAGACACCCACGGGCGGATCCAGGATTTTTCAAAGGGGGGGGGGGGCTAACTTTTCTGAAGGGCTGACTATACTTGTGAGTCTGAAACGCACGCTAGTAGACAGCTTTTTATTAGCAACTGAAATCATCATCATGACACTATTAATGTCTATCAGGCAGCAGCCTTTGGATACCACATTTTATCCAATCTATATTTACAGCTGAAGGGAGGGGCTATAGCACCCACTAGCCCCCTCCTGGATCCGCCTATGCAGACACATGTTGTCTTGAGCAAATTTGTCCACAGTTCTTGCAAATTACGCTCCAAATTATGAACACTGCTACATGGCGACAATTGATGTCCCATTGGTCCCATACATGCTCGGTTGGCAACAAATCAGGCCAGCGGGCACACCAAGTGTTGCAACATGACGTAGACAGTTCTGTGAACCCTAGCTGTATGTGGACGAGAGTTATCTTGATGGAAAATTGTTCTTGGGTGCCCAGTCAGGAAAGGCAGCATATGCGGCCACAGGATCTCCTGAACATATAGCTAGGCTGTCCATGTCCCTCATACCACTCTTAGTGACGAATGACAATCATATGCGATGGAACCCCAAACCATCACACTTGCACTGAGGGCTGTAGGCCGCTGTAAAGTGAGGTTGGGATTGTAGCGCTCACCTATGGTCCCCCAAACCCTTACATGGTGGTTATCTATTCCCAACAAAAGCAGGATTCATCGCTAAAGACGATAAGTCGTCAGTCCATAGAATTCCATGTTGCTCTCTGCTGGTACCATTGTAAATACAGCCGACGATGTTGAGATGTTAAAGGCACAAAACGGAAGGGACGTCCAGAATGCAGATTTGCCTCTGCTAGGCATGTGGAAATGGTTCTGGTGAGACAGGGTTCCTTTGCGAATGAAACAAACAGCGATAACTTCATTTTTTTTAATGTGAGTAGAACAATGCCATTACAGTATGTATATTATTAAAATATAACGCATTTGCATAATTGTACTGTATACAATAAATAAGACTACTGTAATTATATTTTTATTTGTATTGTTTTTAATAAACATTTGAGTGCAAAATTATGAAAATGGGGTTAAATTAATTAAACCTGGCATTATGTCTTCACAAAAATTGAGCAATTGAGTTATTTTAAGAAAACTCTCGGTAGTCCGGCTTTTCTGAAATCCGGCCTACTGGGAGCCACATTAAGGCCGGATTTCAGAGGGTTTACTGTATTAGGAAACAGAATTGTAAATTAAAATTTTCAGATATTCAAGTGTACAGAAGAATGATTTGTAGTATCACTATCTTATAAACTCAAAAGATTTTATTTCCACATATAAATAATAAAAGCCACCCATTAGAAGAGAAATTTCAGGATGTTTGTAATATGAAAATTATAATATATAATAAGAATAGCATTGAAAATTAAAGTCCTGCATATTTATATAGAAGAAGAAGATTAAATGAAAAATTATTGGAAATAGAATTTAGTTCTACTGAGAATTTAGATTTATTTATACTAGGGATGGACGGGATTGGATTTTTAAGTCGGGACGGGACGGGATTTTTTTTTTTTCCCTCCCAAAAATCAGGACAGGATCGTCCTTCCTTCAGTAAATGGGAAATAGTTATTCGGGTTTTGAAACTTGATATGGATGACAATAATAATAACAAACAAAAACATTTTTTACTTTTTATTCCAAAACTTTTTACCATGTATCTTCATCTTTACCATCTTCATCGCTAACGCCATGACGAAAACATTTTGTTGTTGATGTAATATTGGGAGATAGAAGGAAAATAAATAGTCCAGAGTATTTCTAAATGATTTATTGTAGTCTTCAGTTGCCAGGATTAATAATCCCAGCATTATTAAGCCTTTTGTTGAATTTAAATAAATCGCGAAATCCCGTCCCGAAGAAATCCCGAAGTAAAGCAAATCTTGCCCGATAAACAGGATTATAATTTTCCCGAAATATCAGGTCCTGTCCATCCTTAATTTATACAGCTGCCAAAGAGACATTAGGAGAAAGACAAGAAGCAAATGAGAAGAAAGAGTTACATATAAATGGAGCAATGAAATAGAAAAAGAAAATAGAACTATGAAAGAAAAAAAAAAAGAAAAAAAGAAAAAAAAAATGCTTAAGTATAGGAAAGTTAAAAGATAAAATCAAATATAAAGAAATACAAGTAAAAATAAAATGAATGATGATAGAAAGAAAAATTAAGTAGGAAAAAGCATGTTCAACAATTCAAACTTATCTTCAAGATACCGATAACTGGAGGTTATTGAAAAAATTGATGAGAGAAATGAAAAGCGACTGATAGAACAAATGATAAATGGCTAACTTATTTTAAAGAATTACTGAAAGAGAACAGACAAATGTTTCTAGAAGAATAGACAAAGGATATAAATGAAAGAAATACAGACGAAAATAACTTTGATATTCAATTAAAATTTAAAAATAGCAAAAATGACAATTCCCTGAAAAACGAAAGGCACATGGAATTGATGGAATACTCGCAGAACTTTTAAATATGGTGCGAATAAATTATTTGAACTATTACGAATCCTTTTTGAAAGATGCTAGAATGGAGATGAAATCTCTGATGATTGGTATATAAGAATATATATTGGTAATTCATAAAAAAAAAAGGGAATCAAAGAATAAATGTAAAAATTAGAGGAATACTGTTAAAAGCATCTTTGGAGAATAAACACGATTCACATGGACATATAAGAAAAAACAGAATTTGTATGTTTATGAATTCTTAATTAATAAATTTCATTACTTACTTCAGGAAAATCACAGTGATCAAAACTAGCTTGTAGAAAATATTTAGCTGCGGATTTGTATTTCTTGGTAGCCAGTTCAGCTAATCCAGCTGCACACTGAAGTTTGGTGAGAACAGCCTGATTTCCATCTTTTCCATGTGACTACAAAAAAATAAAAACGTACATTTCTTAGTTTGTATTTTTTTTTTTATCTTTGTATCTGTTATAAAAATATCTGTTGCATTTTAGCTTTTACTGCATTTTTATACTTTCTGACAAATAATCAATGATCAATTACTTAAAAGAAAAACATGAGATTAAGAAACGAGTATAAAATAGAAATATGTGAACATATTATGACTAAATAAACAGTTTATAAAAATAAACAGATGACTTCCATTCTGAGCAGTTGTGCCTTTCTTTCAGTTGAGAAATAATGGAAAGATCTAGTGATCCTATTAATTCATGATTTAAGACAATAGCGTTATATTAATATCTTATCAATGTTTGGAAAGATTACTGTTAAAAATAAGACCATCACAGCCATAACGCATCAATATATAAGAGGGCTATGTGAATTATCAAAGAGGAGAACAAAACAAAGTCTCTATTAACAAAGTGCTAATTAAGATTCGTAGATTACACATAAAGAAAGTTTAAATCAACTGAATCAGAGGTTTTGTAAAAACTCTAACAAATATCAATAATAACTATTTGTTCTGTCGAATATCCAGATTGAGGCCATGTGAAATGAATGTGTAACTGTTTATTTGCTAATTGATGAACCACCAACCCACTCATCAAATCATTGACCAATTGTACTTAAAGTGGGAATGGCAGAATCCTGATACAGATGTTTGTCTGTTGCTGTGCCGTCACTAGACACACAATGCTGGATATAATCAATGAATTTTCAGATGAATCCTTACCTTAATAAAAAAACTAAAAAATAAAACTAATAAGTATAATCAAAAACAAACAAATAAACAAACAGTCTCTCACCTCAGCAAATTCTGGAGTAGCTTCAGCTTTATTCACATAGCTTAAAACATGTGACCAATTCTGTAGATAAACACTGACCTATGAAGGAGCAACAAAATACTAATTAATTATAATGAATCTTCACACACTTATTCAATTACTTAAGTATTACTTGAAAATTAACACAAATTAAAAGTCTGTTTTTTTTTTTTTTACAATATTCTATCTGTATGCAGAGAAATAAGAATCACCATATATGATGAAAAACGAATCATTTAGTTGATCCTGAACTCAATGCTGTAAGGCCTGCACAGCCAAGCTAGAAGTATACTTAGAACATTTTCCACTATTTTAAGAGTCAGGGTGATGGCATATGTATTTCTTAATTACTAGGAAGACCGGCTATTGCTACAAATTTGTCCTATTTGACGGTGAAGAGAACTGTCGTGTAAAAAACTGACGGACAGCAGTTCGTTTTCCTCGCCAGGGCATTTTCTTTTCCTTGCCTTTTGGATATGGATTATGTTTATAAAAAAATGTGAATATATAAATAATAATAATGGTACATTAAAAATGCAACAATAAAAAAAAATCTTGTTCTCTTCTACTTTGCAGAAATGTAGAAAATAGATGCTGTGCAACAGATGTTGCTGAGCATGCATGAAAGTGGTAATCCAAAACCCATGTTTTTCTTCTTTTTTTCTCTCTCTCATACATATATATTACCAATGTAACCTTTCTGATTATTATAGAATGTAATGCAGTCATTACAGCAAATTGTGTATTGCTGATTAATATAAAATATTTCTGAAAAGGTTTTCATTTTAGCCTAAGTTTTTTCTTTCACTATTGTAAGATTAACTGTAGAAGAAAGATCATCAACAACTGAATGTCTTTGGAAGTGATTCTAAATCAAAGAATAAATATGATAAAGTCTTAAGAAATTTACAAATTCATCTACAATTTAATGGCTTATCAATATCCATCATATTTTGCTTCTTGAATTAACCACATAATACTGCCTTTAACAATTTGTCATTAGTATCCTTTCATACTGGCAAAGCCTTCTACGTAATCAAGAGATAATGCATTTTATCACAAGCATCATGATAATACACCACTATTGATTAGCATGTTGTTCTTTCCATTCATTTTGACCTATGCCAAATGTTCACAGTGATGGTGCACCTGTAGCATTTAAAACTGTCTAAACCTTTATTCATTTATTTATTTTTCTTTTACTCTTCTTATTTATTAAAAAAAAAAAAAAAAGTGTTTTTTCTTTTCTTTTTTTACTAAACTTCCACAGTAAAAAAATCCTGAAATTATTGAGAATATCCGGTTTTGTTTTTTTTCATGTAAAAACCTTTAACTTTTCTTACAATGGAGGAACTAGGAAATGAATAAGCTTTTCATTATAATTATAAATGAAATAGTTTGTTAAAAACTTAACGTCTTCTGTTTAGACCAAATTATTATCTTTTCCATCTTCTTGTATCCAATAGAATTATTATAAAGTTATTTATGCATCACTTTACTACAAACTGTTTTATTTTTCTAATCTCCAGACATATAAAGCTTTTCAATCAAAAAGTAAAGATTATTGATGCCAATTCTCATATACACCACTTTTGGTTGATTCTGAGCACATTAATACAAAAATACCTATAGGATAACCCTTTGTCTTCTAAAGACCTGCTTAGGATAAGATAGGATAGGAAGAATATTTTTGGAAACATAAAAAAAAAAGAAGAAAATATAAAATACAATCTCAAAAAAAAATTATTTACATAAGTACTTTAATAACATGAAAACGAAAACAATTCAGCACCTGAATTGTTCATTTTCATGTCTTTTCACAGCACGTTAAACTTATTCCTTACCTTAATAACATTTAAACACATGTTGACAACATGTTTTCCACTAGTACAGTAATCCCTTGCACGTGAGTAACACTTTAAGGCATTGCTCAGATCACCACAATCGAGATAATGATCCCCCAAGTCATCATGGCCTCGCCTAAGGAAGAAGAATATGTAGTAACAATTTCACATCTTACTGAATTGTGTACTAGTTAAATTACAGTAACATCAACTTTAAATTATTTTATTACAGTAACAAATTATACAAGCATTCTAAAAAAAACTTAAGAAAATTTAAAATAAACTTATTAAAATTTACAAAAACAACAGCAACAGAAATTTCATAAGATTATATTTGATGATCTATTTTGGATTCTGGGTTTGTTAATTTTCACACATTTATAAATATAAAATAGCATGGAAAGAATTGCTGCAGTAGGCCTGTTCTAGACATTTCCACAGTCAAATTCACGTATTTTATTATTTTGATTTTCTATCAACATTAAAGAATGTTTTATTTACTTATTTATCAACATTAAGAAATATTTAACAATATTTGCATTTTTATTTTAATTGGGCATTTGATATAATTAAAGGATGTCAGCTTCAACCATTCACAGTACAATGATATAATGATGATCATTAACAATAAAAACACAGTTTATCTGGAATGTTTGCAAATCCATGATGAAACAGACCAGGGCTGCCAGATAGTTGGAGACATTTATGGCCTTATACACACATGAAAAATGCAAATACACAGAAATTATCTACAAAACACTGCAAAACAGTGTCACCAGATGTGAACTGCATTGCATTTCTGTGTTATAATTCTCAAAGTCCCCTCCCAATTTCAGTAAATTATCAACCAGTATTAAAAAACTCAGAATACTAACTGTAAATCTCTCACTTACAAATCGTCAACCTCACTATTATACACTGTTTAGAATGCTGAATTTTTGGTTGTAGAAGAGAAATGAATCTTCATACATTTGATTCCCACAAGTGCTCTTGAATTGCAATATCATTTGATGAATAAATAGTACACACATCCTCAAAAAGGTCCCCCCCCCCCAAAAAAAAAAAATAGCCAAAATTGTTCAATTTGGCCATGAAAAGATCAAAATGGCAACCCTTACACAGACTAGTTTAATTCTACTATGATTTTCGAAATTCCCTGTTAAACCTCTGCTGCACAACCAGAAATCTGCTGATTGTAGCTGGGAAAGTGATGATGAATTGCCAAGACAGTTCAGGAAACAGCCACAACAAAACTACTATAACAGAAAAGTTCCCTAAGTAACCCTTAGTAAAATTTTCTCAAGCATTTTGTTAGGGTTTTCTAAAATACATCAATTCTGACAACGCTAATACAATTTTGTAATACAGTAAGTTGTGATATCACAACAGGCCAGTGCATTTGAGGAAGAGTGCAGTGGGCTATTTCTTCTTTAAAATACTGAAGGCTTAGTAGAGGATAAAAAGTCTCATTATTTACTGTGTAATAAACTGAACATTCGATTCAGTATATTATAAAAATATAATAAAACCACATCCATAGTACAAAAGTTTCCCATATTTTTTTTTTTCCTATTTTCCTGTTTTTTTCCCCTTTCTTTTATAATTAATTAAAAATCATTTAAATTTAATATATTAATTATTTATAGGAAGATTCCTCATCATGAATGTGCCGTGTGAACTGACAGCATATGAGATATGAATGGGATACAACTGTTTTAATGGGCGAACATCTTTCACCATATTTCTTCTTGGTATGTACATTTTGAGTTTTCAAATTTTGTCGGCCTTTAAAGAATACATTTTTATTTTTAAAACAATCATTTCAAGTAGGCCCTACATTTATTATCTATTAATAGCCCCAAATAGTTAAGAAATTTTAGGTAAAATGTTCATATTTTTAAAAATATCCAAGATTTGATGACTTGACATCATTTGATATGATGTATTTCTACAACATTTAAAGAGTTTCGCCTGCTTGAAATCCCATTCAATGTCCATCTTTTCAGATTACCATTAATCCTTTTTGTATTTCGTATGTTTTATTTCCAGTTCATTTTAATGCGGCAATTGAAAGTGAAGGTGGGATGTTATTAATCTTTAATAGTAAAATTAGCACTTCTCTGAGTTTCCCTCCAAAACTGAATCTCATCTTACCTTGTCCAATCTTTATTTCTCATATTTATGAGAACTCTTTTAAGAGATGTGCATTATATATGAATGGTAGAGGAGTGATGTTATTCCTTTGAACTATTATAAGTAAGTCTCAGAAGCATTCCATATACTAAATTGAAATTTAGGGGCCTTTCCACTAAATTGATTTGCAAATTAAGATTAAATCTTGGGATAAGTTCTAAATTTAATATATCATGAATATACAGAGACCTTGGAATCCTAATTAAGATGTTAAAAACCAAAATTTTTGAATTGATTGTGATATATATATATACATAACAAATAAAGAAAAAGAACGACAAAATTTATTAAACATTACTCCTTGATATCTTTTTTCTTTTAATTGTTGCATAATTTTGAGGACAAAGTCACTAGGCAAGTCAACCACAATTCACAGCAAGGATTTTTTGACAATAAATTACAATAATTTCAATTTTATTTACTATAGCCATATACTGATAGAAAGAAAACTTAGAAGATCCATCCATATGGTTGTATGTGTGTAAAGAACGATCAGTTAATTTAAAGCATTATATTTTACAATATTTTAATAATTTTATGTATTTTGAATATGAATATATGAGGGGCATTCAAAAAGAAACAAGCCGGTGACAGAAGGGTAAATCATTGCATGTGTAACCAAGATTGATTCCGACACTAGTGAGTGCGGAAGTTCCCAGCCTGTCGCTAGAGGGTCACGGGTGCAAGTCCTGTAACTAAGTTAGCAGAAGCATGCGTCAATCGTCCAACGTGGTCATTTGTATTGTAAGCAGTGAAACAGTGGAATGGAGGCGTCCAAAGAAGAGCAAAGAGGTGTTGTTCGTTTCGTGACAGCGGAAGGAGTAGGGGAAACAGACATTCATCGAAGAATGTCACAAGTGTACGGTGAACACTGCATGTCTCTTGCAAGGGTAAAGACGTGGCACAATCGCTTCAGGGAAGGACGTGTGTTGTTAGCCGATGATGCACGGTCTAGAACACCACATCGCATTACCGATGACATCATCCAGATGATTGATGGACTCGTTACCCAGGACTGAAGAGATACAGTGAAAGCCGTAGCCGCCGAGGTCGGATTGAGTGTCGGAAGTGTTCACACCATCATTACGAAAAGATTGAACTGGCAGAAAGTGTGAGTCCAATGGGTGCCCCACAGTCTTCAACCACAACAGGAAGCATGTTGAATGGCCCACTGTATTGACGATCTGCAGTGCTACGCCAGTGAAGGGAATGAGTTCCTGGCACGAGTGGTGGCTGGAGATGAGTCTTGGTGTCATCACTTCAAACCAGAATCGAAACGACAAAGTCTCCAGTGGAAGCATCCAGGGTCACCATCACAAAAAAATCCAAGGCCATCCACACAAGTGCAGGAAGGGTTATGCTGATCTTCTTTGACCAAGACGGCCCCCTTCTGATAGATTTCCTGCAGCCCAGGACAACAGTGAATGCCCAGAGCGTTACTCGCAAACCTTGACCACCCTTTGCCAAGCGATCAAATCGAAACGACCAGGCAAGCTCACCCGTGGGGTCATTCTGCTCTACGACAATGCAAGGCCCCATACGGCCAACACAATCACGGCACTCTTGCAGAAATTCAAGTGGGAGGTTCTCGATCACCCTCCATACAGTCCAGACCTCTCTTCCAGTGATTACGCCAAAAATCCTGTGATTTTTGGTCCCCTAAAAAAGGGGCAAACAATTCACCTCGGACAAAGACGTCATGCAGTACGTGCGGAACTGGTTCACAACGCAGCCCCAGGAATTTTACGAGACAGTCATTCACCGCCTTGTGTCGCAGTGGGCCAAGTGCCTCAACAGCCAGGGCCAATACTTCTGACATACAGGTACTGGTTTCTGTTCCTAGGCCTCCGGCTCGTTTCTTTTTGAATGCCCCTTATATTTTTAATGTATTTTCTTTTTTTTGACTCAAAGTACATTCTATTCAAAAATATTAATCAAATTTAATGCCCTCAACACAGCATCTGTATTTTAATCAATTAACAGGAAGTTTTAATTCTATATCTGATGGTGAAGTATTTATCCCTAAATAATTTTAATTGTTTGGTAATAGTTCATTACTGGAGGAAGTAACTCTTGAATATAAAAAGATGATTTCTCCTATAAACTACAGGGTAAATCTACTGGCCTTAGAACTATCTAGTCTAATAGGTAATAAATTTTAGCTTAAGTCAGTGTTAAGTTTAAGGGAAACTAGTAATTTAATTAATACCATACAATTCTACAATGTAGCTATGATTTTTAAAAATTTTCATTCTCTCATAATTATTTGTGTTCAAGAAATTGATAAATATGTATCACAAACAATTTATATTTCTTACACAATATTTCAAATTAAAAATATATGTAGATTTGTTTTTATTTGAAAAACCAACATTAACGTAGTATCATAAAACAAATCACGATTAATCAAAATTTTCCTCTTACGTCAACACAAGAATGTTTAGGTTAAGGCTGGGGGTTCTTTTAATATTGATATGACAAAACACACAAATGCTTACATTTAACTCAACCCATTCAAACAAATGCTCATATTCACGCAAAGCCTATAGTTAGACCTGAAATAAACAAGGAAAGAAATAACTTATTTATATTCACCTAATACTTTCTTTAATTGAGTTGCTTTTGTAGTTCTTTAGATCTGTATCAAGTTTTTCAAGCTTTAGAGCTGCTTTTTTTGATTTTCCTTCAATCCATTGAGTATCCAATGGTGGGATATTATTACCAGCTCCACCTGTTACATCAGGTAAATTTGATGCTCTGTAAAAAAGATACAAAGAATCTCATATTAAAATTTAAAATCTATTCAAACAAAGAAACAATCAAAACAGATAAATACAAAAAATAGTTAGATACAAACAAACAAACAAACTAATCAAGAAATGTATTCAAGTTTTCTCACTAAGGAGTACAACACTAATAAAATAAAATTAAAAAAAAAATACAATAGAAAGAAAGTATTTGCCAAAGTATAAGACACTTTTTTTCTGCTACAAATTTGCGTCTTGTATGTCAAATGTATAAATTTTATTTTTTCAAAAATGGATGTGTCTTTTACGCTGGCAAAGACGATATAAAAATTATATATGACTATTTACTATAATAAGTAATGAGATGGAGATTGTGATTCAGAATATATTAAACTTTTGTTATTGTACTCTGTCTAAAATTAATGTTTTTAAGTTTTTTTGGAAGCACATCTACATACAGTGTAGCTTGTTCTGCACTGAAGTACACAGAGGACAAGGCCACAAAAATTTATAAACGGCCGTGATTGAGTGCAAGTTTAGTTCATGTTTCTCATATCTCAAACATTTATAGGTTCTTTATTCAGCTGTTTCATTTATTGATTTGATGTTTTGAGCTGTTTTGGTAAACAATTTGGTCTCACCCATTGTTGTTTACTTTCTTTTGCATTTTATTCTATCAATGCTCTTTTTTACGTTTTCAAGAAAAAATAAATCAAAATCAAAATTTTTTCTTTTCAACTCCCTGTCCCATCAATAATTAATTATCAATAAATAATTATATATTATTAATTTATTTTAAGGTAACCAAAACTTCATATAAAACTACAAAAACAAATATGCAATAGCATATTGATTGAAGAGAGATTTCTCTTCAATGAATATGCTGTTGAAAGTTTGTTTTTGTTTTTTTCCATAAAAATACTCTAAGGAGAATCTGGTCAGTTTTATAATTATTTTCTATCATACATTTCCTATTCTATGCAATCCTTATTTCTCTCTTATTATTGCAATTGTACAGGTAAATTAAGGTAAACCTTTTCCTATGGTTGGGAAGTAACGTGTTATTAGTAGTAACTTTTTGTAGTAACAATCAGTAACACAGTTACTCAATTAAAAAAGTAACGGCAACTCATTACTTTTATTCGTAACAGAGTAACGAAAATGCATTACTTTTTTGGGATTACTTTCACACCAAGCTATTCGGAGGTTTGGCAAGAGCTGTTTCAAAAGCGCCGTATCAGTTATCGGGACATAGTGTTGCTCAAGATCTTTTCTATGAAGATTATCTTAGGAACTAAATCCAAATCTCATCTATGGTCTTATCCCAGTCATTCTTGTTTGAATCGTTGACTAAGAAACACCGATTTTTACGAGTCTGTTGAGTGGTTTACTTCAAAATGCAGAAGGCTACTCTCGAACAGTTAGCATTATAAAATGGAACTTTCATTTGAAACAAAGATGTCTGGTAAAAAGTAATGTTGTAAGAAACTTCATATACATTTAAAAAACGCAAATTACTAATGCGATCATACGATTCCTTTGTTTGCAATGACGCCATTGTAACCTGCGTAAATAACTGCCTTGGTAGATGCTTCCAAGAATTTGAAGTAAACTATTATTGGAAGTTAATAATTTTTAATTATAAATGTGAAACTTTGCATTTACATTTACGTCTAAGAGGCGATCTTTCCATCAAGAATTTTGGTAACCCTGCATCTAAATGTGATTAAGCCGATGTTTCACATTGAATAAATCTAATTTGATATAAATATTGCTTGCTAATAAAGGAAGATGCTTATTTGTTTATTTTAAATATTCTTTGATAAATAAAGAAATATGTATCCGAATGTCTGTGAGCTAACAAAAATTTCTTTCTATTGCTTGATTGTAATAAAGAACTATAAAACGTGTCATCAAAATTTAGAGAAAAACATGCTCTTTACTTTTTCCAAATTGCCTTCAAAAGGATCAACATATTTCAATTGTGATAAAAAAAAGAAAAATGATGACAAAATAATTTCATTTTAAAATACGTTCTCTTTTAAAGGAGAAACAAAATCAAAAACTTCCTCAAATGTGTTGATTAAAATTTAATTAATGGAAAATAAAAATAAAGGGTTTATTTAAGCTCAGGAAATAACTTAGCCTAATTCATCAAAAATAATTCATATATTTTTATAAAATATCTTATTTAGTTTCTTTGATTTGTAATTTTATTTTTGTAACGTAAATAAATATATCAATGAATGAAAAAAATAGCTTAAATAAGAAAATTGGTAAAATAAAATTCGGTGCTAAGAAATTAATTATTTTAAAAATGCATTAAAAAAAAAAAAAAAAACTTTTGACAGTATCATTTAAAATATAGGAATGCAAAATAATCAGCGTGGATTATTTGATTAAATACGAGTGCTATTGAATAAATAAAATTTCAGATTCCCAACATAATAATAAAAAAAAAAAAATTTGAACAATTAACCTGAACTATTAATTTGAAAAACTAACTTTTTAGTGCACCGTGAAGCAAAAAAAGATTGAGAAGACTGCTCTACAGTATATATAAATTAAGAAGAAAAAAATTCTAAATAAAATAAAATAAATTTATACATTAATTTTGTAATATAATCAATCAATTTTTATAACGTAATATGACAATTATAACAGTTTTTTTTTAAATATAAATTCTTAATATGCTTTTAACAGAATATCATTTTTTTTTTTTTTTGGTTGTTAAAAAGTAACTGTAACTCAGTTATGTTTTAAAAATAACTTGCCCAACCCTGCCTTTTCCTTTATCACCTATCCCAGCAAATCAATTTCCTGTTATTGCATATTTAACTCAACTGATTACCAAACAATATCTTTTCCTGGCACTTTTCTTCAGGTTACCACAATAAATTCAATATAAATCATTTAAAAGAAGTTTTTTATCTATTTACATCAATACATTTCGAAGGTCGATTGATTTTGAAGTTCTGCATACAAGAATTTAGGAAAACAATAGCAACAGTATTATAATCAAATTATCATAGCCTTTGTCATACATGAAAGTTTTTTGATGATTATTCTGACACATATATTTGTCTTATTTAAAAAAAATTATCTTGAATAGATGGGACTATATTAGAATCATTTTGGCAGATAGGAAAATATCAACAAATGAAATACCCTGCGGCATCTTGGACTTTTCTGTAGATCTGTTGATACATGTTGACGTTGTAAGTTGTCTGAACATAGGCCAAAGCCATCTTCAGGGCTTCTATTCTTAGGGAAGGACAGTGGTCCGCTATGTAAATCAGCCGATACAGTTTGGCTAAGCCAGTGTAACTGTTTGCATAGGCCTCTAAGTCCTGCAACAACAAAAGAAATGAATAGTAATTTTTTTATTAAAGTAAAATCTTATTGTTTTTTAAACATGCAAAATAATTAATAATTTGATTTTTATTTTGATACTATCAACATAATAAAGAATTTAATTCTATGGCATTTTATTTATTTTATTATTTTGAAAAACTTTACAACAGCTTTCACCCAATAAAGGTTAAAGTATTATCCTCAAATAAGGACAATATTAACTCCTGAAAACAAGACAATAAAATAAAGCATTTTCTTGCACTTAAAATAATTTATAATAAACTTACAAATAGTAGTTATTTTAATGTGGAATTAACAAATCTAATTATGCAAAAAAGAAAATGGCTTAAACTAAAAAGGAGAGGAAAAGAAAAAGAACTATTTATATAAACGTAAGAGCAGAATAAAATAAAGGATTCTCACCATGGTTGTATTTTCAACCAAAAAATGTTCTTCTTCTGTGTTATCATTTTCTTCAGGAGGAGCATCTACCTGCATTGGCTCCACTGAACTCTAGAAAATTAAACAATTGAAGCAAAATTATAACTTTTAAAGTTATCTACTTTTATCAATGATTTAACAAATAAACTTTCAAAAACTTCCCAATGAACACACCAATTAAAATCATAAATTAAAGTCTAAAATAAAAACATTATAAAATTACTAGCATGAATAGTTTCGTTTCAATCACTTTTTTTCAAGGTTGGTTTGTTCGGTTTATGAGAAGATGAGACCTAAGTTTACAAAAGGGGACAACTTTGGCTCAGTGACTTAGACAGAAAAGATCATTCACTTTCTCCCCAACGCCGACAACATGATTTCTTTCAAATCGGTAACGCTGATCAAACGTTTTTATGTATAAAATTAAGTAAGTTAATAATTACTATTTTGTGAATACTGTATTACAGAAATAAAAATTGCTATTTACAGCAATTTTCAACCATATTTCTTTACTTTGATTTTCCTTAACATTCCAATTCGCAGCGTATTTTATCCCCCTCCCCATTTTTGTATTAGGAAATTAAAAAAAAAAAAGGGGGGGGGGGTTATTTGAGTAAATACGGTAATTCTCATCATCTCCTGAAGAAGGCGCAAGCAACCAAGCCGAAAATATTGAGTAAAACAATTAGTGAAATATCATTATGTTTTTAACAATTAGAGAAATGTCATTGATGCATTTGTATCATACATTAACATTATTAATAAGAATTTGGTGAAATTCATTGTTAGTTTTTAAAAAATTGTGAAAAAAGGAATAATGTATTCCCTTTATACATTTTATTTTGTATTACCTGAAGAAGAATAGTCTTGAAGACAATTCGAAATATTGTGATAAAGAAGAAGTATACAAGAAGATATTTGTCTTTAATGGATTTATAATATCGTTAAGTATTAATAATACATATATAAATACATTACAGGGAAGATAATTACAGAAGGACTGTTTATATTGCTTGGTGACATTAACAACTTACTCCGAGTAAGTTTTAGAATTTACTGGGTATCTATTTTCTGATAGTCATGCCAACATTGCAAAACAAACTACAACAGTGTGCAAATTCATTGGGGCTAATACAATTGTCATCATTGAGTTGTTTTATCTAACAGTCCATTTTCCATAAATTTTCAATGGGGTTTCAATGGAGAATTTGCTGTACATTTAAGCACACTTCATCTTGTTTGCTCAAGTAACTTCTTTACTAACTGCAATAAGGCGCCAGGTCATGATGAATTGGCTTTTCCATCTGCAAAGGACTGAAGCTCAATGTTACAACTCTTTGCTTTTAGAATATCAATGTGTTTTGTTGAATTCAAGATGCTGTCAAATGGGATTAGACTTTCATGCTCACCTGATGTGAAATACCTCCAAATAATGCTTCTCATGCTGCTGAAAGTGCTCAATTCTCACCGACTTGTCATCACTTCTTTGGGCAACATTTGCTCTGTGTCCCTAAACAACAAAATGTGTCCCATCTGAGAAAACTATGTCTTTTCCAGTCTTCACAACTTCAAGACTTAAACTTGTTTGTAGACATTTTTTTTTTTCTTCATGGCAAAAGTCAACAATTGGTTTCCATTGGCTTTCTTGTCTTCCAGCAACAAGAAGACAGGACTGCACAACTGAGACATCAATGTCCACGTCAGTATACAAAATATCTCTCTTGAAGGTCCTTATTTGTCTTGTATGGATTGATTTTATTATGTGAAGTAAAATTTGGTAGTTGTTTTTCCTACACCCCCCCCCACCAGCCCCAAGTTCTTTTCTTTTTGGGGAAACAACAAAGAGATCCAGACTCCTTGTGTAAACTAACAATTCTGGAGTACTACACATTCCTACACCAACAGTAGATACTATTTCTCTAGCATTCATAGATGTGTGTTCTTTGAGAGCAAGAAATTCCGTCTGCTTCTTTGAAGTAATGCCCATTAATAAACAACAGAATTTGCCAAACAGAAAGCAAAAGAAAGACACTAGCACTAAACTGTCAACACAAACCACTCAAACTTCGTTCTTTTGATATGGGCTTTCTACAATAGTCTAAAGCAGATATAATTGGTTTGAACAGAAATCAGTTGTTTGGTTGGCAAAATTAGAAAAATTATTGCTTGTTCAATTAATTTGCACGATAATGATAGGTGGAAGTTTTTCAAATTTATATTTGAACACTATATTAGGAATTCTAATACATTAAGCAAAGCTTTTAAGAAAAATGACTATTCATAATGATTATAAATTTATTTCAAACAATGATTTATTTTTCTTTCTTTCTTCCCGCTTGTAAATTACCATGTAAAAAAAAAAAAAAAATGTCTTTGAGGTTTCGGTTGATCATTGGTTTTAGTAACATTATTCCAAATTTTTGCAGTTTGGATCCTGCAAAATAAATGAATTAATAATGTATCTGATGCAATAGGGAATGATGATCAGTCAATTATTTAATTATATACTTTCAGGTTTGGTTGAATATCTGACAGCATACAGTCTTTAGCACTCAAAATACTTTGCAGCATGGACCAGAAAAATAAACAATGGCTGTAAAAGTCTTTAAGCCAGTCAGAAGATTCTTGTTAAGAATGCCGACTCTCGTACTGTCTCCATCCTTAAATACCCTTACTAAGTTTGAAGATCTATCTAGCCGTTCAATAGCGTTAATATGGAGGGTGTCACCTCCTTCAATTGATGAGTCTTGATTATCTAGGAAAGTAGATTAAAAATCGAAATTCATCTGCTTTTATAAATAAATACAGGGTGTGGAAAAAGTTCCCGCAATTTTTAAAATTATTTCAACAGTAAAAAAATACCGCGCAACAAATTAAGTCTATCAACAAAATGAATGATAACGTTTATTAATTTAGTAACAATAAATAAAATCCAAAACATTTACATCAAATGCTCAAAATTGCCTCCTAAGGCTTCAATACATTTACGGAGTCGCTTTCGAAAAGTGCCGACGTTGGTCGTTCATTCTTCCACCGTAATCCAGTCCCAGGCACATGTTAGAGCCGTTTTGAGCACGTCAACGGTGGCGTATCGTGTTCCCGAGATTTTTTGCTCCATGATGGACCATACTGAGTAGTCCATTGGGTTAAGATCCGGTTAAGTTTGGTGGCCAAACATCCTTGCCCCAAAAGCTGGGAAACAGCTCAACCCACACAGCGATTGTCGAATTGGCAGAATGTGCTGAAGCCCAGACCTGCTGAAGTGTAAATCCTTCTGGGCTGAAGTGCTGTGCCGCCCACGGTTCCAGTACATCACGGAGGACACGCTGCTGATAGCTGGCGGCTTTAATTTTGACGTTCCGCTCGATGAAGACCAGCGGCGTCTTTCCCATGGCGCAGATGCTGGCCCATACCATGATTGAGGCCGGAAAATGGCTGCTGACGATGGTTTTCACGGCAGCGATCTTCTGCTGACCCTTCTTGAGCAGTTGACGATGATTTTGGTGGTTGTGAATCGGCTCGACGGAGAAAATCTTCTCGTCGGTAACTTTTGCCTTCATCGCTTCATTCAAGTAGTAAACTCGTGCAATCTTGTAGCTGCGGAGTTTCAGCTTCTTTCTGATGATGTGGCGAACGCTTTTCTCATCGATGTCAAGTTCTTTAGCCATCTTGCGCATCGATACCTCCGGATTGCGGCGAATTCGACAATAGACCTTGTCGATGTTCTCCAGAGTTGTCGCGGTTGTCGGACGGCCACTCCGATGACGGTCCGCGGTCCCCCCAGTCTCCTTGTAACTTTTCACGGCATCATAGACGATCCTCTGCTTGAAACCGGATGTGCGAATAATGTCAGATGTCTTCATTCCAGTTTTGTGCCACTCAACGACTGTGACATGTACATTTTCACGATCCATAACGACAGTACAACTGAAAATAAACAAATAAATAAAACATATTCTGGGCCAAAATTAACCGTGGAATTCAATAAAATTATTGAAGTCGACATAAAATTGCGATGACAATGCCAAAACCTCGCAAAAATAAAATTGCGGGAACTTTATCCACACCCTGTATACATATAAAAAAATTGAAAGTGGTTTGATTTTAGTGATTATATATTATAAAAACAAAACAAAACAAAAAACTTGGAGCAGTAAAGCAATTAAAATTTTTTGTATTACATCACTTTTAGTAATGTTATTATAATGTTCAAAGTAGAATACAAAATTAAAAAAAAAAAAAATACAATATGAATAAGTAATGTGGAGACTGATAATATTTTCTTTCTTTTCATCAATTTTGGCCAACTATGGACCACGGGCTAACCCTACCTGACAACGTCAGGGTGAGGCTAGGAAATTCCAGAAGGGGGACGAGATTCACATCCTGTCCAGAAGAATCCTGAGATAGTAATCCTTTCCCTTCCAGAATAATTTTTAAAAAAACTGTTATGTCTAATCACATAGCCAAGAAATTTTGTTTTTCTTTTCTCAATTTCCTGTATTAATTTTCTCTGTTCTTCCAAAACCTCTTGATTCGTTTTCCTATGGGTCAATCCATACCAAGCGGTCCAGCACTGGTTGCTCGATCATTATATATAAAAAAAAAATGATTTTTTTACTGTTGTTACCCCTATGCATGAGTACTTCAAAACAGGCATTTTTTTTTTTTTTATCTGACTTCGTTTAAAAATGGCGTCCATTTTTGCTTTATGGTTTCCGGCATTTCAAGACAGTTGCGGTAAATTTGATAACTCAGCTAAGAAAAATTATGATAGAAAGCTGTGGTAAAAAACATTTTCAGCACATTTCAAACTACATTTTATGTCCTATACCTTTTTACCTCATCTCTAATGCAAATGGCTGAAATTTAGAATCGAAACTGATATTCGCTTTTGAACAAAAATCTAAGTTACAGGGGTTTTTTTAGCAGAAAGGAATAAAATTGAAAAACTATAAATTTTTTTGAGAAAAGATATACATTCAAAGTTTTAGTAAAAAATATTTGAGCTCTGTTACTGGCTTCCTAATTTAGTTATAGCTCTTGAAAAATGCTCGTTTTTCATTTTTTTCGAAGTTTGAGCCCCAATATTTTTGGTGGGGGACCTAATAAAAATTTGATATTTACAGAATAAAGAGAACTTTATGAGA
>JAFIDM010002131.1:73828780-73840828 GCA_023159025.1 Thereuonema tuberculata | reverse complement strand
CCGAAATGCACTGGGCGGTTTTGCCTCATGCTCCTTACAGTCCGGACTTAGCCCCCAAAATGATTATTATTTGTTAGTGCCCCTTAAAGCTCGTCTGAGAGGGAAGAAATTCAAGATAGATGAAGCACTAAAGAAAAATGTCCTGCAGTGGGTACGACAGCAGCCCAATTCTTTCTATGACAAAGGAATGAGGGAACTGCCACAACGATGGCAGCAGTGCTTGGTTGATCAAGGGGAACACTTTGAAAAACTGACTTAGTGTGGTGCTTGTGGGACTTTCCATTTCCTCTATAGAAATAAAAGTCTCAGTCAATCTTGAACCATCCTTGTATACAGGGTGGTCCAAAAGGTGACGTCCAGAAATTTTGTTTGGATTCCTGACATCTGGGGTACCAGGAAATACCCCATATATGGACCTTTGTTTGTGTAGTTTTCGAGTTACGAGTTGTTTTGTAAATTTTCGAATTTTCGATCGAACCAACTTCAAACTGGTGTTTGTTGCAAATTATGCAAAGTGTTTTGAGTTTCTGTTTTGTAGCATAGTCCTCATAACATGTACTGTCACACATAAAATACCCAGCGTCCTACCATTAATGTATGTTATAGAAATTACGATCGAAACGAAAGAATGTAGGGTAGAGTGAGGCAGAGTGCAATTTTTAACATGCAATTAAAAATTAAAAACAACGTTCCAATACTTAGAAGGAAGTGGAAAAACTTCGCGAGACCCTAAGCGTTAAGTATCATCAAAAACCTATGGTGCTGAATAGGCCTGTTTTAGCCGACATCTGCCTTCAAATGTACAAACGTGAAACTGGCTGAGGTGTTATTAGTGGTTATGTTGTCATACACAAGATTATGAAGCAAGGAAATTTCACAGTTACGAAGTTACATTACAAAGTTACCGAGGATTGACGAAAGATTGGAAAAGAACGTACAATGTACTGAATGTTATGATATTATAGCGGTATTATCCAGAGCCACCCAGAGACTTTTGGTGGCCTGGGGCAACGTTTGGATTTGTGCCCCCTTCTTACCTACAGATGTAGCTTTAGATGTGACCCAGCCCCCGACTTAAACATCCAGGGCCCGTAGGCACTTGATATTTGTGGCTCCCCCATCCTGAAAATCTACAACCAAAAAAATAAAAAAGGAATCTCCAATTCAACAACCAAAAAAAAAAAAAAAAAAAAAAGGACAATCCTATTTTAACAACCAAAAAAAAACAAACAAACAATCCAATATGGCCAGGCCCCTTGGCTGGCTGAGCCCCTAGGCCCAGGCCTTCTGAGCCTAGGCGGAAATCCGGACCTGATGTGGCTCCTCTTTGAGCTATTTTTATGGGGCCCAGGGCAGTCTGCCCATTTTGCCCCCCCCCCCTCTGGGCGGCCCTGATATTATCGACACATAAGAGTTATGTTGGGTATTTCAAGGGGGAGTATTCCAAAGAAAGAAATCAATTACAATTTTTTTAAGTAACTTTATTTTAAATTAAATATTTGAAATGTCCCCCTCCTGCTTCAATACACAGTCAACAACGCCTGACAAAATTTTGTTTTTCAAATGTCGAAAGGCAATTGCATTTGCTCTGATTCTTATTTCGGCCTGTTGTAATTGTTCTTGCAGCTCTGCTTCGGTGGTCGTTTGCATGCATACACCATTTCTTTGCAATATCCCCAGAGAAATAAATCAATTGGGTTTAAATCTGGTGAACGTGCAGGCCAAGGAATCCGGCCGCCACGCCCAATCCACCTTCTCGGGAATGTTTGATTAAGGTGCTGTCGTACCTCTCTTGCATAATGGCAGGGAGTACCATCATTTTGAAATATCATGTGTCGTTGAGTCACTAAGTTTACATCCTCCAATAAGTCATTTAAGTTATCTCATAGAAAGGCTAATTATTGGGCTCCGTTTAACCTAGCTGGCAATTCCCGACCACAAATTGATACTGTATCGTGTTTGAAAATTAGCTGACCTTACCATGTGTGGGTTTTCAATGGCCCAATGGTGATAAATGTGCGTATTAAATATTCCCATTCTGTCAAATCGTGATTCGTCTGTCCACGGGATTTTATCAAAAAACTCAGGATCCTGCTCAGTTCTGTACAACATTGTTTGGCAGAAAGTCACTCGTCTGGCATCTTCTTCAGATTGTAGTTGTTGCACGCTTTGCATATGAAATTCGTGGTATCCCTCTGAAAACACACCAAAGAAAGGAAATTGTAATGCAAGGCATCGCTTAGATACAGGTTTGTCAGTTTCACCAAACCTTGGTTTGTGATCGTCACAAGTACGAATAAAAGCAATCGATCACTCGCCGTTCATCTGGCATGCAACCCGCTACTATACGGTGGCGTAAATAAGAATGTAGCGACAAAATCAACGTAACTCACTTGACTTCAGTATCCTTAGAACTGAGGTTTGTGGTACCCCACGAATCCTTCTCGTGATTGCTCTGGTGCTAGTAATTGGATCATGTTCCACGACTTCATCCCTAACATCTGGATCCACTCTGGCTACTCCTTCCTGGAATTCAAAAACATGATTTTGGGACATTTAATTTTTAATTTTGGAGTGACTGATATTTTTGTCGTACTTGGAAGATCATTGTAATATGATGTACCTGTGTTAAACAGTTTAAAAAATAATTTTAAAATGTAGGCAATATTTTTTTTTTTTTACAATTAATTTTGTTGACCTTATTTTATTTTGATCGTAGTTACAAACATGCACACACAAACCCTATACCTTAAAAATTACAAGGCTACTGACTTTATTTAATGAAACTGACATTTTGCAATTTTTTTGTTTAACAAGTATATATTTTTATTTTATCACAGTTACAGTAAGATCATTTACCATGCTTTATTTCACTTATGATGTAGACAGATTAATTTTTCCAAGCACAACTGGCGAGCTTCATGTAAATTAATCAGTTTTGAATGCTAATACCAAAATAAACTGGAATATCTTTAAACTAAGCAATGCTAGAAGTGGAAAAGCACTGCATATCGGTATTTTAAGATTATTTGAAGAAAAGCTGAAAGTAATTTAACTTGACATTGGTTTCAAAGCGTTCAACCAGAAAAGAAACAGAAGGGCTAATTTTCCCTATGCAAGAACAATTCCTACCTGTGAATGTTATAAAAACAAAGGTAGAATAAATTGCTACTGACAGTGAATATAGATAAAAAGTGCCTGCTATAAAATGCCTCTAATTATTAATAGTATCATTATCATACCGCAGCATTGATTAAAGTTACATTAAATATGATTTACAAATTTTCTAAAACATTCAAGAACATATTGTAAAAAATTAAAAAAAGACTAATTTTATGCGATTTAAAAATTTAATGGAAAAAAATTAAAGCGTAATATGTCTCCTCTTCAAAGCTTTTGAAGCAATCCCAAAACTATTACAAAAATATTTGTAATCATTAATTCTTCTGCTGTTTTGACAGAGCCTTGAAGCCAAGGCAGTGACCTACCATAAGGCTGACTTGTGTAAATGTGGGTTCTAATCCCTCAGCTGTTTTAAATGTTTGACTTTCTTCTGTTTTGTCTGTTTCTGGAGGTATAATGTAAACTGCCTTCTACTGTGTATCCTGAGCAATGATTGTTGGGCTATATACTGCCCAAAGGCATAGCCTAATTGCCAAGAATTCAAGCATTTGAAAAAGAAAAGAAAAAAAAAACGCTTTAAATATTTTAATATCAAGATAGTTCATTTTTTTTATAAAAGTTACCTTTTATTAGATAGAAAAATCTAATCATATTTTTGAGACACGTGATAATTGTTAGGTTTTTGGATCATAACTTGAGCTGGCGAGACTCAAAAGTTATAAATGAATGGCCAAATTCAGAACCCAAGATTCGACTGTGACTTATTTAATTATTTTGATAATTGTTTATCTTTAGCAACAATTTATGCATGGTACATTTGAGAAAACCATTAAGTTTACTTCTCTGACATACAAATGATATATTTAAAAATATTTGTGATTAAACCCATCATAGCTCCTTTGGCAGGGGTACTGAGAAACTGAAGTCGACTGACAGCATTTCAAAGTACATTTTTGTTGGACTACCTATCCCATTGTTTGAACAATTTTATCACAGTAGTAGTAAGGTGACCAACCGTCCTCCTTTTTGATGTTTGAAGAGTAATATGTCCTCCTTTTTGATATGTAAAGTTTAAAACCTTTTTCTTTTTTGGTTGAACAGATACGTTTACAGGTTTTTTTTTTTTGGTTGAACAGATAGGTTTATACCCCTGAAACTCCTGATAATAGTTTTTTTTCCTTCAAATTATTTGCATTCTCCTTTTCATTTTAGAAAAAATGGTCACCTTAGTAGTAGCAGTATAATGTTTGAAGCGAAAATAAAAAGCGAACGGTCACAACTATTGTGACTATCTCGTCCACATACGCCCTTCTAAAATAGTCATATTTTAACTACTCCAAAAACCAATCGAGAACTGGGAAAAATCCACTAGGCTCTGGGATAGCAAGCTTCAACATCACTCTGTATCTAAAGATACTTGCACACTGATTAGAAAGGAAGATGTATTCTCATAGACGAATGTAACAACAACACATTCTAGGAAAAAAGGAAGCCTTCTCTTAATTAACCTCATAATGACGGTCCAACAATTGAATGAAAACTTTTCAATTAACAAATTACGTCATCTTTCAGTAAAATCACTACTTTAATTCTGATACTGGATGCATTGGAAATTTTACCAGAAAACTTAGCAGTTTTAGCTGGATATACCGGAAGTAAATCGAACTGGCTAATATTTATTTGTTTCCTTTTTCAATTATTCGATTCGCATCTGATTACAACAGTAAAATAAATATTCACGAAAAGTACAATTAATTTAATAAAAGCAGAAGTTTGTTAAAAAAAGTAAAATTATAATTTATTAAGGTTATTAAATAACTTCAATAAATCGAAAAAGCAAAAGAAAACCAGCTACTTTCTTTGCCGCCAGGTGTCCGTCCCTTCCACTTCCGGTTCTTCACTTCCGAAATGTGGATTGCGTTCTGAATCGAAAAGCACTACATGAGACTTCAAAACAAGATGCCCTTACCTTTGCAGGTTTCCATTTTTCAGGTAGACTCATCTATTTTTGAAAGTTCTTTCTGTAAAAATCGCAGGCTTCTGTTCTTGCATATTTGGGGTGAAATACTTGCTAAAAGATCATCTTTTACTTTTAACCAGAAGTAATCTAATTGAAGGCGTCCAAGGCATTTTTCAGATCTAAATGACAACTGAGTTTCATTTGGAAATTCATTTAATCGAGTGAAAATTCAGGACTGACTGAAGCCAATACAAATATCGTTTGATTTGTTATTTGGCGAGATTTGTTTGACTTTAGAGCGCGATCTCGCATCGATAATGAGAAACACGCTGTGGAAGATGATGATGTTCTATTGTTGCTAACCGGAATCTTAAGTTTTGTTTTTCAGTTACTTTGGACGCAGAACTGAGATAAATTCATATGACGAGTAAAGGCAGGATATTTAGAACCCAGCCGAAACATCGATTTCGAATCCCTGCCTCTCCTGTGAGTTCTGAGGCGAAGATGTATCAGATGTTACGATCGTCTCAGAATGTTAAGATAACAAAATTCATTTTATCGTTTTAGTTTTCTTTGAACATCGTTCTGCAAGAATTAAATGTTGTGAAATCAGTCTATACACAATTATTAATGTTTATATATGTTATTGTGGAATTATCTTTTAGCAGAATACAGATTAAATAATCATATTTTTTTGTTTTGTTTTGTTTTTAAAGAAACATAACTCCACAGTTCATTCTTTTAGAACGATGTTTTTAGTACATGCCGAATGTTTCAGGTTGGATCAAAAAAAAACGTTCATCGTTTTTCTGATTATTTTTTTTTTTTTTTTTTTGGAAGACGATTTTTTTTTTAGCATGTATTTTTGAAATGACAAAGAAATTGATTTAATGCCATTCCTATTTATAAATTTATATAAAAAAAGCAAAACGTATTATCGGAATGTTCAACATAAGTTTCATTTATAAACATATATATATCTTTTAATCAATTTTCTGCCCATTTCTTTAATATTTCTTAAAATGTGTAAACACGTAACAAATAGTATCCATAGGTTTAAATCATTCTAATAAAACAGTTTGTCGTTTCATTTGTTAAAAAAAAATAACTTAAGAATGACGAAATATAGCTTAAATTAAATTATACTTTTAAAACTGAATCCCAACGTTTTTTACCTCTCCTTTTTTTTTTTTTATGAAGAGAAATTATAAAACACAGATAAATACGCAGATTTTTAATATTACAGTATTGCTTTCTTCTGAATTACTTCATATATCCAGTTGTACCAAAACACAAAACAGGCTGTCTTAAAGAGTAAGAAATTAATAGGACTGTTCCAACTTTACTGACTCTTTTAAAGAATATTTATTTTAATAAACATCAATGGGTGAGATCAAGCCATACAATCAATATATATTCTTTTTAAACTTTATTTATTTTATTTTATTATACTAAATGAGTGCAATTATTTGTAGTTGTTTAAGTAAATTTGAAATCCTCTTTTGCAATATTTGTTTCTAAGGAGTGGTATCTATTCATAATATAGATATCTATGTTACAGCAATATCTGTGTTGACATTTGCAATCCTTTCCTATCCTAATTGATTACATTTATACTCTTCCTTAATTTATATTTAGAAATTAAAAGCTTTCTTATTCTAGAAATAAAGAAAAATAGAAATAAAGAAAATGCACTTACAAATAGATTTGCATAAGCAGCTTCTGACTTGTGATGCATGTGACACAACATGCTGAACAATGGTGATGTAGACGTCCATGCGCTATACAGTATGGAAATCTCGTGCTTGGTGACAACGATGCCAAAGAAAATCGAACTGTTTTGGGAAGTCTATATTACTGCTCTTTCAAATACAAATAAGAGAGTCTCTTGTATGATAAACAACAAAGGACATGTGAGAATGGGACTAATTGTAGAAGGTAAAAAATATGTCTTTCCACAACCTGCTACCAGTCGCACTCCAGACTTAGCAGGAAGCAATGAAGACAGGAGCATCTTTAATAACTGTAAACACCATAATCAACTGGGATTTGAATTTTAAAAAAATGCTGTACAAGCTGAGTTCATAGACTGCTGCCATGGTATATTTCACAACTCCAAACAAACAGTACAAAACTGTATGAGCGTCGCCTATCAGGAGAAAAATAGAAATTCATTGTTACATTAGATGAAACACTCATCTGCTTTAACTGCAACGAAGCCTGAATAATTTTGTTCAAAGAGGTGATAAAAAAATTCAAAATGATATACAGAATGCAAAGAAAATTTTTCGCAGCAATTCATGATCATTACAGGATACACTTATAGGGCAAGTTAAGCGTTTATCATGTTGCACAAATGCAAAGATCAACTCCCAAACTACTATCAAACTAATGTTCTAGACCCAATTTTTCAAAATGAGATTCCCTATTTACATAGTAAAAGACACAAACAAGGAATGACTCCATCAAGATAAAAGTCTCCAGTCACACCTCTGCTTCAACCCTTTTATTTTTCTGGAAAGAAATGGAACAGGAATACACGCTGTACCTTTCATTGATAATTTCCGGTTGCTGCACCAATGGATTTTCATGCATTTGGACTCCTGAAACGAACACTAGAAAACAGGCATCCCCACACAATAGATGGTTTCTGGAAAGCTTGTCAGAAGTAGAGTAGACGATATGACGGTACTCTCTAACAGCCTGTTTTAATGGAAATTACGATGCAGAGCAATAGCATCAGTAAAGGGCTGTTAAATGGAACATCATCAGTGGTGTATTTTCTGTAGCAATTTTGTGACTTGGAGGGAGAGTGCTGGAGCAGTTAACTTAGTGTTTCTAACCCCACAGACAAATCACCTTTCAGTGATTTTTTTTTTAAAGTTTTTTTCTTCCTTCAGATGGGCCCTAGGGTTCACCCAGCTCTATGTAAAATAAGTGCTGTATTGTTTTTTTCATGAAGCAAGTGTTTCAAAATAAGAGAAGTATATTGACTTCAAATCACCTAGATATTGGAATTAAAAAGACTTTTTGGAAAACATTTTTATGGAGCATCTTGATGTATGGTAGTGCAACCTGGACGTTAGAAAAACGAGAGGTTAATCACCTTCAGGCAGCCGAAATGTGGATATGGAGGAGGGTGATAAAAACTAGCTGAACATATAGGGGTCAATCCATACCAAATGGTCCAGAAAACATTAAATTGGTTGCTCAACAATTTAAAAAAAAAAAAAATTGATTTTTTTTACTATTGTTACCCTATGCATAAGTAGTTCAAAACAGGCATATTTTTTTTTTATTTGACTTCATTTAAAAATGGCGTCCATTTTTGTGTTATGGTTTCTGGCATTTTTGGCCTTTGCTGACAGTTGCGGTAAATTTAATAACTTAGCTAAAAAAATGATAGAAAACTGCGGTAAAAAACATTATTTTCAGCACATTTCAAGCTACATTTTATGTCTTGTACCTTTTTACCGTATTTCTGATGCAAATGGCTGAAATTTAGAACTGAAACTGATATTCGCTTTTGAACAAAAATGATGAATGGCAGGTTTTTTTTGAGAAAAGATATACATCCAAAGATTTAGCAAAAAATATTTCAGCTCTGTTACTGGTTTCCTAATTTAGTTATAGCTCTTGAAAAAATGCTCGTTTTTCATTTTTTTGAAGTTTAAGCCCCAATATCTGGTGGGGGACCTAATAAAAATTTGATATTTACAGAATAAAGAGAACTTTATGAGAAGTAACTGTGAAAAAAATTTTGAGTTAGATAGCTGTGTTGGATACATACCAGTGTTACCTCTCATAAAGTTCTCTTTATTCCGTAAATATCAAATTTTTATTAGGTCCCCCACCAAAGATATTGGGGCTCAAACTTCAAAAAAAATGAAAAACGAGCATTTTTCAAGAGCTATAACTAAATTAGGAAGCCAGTAACAGAGCTCAAATATTTTTTGCTAAACCTTTGAATGTATATCTTTTCTCAAAAAAATTTATAGTTTTTCAATTTTATTCCTTCCTGCTAAAAAAAACCCTGTAACTTAGATTTTTGTTCAAAAGCGAATATCAGTTTCGGTTCTAAATTTCAGCCATTTGCATTAGAGATGTGGTAAAAAGGTATAGGACATAAAATGTAGTTTGAAATGTTCTGAAAATTTTTTTTACCACAGCTTTCTATCATTTTTCTTAGCTGAGTTATCAAATTTACCGCAACTGTCTTGAAATGCCTGAAACCATAAAACAAAAATGGACGCGATTTTTAAACGAAGTCAGATAAAAAAATGCCTGTTTTGAAGTACTCATGCATAGGGGTAACAACAGTAAAAAAATCATTTTTTTTTTATATATAATGATCGAGCAACCAGTGCTGGACTGCTTGGTATGGATTGACCCATAGGAAAACGAATCAAGAGGTTTTGGAAGAACAGAGAAAATTAATACAGGAAATTGAGAAAAGAAAAACAAAATTTCTTGGCTAGTTTTTTTTTAAATTATTCTGGAAGGGAAAATTTTAGGAAAAAATGACAAGAGGAAAGCCTAGAAGAAAATTTTTAGATGAAACAAAAGGGTACTGGAATTCTGAAGTTATGAGTTTAAAGAGAACTGCTGAAGATAGAAGGACATGGTTGCAGCGATGCCTTTGGTACCTAACTGAGGGATGAAGGCATCTGACTAACCATCTGATCTCAGCTTAGTCCTCTTGGCCAGCAAATGCTGTGAACCTTATCTCTCTCTCTATCCTTAGGCCATATAGGCCCATTTTGAATTCTTAGGCTTTGTCTTTGTTTCTGCTTCCTTAATAAATACTAAAAATTTATCATTTAATAAAATATTATCAGCCGTGTCGGCGTGGTCGGTCTGCCGTGCGACCTGTGTGCCGGTACCCGGGTTCAAATCCCGGTCGAGAGTATGGATGTTTCTTCTTTCTTCTTCTGTGTTTCGTCTGTTTCTCCCCTGGGACTTACTATCTCAGGATTCTTCTGGACGGGATGTGAATCTCGTCCCCCTTCTGGAATTTCCTAGCCTCACCCTGATGTCAGGTAGGGCTAGCCCGTGGTCCATAGTTGGCCAAAGTTGATGAAAGGAAGGAAAATATTATCAGTCTCCACATTACTTATTCATATTGTATTTTTTTTTTTTTTTTGTAATTTTGTATTCTACTTTGAACATTATAATAACATTACTAAAAGTGATTTAATACAAAAAATTTTAACTGCTTTACTGCTCCAGGTTTTTTTTGTTTTGTTTTTCTAATATGTAATCAGTCACTAAAATCAAACCACTTTCAATTTTTTTATATGTATATTTATTTATAAAAGCAGATGAATTTCGATTTTTAATCTACTTTCCTAGATAATCAAGACTTGTCAATTGCAGGAGGTGACACCCTCCATATTAACGCTACTGAACAGCTAGATAGATCTTCAAATTTAGTATGGGTATTTAAGGATGGAGACAGTACGAGAGTCGGCATTCTTGACAAGAATCTTCGGACTTGCTTAAAGACTTTTACAGCTTCTGTTTATTTTTCTGGTCCATACTGCAAAGTGTTTTGAGCGCTAAAGACAGTATGCTGTCAGATATTCAACCCAACCTGAAAGTATGTAATTAAATAATTGACTGATCATCATTCCCTATTGCTTCAGATACATTATTAATTCATTTATTTTGCAGAATCCAAACTGCAAAAATTTGGAATAATGTTCCAAAAACCAAAACCTCCTCTTTTTTTTTTTTTTTTTTTTTTTACATGGTAATTTACAAGCTGGAAGAAAGAAAGAAAAATAAATCATTGTTTGAAATAAATTTATAATCATTATGGATAGTCATTTTTCTTAAAAGCTTTGCTTAATATATTAGAATTTCTAATATAGTGTTCAAATATAAATTTCAAAAACTTCCACCTATCCGTTAACGTGCAAATTAATTCGAACAAGCAATAATTTTTCTAATTTTGCCAACCAATCAACTGATTTCTGTTCAAACCAGTTTTATCTGCTTTAGACTAGTGTAAGAAGCACAAATCAAAAGAACGAAGTTTGAGTGGTTCGTGTTAACAGTTTAGTGCTAGAGTCTTTCTTTTGCTTTCTGTTTGGCAGATTCTGTTGTTTATTAATGGGCATTACTTCAGAGAAGCAGATGGAATTTCTTGCTCTCAAAGAACACACATCTGTGAATGCTAAATAGTATCTACTGTTGGTGTAGGAATATGTAGTACTCCAGAATTGTTAGTTTACACAAAGAGTCTGGATCTCTTTGTTTTCCCAAAAAGAAAAGAACGTGGAGGAGGGGGGTGTAGGAAAAACAACTCCCAAATTTTACTTAACATAATAAAATCAATCCATACAAGACATTGTCTACATCATTGGACCTTCAAGAGAGATATTTTGTATACTGATGTAGACATTGACGTGTCAGCTGTGCAGTCCTGTCTTCTTGTTGCTGGAAGACAAGAAAGCCAATGGAAACCAATTGTTGACATTTGCCATGAAGAAAAAAAGTTCAAGTCTTGAAGTTGTGAAGACTGGAAAAGACATAGTTTTCTCAGATAGGACACATTTTGTTGTTGCTGTTAGACACAGAGCAAATGTTGTCCAATGAAGTGATGACAAATCTGTGAGAATTGAGCACTTTCAGCAGCGTGAGAAGCATTTTTTGGAAGTATTTCACATCAGATGAGCCTGAAAGTCTAGTCCCATTTGATAGCATGTTGAATTCATCAAAACACATTGATATTCTAAAAGCAAAGAGTTGTACCACTGACCTTCAGTCCTTTGCAGATGGAAAAGCCAATTCAGCATGACCTATCACAATTAGTAAGGAAGTTACTGATGAATTTGCTCAGCATCAAATCTGTGATAAGACCATTCTTCAACCATATCTTTAGGGGTCGTCCATTAATTACGTGAGGTCAAAAGGGGGAGTGGGGAGGGTCCGGCAAAATCTCACCAAGGGGGGGGGGGGGG
>JAFIDM010002131.1:73779857-73802139 GCA_023159025.1 Thereuonema tuberculata | reverse complement strand
TGAGTCTGGTAATAATATTAATAACATTTCAATCTTCCATATTATTATTACAAAGGATTTTGTTCTTACAAATTATTACAAAGGATTTTGTTTACAAATTATTACTGAAATTATTGGAATTTTTTCAAATTTTTACAATTGTTTTTAAATTTATCTAATAGTGTTTGGCTAATTTCTATTCCTTTATATTTGTTAAAACACTTAAAAGTGTTTATAACACATGCCTCAAGGATGAACCTAGTGTCTCTGTCATAAACATTTCTATACATTACCTCAACTATCGGATCAGGGTTATGATTTAATTTTATGCAGTGATAGGCCCAATCAGAAACATTCGGGTGGTTATTGCGGAAAGCAGATACGTGTTCATTCACTCGCTCCTTCAATTTTCTTTCTGTATTACCAAAATAGACCCCATTACATGTTCTACATTTTAGCTTATATATAACATTAGCAGCATCCATTAATTTATCTATTTCCTCTTCTTTTTTACTTATCAAAGATCTTAAACTCTTATTTGCCACTCTCACAATCGAAATTTCGTTAGATTTACAAATTGTATTTACCTGTTTAGAAATTTTGACGTTGTATGGTACTCTGATGATGTTTTTGATTTCTTTTTTTGAACTTTCTTTTATTTTCTTTTGAAAATAATCCCTACAAACTCTATTCACTAATTTAGTAGGATATTCATTAAATCTTAATTTTTGTTTGAATTCTTTTATTTTTCCATACCATTTATTTTCATCCAAAGTGTTTTTTGTTATTCTTTTTAGACCATTCATTATTACTGCTTTTTTGCTGGACCAGTTGTGTGTTGAATTATAATTTAACATTACTGCACTTTGGTATGATTTTTGATAATGCTCATACTCAATAAAATTGTTTTTGTTATATAATTTTAAATCCAAAAAATTAATATGTCCATTATCTTCTTCTTCCATCTTAAATTTAATTTCATTCCTTATGTTATTAATTGCATTGAAAAAGATCTTAAACTGTCTAGCTGATCCTTTCCATATCATCAAGATGTCATCTGCATATCTCATATATTCAAATTTACATTTGTTCCAATTTAGTATATGATTAACCTCAAAATGATTAAAAAATATATTGGATAGTGTTCCTGATATAGGACTACCCATTGGGAATCCCATATCTTGTCTAAACCATTTTTGACTGAATTTGAAATAACAGTTAAAGCATATTAATTCTAGGATATCTTTCACTTGCTTGCTATCCATTTTACTATTCAACATGATTTGGGGGTTTTTTGTCACATATATTTTTTACCATCTCCAAAGTTTCTCTGACTGGAATTGAGATGTACATATTCATAACATCTAATGAATATAGCCTAAATTTGGTGTTTTTAAATAAGTTTTTAAATAAGTTACCTGCATTAGATGAAAACATAAACGTGCAGAATACAGAGCAAGTCATTAATAAAATAGAAGACTTTAACAAGAATAACAACACCAAATCTTAAGATCTTTTTCAATGCAATTAATAACATAAGGAATGGAATTAAATTTAAGATGGAAGAAGAAGATAATGGACATATTAATTTTTTGGATTTAAAATTATATAACAAAAACAATTTTATTGAGTATGAGCATTATCAAAAATCATACCAAAGTGCAGTAATGTTAAATTATAATTCAACACACAACTGGTCCAGCAAAAAAGCAGTAATAATGAATGGTCTAAAAAGAATAACAAAAAACACTTTGGATGAAAATAAATGGTATGGAAAAATAAAAGAATTCAAACAAAAATTAAGATTTAATGAATATCCTACTAAATTAGTGAATAGAGTTTGTAGGGATTATTTTCAAAAGAAAATAAAAGAAAGTTCAAAAAAAGAAATCAAAAACATCATCAGAGTACCATACAACGTCAAAATTTCTAAACAGGTAAATACAATTTGTAAATCTAACGAAATTTCGATTGTGAGAGTGGCAAATAAGAGTTTAAGATCTTTGATAAGTAAAAAAGAAGAGGAAATAGATAAATTAATGGATGCTGCTAATGTTATATATAAGCTAAAATGTAGAACATGTAATGGGGTCTATTTTGGTAATACAGAAAGAAAATTGAAGGAGCGAGTGAATGAACACGTATCTGCTTTCCGCAATAACCACCCGAATGTTTCTGATTGGGCCTATCACTGCATAAAATTAAATCATAACCCTGATCCGATAGTTGAGGTAATGTATAGAAATGTTTATGACAGAGACACTAGGTTCATCCTTGAGGCATGTGTTATAAACACTTTTAAGTGTTTTAACAAATATAAAGGAGTAGAAATTAGCCAAACACTATTAGATAAATTTAAAAACAATTGTAAAAATTTGAAAAAATTCCAATAATTTCAGTAATAATTTGTAAACAAAATCCTTTGTAATAATTTGTAAGAACAAAATCCTTTGTAATAATAATATGGAAGATTGAAATGTTATTAATATTATTACCAGACTCATTATTGTAATAATATGGAAGATTGCAATGTTATTAACATTATTGTAATAATATAGAAGTTTAAAATGTTTGAAATTATGTTAATTATATATATTATTACCAGATTCGTTACCGTATCTTACGAAAAGTTTTTCCATATATTAAGCCTGATGAAGCGGTTAAAAGACAATAAACCGCGAAATATTGCGAGGAAAAAAAGAAGATGTGTTTTGTATCATTAATAATAATTCATTGCATATTGAATTTGAATATTAGAGAAGTATTTATTTTAATTTATTTGTGCATTTGTAACAATGAGGGAGGAATTCCAAAATGCCCATTTAGTGTTGTGTACAATAAAATGACCTTTATTTTGACATGAAAAACATGAAACTCCAATATCGTTTAAGACTTGGATTATTGTGAAGTAATTGTTAGATTAGATGAAGAAACTTCTGCAATTGTAAATATTTCTTTTTTTTTATCCGGTATTTTGTTAATAAAAGAACAAGTTTTTAGTGCAAAGATGGGAAGAAGTTTCTCAAAGACAACTTAATCTAATTTATTATATTTTTGGAGATACTGAATAAATTAAGTAGGAGTTGATTATCTGAAAAAATTGATTATCGATTTGGACATCAGTTTTTTGATGAAAAGGACAATTTGTGTTCACCAGTGACGCTTGGTGCTCACTAATCACCTTGGTTTGAAATTCCATAAATGTTAAGAGCCCTTTTAATGATAAGACTCCTGATAGAAATGTTGACAAAAGCAAATCACTTGATCAGAGAGTGATAGAAGCAATGATCAGAACTAGGACAAAAACAAGACATTACAAATATCCTCATCGTCTATGACAAGGAAGCATAATATTTTTATTTGTAATCTATATATCATTTAAATAATAATCTGTAAAGTTGCAATTATGATTAACAATGAAGCTCCCATGACTGTTTTATTGATTTTTTTCTTTGGTAGCTGAATTGGATCGATTTCTATTTTTGATAGTCAAGATGAAGAAACAATTATTACAAAGCAACACAGACTTAATTGTTCAAGTGTTCTTATTATGGAAGTTAGGAAAGAGGGTTTTTTTACCAAGATTTTTTAAAATCATAAAATATGTGCATAAAACATGTGTACCACCAACTTACTTATAAGAACATTTAATTAATGTAACAGTAGCAATATAAAAAGGCTTGTTAATGGATGCCAATGCTGCTCACCACAATCAAAGGTGATTGACATTTTTCTTATCATCATCATCCTCTCAAAACTAATGTGAATATTTCTTCCACAATCAGGAATAAAGATTAAAAATTTGTGAGGAAACAGGAAAAGCAATTTCAGGTAATTCTGTGAATTTATAACAGTGTGTAAAGGAATATCAAGTCTTCATCGGATAAAAATAAATGAAAATATATAGTGTATGTATAATAAAAGTGAATAAAACTGATGTCTTAAGATGTAGAGAAAAGTGAGTGATGAGACCATCTGATCAATATTAATTTTTTTGAAAGATAAGCAAAAAATATTTATTAAAAACAATAGTTTGAAATGGAAGATTTTTGTATTTATGGGGAATAATGAATGGTTATGTCCAAATATAAACAAACAAAGGGAGGGAAAGCGATTAGAAAACTAATCACAATGCTTCGCAACGTCTTCTGATAAGAAAATATCATTGATATTGCTATAAATTCCTTATTATAATAAATGTGATTGTTGAGAATGCAAAATGCGCAATTGTTGCGTTTACTGTGATTGTTGCGATTGTTGTAGAGCTGCATTATAAATGGGATTGTTGCGAATGTAAAAGACGCAATTGTTGGGAATGTTGTGCTTAATGGTAATTTAATGATATTTTAATGATACCTGCCAACGTGATAGACAAAATAGGAATATAAGTCTGCTGATCTTAACAGAAGACTAAAATTACTATTCTAAGAAATAATTACCTTTTTAGTAAGGCATTTACGATGAAAATTGGCTGTAACATCCTTTGTGGTGAGAGAACTTAAAATATCTGCTGGGATATCCTTGAAAAGTTTGCTTTTAAAAAATCCTGCAATAAAAATACAGCCTTAAAAACGGAAGAATTACAAAGACATAAGCAGTTTTCAATTAACATATTATTTCATATTAAGGTCAAAGATTATATATATAAAAAAAAATAATATTTTTTTTAGTATAAGGAACTGATTGATTGACCGGCAAATTAAATTTTGTATTATAACAACAAATGGCTAAAGAAGGTACTTCTCTGCATACATACAGTGTGGCTATTAATTCACAGGCTATTAATAATACTGAATTAATAGCACGGCAAATTGTGATTATATATGCAAACATCCCCATATGTCATATCGCAGGTGCTTATGCTTGTTATATTATATATGCACTGCACTGCTGTAAACAGTATTAGTACAATTGTCCATTGAGGAAAAGGTCTTTTCAGTGGAGATTATTTCTGCTCACATGGAAGAGGAAGGTAAAATAGTCCAAGTTCATGGTTTGTGTGTGAGCTGTTTACAGAACACTTCGCACTCAGTAATTCCGTTTCACTGGATATTGCAGCCAAGTGAAACAATGTTCTGAAACAAAGGAAGTGTACTGCACCAAGGGAAGGGTCATGTCAGATGTCCCATGCAGGAAGACTAACAATCATGAAGTGTCTTCCATCAAATTATGCAATCAACACAGTGAAGTCAATGGAGAACTGCATACGAATCGATGGTCACTTAAAAAGTTTTGAAAATACTGAATCCTGATTCGTACGTATTTCAGGTTGCTCAAAAAGTTATCAGAATATGGTATTACTGGGCCTTACTGCATTGTGGAGAACGTACATCCAGTTATAGTTAATCGTTACAATCAACCAGGTTCTGACACTTTCACTCCAACTTAGTCAAAGGGTAGTGAAGTTTTGCAGGGTATGGAAACTTTTGGAAGTATTGTGATTTCAGATGTCACTGATTTTCAGTACCCTTTCCCCTCTCCTGATAAAGTCACTGCATGCATATATGTGGGGACATGCTGAAGTAATGGGTGTTCTGAGAAACCCTCCATCAGCATCTGAAAGAGAAAATCATTCAGATGATACAGAACATGCAGCAGACTTTATTTCATAATATGGCTAGAAGCATGGAGGAATGCTATTTGATTGTGCATCAACACAAAGGAGGACATTTGGAAGAAGTTTTTATAGATAGCATGCACACTGATTTGTTTTTCTTTGTTTATTTCTATTGCTGATTTTAAAATACAATCGTTATAGTTGTCAGATGGGCTATTTGAATAGTTCAGTACTGCAAATTAATAGCCATACTATATTAATATACGAGATTATATAAATCTCAGAACTATACTCAAGCCAAACAAGATTGACAATCTGAATCTGTTGACTTGTGAACTAAGCAAGATCTACATTATTATTTTTATTGTATTGTTATTTATTACTATAACTGTTGTTGCTATAATTAATAGTTCTTTAATATTAACGTAACAATAGTGTTATTCTTAATTAATTCTGTAATTCATAAAATTAACGTGCATACAACAACATAAGAAAGAAAAATAAGAATAAAACGCACAAGACTGAGAGTTCACTGATCTGTTTTTTGAAATTGCAACACCAGAAACCCAAAATGGACCATTTCTGGTTTCCTGACCTTCGTCAGTTGGGTCTGCCCAGTATCTTACGTCCAGTGAACTTGAGAAACATATAAAAAGAACCAAAGTAAACATCAAAATGGCCATCCAATTAAAAAAACATCAAGACCTAAATAAACAATAATTTATTTTAAATGTCTATCTGCTAGTGTAAACCATGCTGTTTCAAAACTGGAACTTGTGTGTTACTCCATTTCTTAGGTTGTAATTCAGAATGGTTAATCATACTTAATCTTAACTGTATTTTTAACACATTAGTTAATCCTGAATTGTTCACTGTATAGTTGACATAACATAGCTTGATATAAAACAGTTGGCTCCCAATTCATATTCTTATCAGTTTTGATAGATGTTCTTGTGTACTGAAACATTTAGTAGTTCAGTTTAGTTTGATTTTGTTGATTAGTTGTAAACTAGCCAATAGTGTTAAATTATTATTTTTAATTTTCTTTCTAGGCTTTTGAATCTATGGAAACTGCAAACCACTGGCTGGAATTAGAAAATGTACATTGAAGCCACATCTTTCACGTGAACCTAATTATTGAAATTTCAAAAAAAGGAAAGGAAAAAGATCAAATGGGAGCCAATGAAACAAATGAATCTAGACTGACTTATTAAGAAAACTACAGTGACATTTATTTTAATGTTAATATCTTTGTTGTTGGTGGTTTTTTTTTTCTTTTTCATAATTTCTTAAATTGATATGGTAATCATAGAATGCAGGCATTTTGTTCTTAGCAACAAAACTTTTATATCCAGTATCCAAAGATTATACAGTATAAGATTACTATTACAGCTTAATTACTATTGACTCAAATAAAACAGGCTCAATTATCCTCTGGACTGATATTTGGATTCCATCACAATCACCAGATTGCTTCTTCAGAGTATAACTAGTAACCTTTTGAACATCTTTGTTTTTATTATTATTATTCCAAAGAAAAGAATTAATTCTAACAGAGTTATTGTTTTCCTTTATCATAAAAATATTACCTTTTTAGTTATTAATTTTCCACATGATTTAATTTATTTTTTTTAATAAATTATATATTTTTGTATTTCAAAATTAAAATTACTGAAGTAAGTTTATTTTAATGTGAATCATCTGATTTATCTATGTTATTAAAATTTTGTTAGTTAAAATTTACCTTTCCTCATGTTCAACGACAGGGCAACATTGTTAGATTTGCAGGAAGTTAACCAAGAGCTTTGATTTTTGTGCATTAAAATTGGAAGCATCTGAAATCCCAAACATGTTCCCCATATGGGAAAATAATCCCCTTTATCATTTGCCTAAAGAGAAAAGAAAAATTTCAATACAAGTTCTACAAAATTAAGAATAAAATGAGTGAAATAAAATAAAACAAAACAAAACAAACAGCCTAATGTAAAAATAAAGAAAGCAAAAATAGAAGAACATTGTGAAAATCAACATCACAAATAACAGTTCTAAACAAAAATCAGAATACTGTAAACAACAAAGTACTCACATATAACCTTCCTTTGGATATGAAGCATAACATATTTATTTGTAAGTCAATTTTTCTAACTTCTATTATTTGCAGATTTGTTAGACCCAATAATATTACCTTTTGAATTTAAAAACATTCAAATTATATTTGTAATCATATTCATCTGATGAAAACTGCTGAATATTTGCTGAATAGAGAGGATATCTTTCTGCTCTACACAAGATCAGTCTTAGACAGTGTTTGTCATTCCTTCCGTAATACTCCAAATCAAATAACGGGGTAAAGTTTTTTCTATAAATTATGGTAAGTACAAATTAGAACTGCTAAACTTCTAGTTATTTCTATAAAAGCATCTTTGCTACTTACTTTTATGGCCATGCTATAGAGCTTTTTTGCAGCCTTCTCATAACTAGAATTAGTGATTTTAGCAACACCACCTGGAAGCAACAAGCTGAAAATTAAGAATAAAAATTCAACACTTCTCTGCATGAAATTTTGGGGAAAAAGTACTATATTTACTTAAGAAATAAATAAACAATCAGTAACAGAGTTCTAAAATAGATCTTGCTATATTTGGAATATGCCATCATGTTCTTTTATTAAATGCTTTTTTGTTAGTTTTTCCTGTGTTTTTAAGATTATATTTCCTGTGTGCAATTGTGGACTTACTGTTGTTTTGATCATTAACGGGCCATTTGTTCTTCAGTCAAATAAAGTATGTGATAAATGAATCCCATAAATACACTGAAATTTAATTTGTATTTTATATTGTGATTAGGATTAAGTTTATTAATAATTGAGTTCCATGTGGAGTTGACAAAGAAGCATTTTACCTACTGCTTGCCCAACAATATTCAAATATGATCATTAAGAACTAGGTTCACACAACAGAAATTTAAGAAAAGAATAAGCTTTTAGGAATTTCATCCATATTATTTTAATGATCCACAAGAACTATTAATTGTTAGGAAGCTACATTATATCTAGAAATTAACAAACATGAGAGGAAAGTCAAACATCAAAGCCAGCTTCAGGATTCGAACTGAGATGACCCTTGATCATTCAGCTACATTTGGATGGCTCATTTTTTGTGCTGGTAAAAGAACATGATTCAACAAAATCTTTATTAATAATTCCTTGTAGATCATATTTGGAAACAGCCAAGGTTTCAGGAGAAATAAAAATTTATCTAAATCAACAAAAGGTTGGGATGGAGAATTAAATTATAAGTTCTAGTGAAAGAAAAAATCCAAATAATTTATGACGCAGTCAGTGCAGTAGAAAGAGACAGAAAATAATGAACAATCAGCTTCTTCAATGCAGCTCTGATTAACAACCGGTAAAGGCTCCTAAAACAGTCTTTAAAAGAATATACAGTAGCTCCACTGTAAATAAAGTGAAATGCAACCATAATTCATCTTACAAGGAAAATCAAAACAAACACCTTTTCTGTATTGTTAAGGATGTCGTACAATAACAGAGGACATGATTTGCGAATCCAGCTAGAAGAGCCAGTTTGTAGGTAAAGAAGGATTCTTGACAAAGTATGTTTTTTTTTTTTTTTGGATGTTGTTGATACTGTTAACTATAATTAAGGTAGTTCAATGACTCAAGCACATTTCAGTATAAGAAGATGAAAAATTTGATGAACTCAGATGATGATGGAAAGTTCTGGTAAGAATATAATTGTCAGGAAATGTGGAAATTAGTAGATGGAAATCTAAGGTGGACAGGCATAAGGAAGGAATGGTGAACGATAAAAAAGTTCGAGGCAGAAGAAGATTTAAGATGATCGACAACATTATGGTAAATGGATCTTATGTGGAGACGAAGAGGAAGGCAGAAAATAGGAAAGATTGGAGAATGCTGGGTTTGCAGTGAAGGACCTGCCCTTGGCAGAGAACTATGTATGTATGTATGTATGATAAAATAAAACATTTGTAATCCTAACGGTGCTTTTCTTGCTTTTATTTTTGAAAATTCTTTTACTAAGGAATTAGTAAAAGATTGAGGTGTTTTGCCAAGTCACTTTCTATGGAAATTGTGACTAGACCCACAAGTCTTTTCTGGCTCATTGTACTGCGAAGATATGTTTTAATTAATTTCAATTTGGAAAAACTTCTTTCAGCACTTGCTACGGACAGTAATAACGTGAGCAATGTACGAAGAGCTACACATGTTAGGAAATCCATTTTCAAGATCATGATGATAAATGTAGATTAAAACCGCTCTTCAGGGATTGTCACTGAGTCATTGAGATGATGACAAATTCCTCTCATCTCAGAACACAGTCTTAAAGCATCAATATAGATTTCTTCACGCACTCTTTATTTTGAACTCTTAAGGCCTTCTCCAAGTTTTCACACAACAGCTTAATTTCTGCAGAGTTTTAGTTTATCAGGTTACGAATGATGTCGTACAAAAATCCAAAGGTAGCAGATACTTCGTTTAACTAAAAAAATCGTTGTTTGACCGCATTGATAGCTGTGTCTAAAGCAGCAAAATAAAAATGGATTTTGAAGTTTTCCAACGGGTCAGTTTCATTTGCAGATTCATCTGTTGCTTCATTTGCGTCGTTTTTCGAATGCGGACCTTCTCTTTCTCAAAAACTGGTTCTATACCAACATCTTCTGCTACTTCACGAGCATCAACCAAAGTTCTGTCACTTCTAGCACTGATCAAATACTGTTCTGTTTTTTTCAGTTGACTAACTGCTCTTTTGAGAGACAAATTCTTTTCTTGCAGTAGGCCTATCTTACTTGTTAAATTGACTTGAAACAAAATGTTGTAGAGCGTGACAACAAATTTGAAGTTTGAGATGTTTTTAAGTAATGCAAGTGCTTCTGTCTTTGTTTTAATACCACTGGAACCTGCAAGAGAGCATCTTCATAGATTTCTTCCAAAGCGTCACACACGCTTGAAAACAGATAACGCAAAGGCGTTAGTGCATCAATTCGACTGGACCATCATGTAGAGGAACTTCGGGTATTATGGAATACCATTTACATTTGTAATCATAAATCACCTTTAAAATTTTTAAATACCTTAAAACTTAAACAGATGGAAACCTTAATAAGTTATTATCATTTAATGATTGGTATAAAGTGAAAATGAAAGCTGTAATATACCCAAATTTCAGATTGGAAAAAAGTTGCACTTGGAGGGTAATATGGACTAGTCGGGTAATATGGAATAGAAGGGTGAAAGTAAAGAAAATGAACAATATTTATCAAAATACCAAATTTTATTAACATAATTATTGGCAATAATTATATTACTTGAAGATTAATCTACAGTTAAGGTATATGTTCCTTAAAAAAATACAAAAACACAATAGTAATGTAATTTTTCTCTAGATTTAACTTATTGTAGTCAATTTTTATGAATAGATTAGTAACATAGAATAGAATTAATAAGTTTAGCAGTTTAAGTAAATATAAAGATACATTAGCAAACTTAATAGTAGAGTAGTTTTTTTACTTAACTAGACTACTTATAGTAAAAGATGAAGATATTCTTATCTAGTTTGTCAAGTTTTCTAAGTTTTAAAAAGGCACATTATTTTTATGAAAAAAAAAAAAAAAACAAAACACAATTTAGTCTAGAAAATTATGGATTATGTCCTACATAACAATTATTGTAGAAAAAATGTTCTTTGTTGAAATGCCATTTACCTACAAAAATCGCAAATATAATCAGTTTTCTCTGCGCCGGCACAGTCAAGTTATGGTATTTGGAAATACTGACTATTCCATAATACCCGACACACTATCTTGAAAATCAAAACCTTTTCACGTTACTGTGAGTGTAAATAGAAGTAAAATGTCTAATGCAGTAATAAATATAACTCGTTTACTTAGTATTACACTTGCTTTGAATCACTGACAAAGGATTATAATAATTAATATGGATTTATAAAAACTACCTGCAAAAATTTAAGAAAGTTAAAAAAACAATTCCCTTCAGCGACGAAGCAGTGAGAAGCGTCACCTTCACAACACCCACTGCAAAGCATCATTGGTGTGTTTAGAAGTACAGCAGTAGACTCCCGATTTCCGCGGATTTGGGTGGCGCGGCAATCGCGGATAAGCGAATTCCGCGGATAATCCGAAAAAGGACGAAAATCAACACAAAAATGCTTTTAACATGTTTTATTTACATTAAAGTGGCAGTACATACATTATAAACAATTACTTTATTTTATTTTACTTTAATTTCTTACTTTTTAACAGAAAAAAAAAAAAAATCGGTTTATTGTCTTTGTTTTTTCGTGTCGAAACACGAAAACCATCTATTTGGACGTCGCTAAATCTGCCTCTTTTATTATTTATCTTATTCTAGTTTTTTTTGATAATTCCGTAATTTATTGTACAGTAAAAAAAAAATGGAAACCGGAGAGGTCCGCGGATAATCCGCAAAGCGGATAACCGGGAGTTTACTGAAGTTTGATTGCTTTCCGCTAACAAGCTGCAACATCTTCCGGGGCCAGATATGTAGGTATTCCATATTACCCGACTATTCCATAATACCCGAAGTTCCTCTATCACTAAAGGGTTTTACAGTCAAATATGGCACATGACGGCATAAAATCTCCCATCTACGTGAAAATAAACATTTTAGTAGCCTACATTAAAATTAAAATAAGGCGACGTTTCAAAGTTCCAGTATTCGAACTTTTTCGTCAGACAATGTAAACAAAAAAGCTGAGAAGGAATTGTCCTCTAAATCAGGGGTCTCCAAACTACGGCCCGCGAGGCCATCTCATCCGGCCCTTGGAGTCTTTTTTGTCTACAGAAAAAAATACGGAAATGTACGTGTATCCTGCATATCCTAGTGATTCCCACTAATACAGGTGCTCATGTGTAGTGTATCAATGTGTTATTAAATAATAACTGAATAAAATAATATTAAATAAATATTTAAAAACAGCATCCATGTTTTGATTCTTTTTTATTTGGACCTCGAGTGTGTAGTCGGCCCCCGAACTGCTGTTTGATAGTTAATGCGGCCCTTGGGCTCAAAGGTTTGGAGACCCCTGCTCTAAATGATAGGCTTCCCAAGTTTAGGCCCCTCCTATTAACTTAATTGTTAATTTATAATATGTGTAAAGGTGCATTATGCTCTCTATGTTTAATTAGCTTTTACTGCACGTTAAAACTGTTTAATTAAAAAGAAAAATATATTTTGTTTAAAAGTGAATCATTCGAAAAAGATTCTGATTTCGTATTCTTAATTCTTTGCATTAACAATTGTAAACTTTATTATTGTTATGGATTTTTTTTACTTTAAATTATTTATTTTTAAATAGACATTTTTACAACTCTTCAAAGATTGTTCCTTTCCGTTTCCTTAATCTCAGGAAATCACATGTTCCATCAACAACAACAACATGGCTGCGTCCTTGAATTGAGCATGGATGGCAGGAAAACAGCTGTCACTTGTGAATTCTTGTATCTTAGCTGACGAATATATTTTTTTTTTTTCCATTCAGAACGCAGATTTAGACGCAAAGAGTTCAATTGCTTTCTTAATCTCTTTATTCCAATTTCTGCATTTGCCATCCAAAATATTTCCAAAAATCGGTTTCTAACTAATGTTTCAGGAATCCACTCGCTCTAAAGCAATATATAACCAATCTTCAAAAGAAAATAGAAAACTTCGAATCTGAGTTTTGTTTTGACATTTATTTACAATCAAAAATAAAAATTGACATGTACGATATCGATTGCAAACAAGTAAATTTAACCTCTGGTTATCATAGAACTCTGCATTACTGTAGCTGTTACTTTTCTAACAGGCTTTTGAGAAAAACGGGGAAATTCTAAAGGAATGAGATCTTTAAGCTTTGACTTTATAATTACAATGACATCATCATCATGTGAATAGGACTTTCCATTTCCGGAGGAAATTACTTTTTTGGAGGAACCTTTAAAGATAATGGTGCACCGTCCGAAATTCAATAATTGATTATTCTCATACTTTCTGTTTTTCACATTTATAGCTGAAATTGCCCCAGAGCAGTGGCTTATCTGCCTTATGCAGGAGTATAAAAGTGCTCAAAATCTTATCGGCCTTTGTTTCTCCTTTCAAATTATCACTGCCCTTAAGATACGCCTGACATAAATGCAAAACATGGCTGTAAAGTGTGTTTTTGTAGTTTTCATCGTGGTTTTAATACATTGCTTCGGGAGGGGTAGCACTAAAGCCATTCCTATACCTACTGGTTATAATGACAGACCTATCGTAGGTAGGTAAAATTTATTTTATTTCGTTTAACCGAAGAGCAATTTTTTTTTTGTCACCAAAAACGTATTGGTTTCAGTTTTGATTCGATTAATACAGAGCTGATAACTTTGATATCTTATTTTGAATTCATTTTATTAATACATAATTAAATTGAAAGTTTTTTATTCTATTTTGATTGTTAAAACATAAAAAAAAGTCACACCATATTATTTCAAATTTCCCGAAAAAGGTCAATTCAAATTTTTCAAACACTTACCGGGAATTAGATGTACTTGTAATTTTGTGATTCTACCTTCCAAATAACTGGGATTACTGACGGCTATTTACCCTTCAGTTTTTTTCTGAGAAGTTCCATGTTATTCTAGAATATTCTAGAATTGTTCTTGAAAATTCTTGGTTAATTAGAATTGTATGACTGTTCCTGAAACTTTTTGGCTGGGAAGTAAAAACTTCCAGAAAAATAGCTGCAAAATTGAATGTTTTAAATATTCATCATCTACAGGAATTATCTTATTTAGTTACTATAGCTGTTTAGAGTGTTCTTAAATACACTTTATAATTATACGAAAGAAGCTAACTTGATGCAGTAAATACTCTTATAATTTTTCAATGCAATGAACATGCAAAATTTCAACAATTAATATAGGCCAGTTTAGACAATAACCTTTCCTGATTACTAATCATGGATTTAAAAAGATAGCTACTCTTCCTTAGATCCATCTATAATGAGATGTGTCAATTATAACATGTATATTAATCTAATAGACTTGTCTAATTTTAATAAAAAAAAAAAAATTGTCATGAATTTTCAGTTTTAGACCCAATAAAAAGTTATGGACATTATCTTATTAAAGTATTTTTTTCCTATTAAAATACAATTCTATTGTAACACAATTCTCAGAAATATTTCATGGTTTCTTAGAATTGTGAAGTAATTACAGTTTTTTAAGGAGAAGGGAGGTTTTTTTTTATTTTTTATTTTTGCAATAAAACTTTTATTTCCTCAAGAAATTATATTTTTCCTTTTCCTAATGAACTCATCTGATACTATTTTTTCAGTTCACTCCATTAAGAGATAAAGAAAACTTTTTATAAAATTGTGAACACCTGTATCTCTTAAATCATTTGTCAAACATCATGTAAATTGCAGTCTTAGGAACATCACACCTATACTCCATTGCAAATAAATCTGAGATGATGACTGACTTGGTGATCTGGGTTGACCCTTTTCAGTGCTTTTTTACTTTTTATCTTGCGTGGTATCACACAGCAAATTATAGATTTGGCCTATTTGTCTATTATTAACTGACTTTCTTAATCCAGTCTGCTTTTACCCATAGGAGCAGAGGCGAATGAATGCAATTTCAAATGATTCCTTGCCAATTCCTTTGCTTTATTTCATTCCAAACCCCTTGCATTCACTGTCGTTGCAATATCATCTTCCCATTTTCTTCTTGGCCTTTCTCTTGATTGTTTGCTTTTTATCTAAAATGCTATTTTAGAGAATCTATCTTGATATAGTTGTTGGAGATGGTTAAATCAGTAGAGCTGTTCTTCTTCAGTTGAAGTATGAAGAGGCTTCATTCAAAACCTTTCCCTTATCAACTGTTTTCTCATTCTAATTGTTGTCGTCTTTTCAGTTTGACTGTGGAAGCACATTTCCATAGCCTGGAGTTTCCAGCTAAAGCATTTTGTCAAAGTCCATGCTTAATATCCTTAAATCAAAGTTCATACAATAACCCAAAAGTTTATAAAGTTCAAATTTTGGTAGAATATTTAAATTCTTATTAAGAAAATTTTCTATTGATATTGGACCAATTGGCTCATCCCCAGGTGGCAGATAGGGGAGCAGCCTTCAGAGGAGGTCAGCTGCAAAATAAGCAGAGACAACGTTGACAAATAAAGCAATCGCAGACCAATAACGGTAGTTGCTACCAGGGTGTAGGGAACAGAGCTGACAACCCTGTCTCATTTAAAACCTCACAAAACCCAATGACAGTATTATGTGATGGCAAGTGAGTGAACCATAAAACATTAGCCCTGGTTTTGGGCAGCAGCATTTCTAGTATTGGTACAAGGCTGAAGATACGAACATCAGCAAGGCATGGTGTCCAGACAGATGAAGGCAAAGACAATGTTTGATCTTAATGGCTCCATCACCACGATGGATCAAAAAGACTTGGAAACTCACACACCAGCTTATTTCCCATGTTCATCTGCATGGAAGTCTCAAAAACTAAATCAGCAAGAAAACCAACTCGGCAAGGCCACTCAGGTCGCCAGCCAGCAAACCCCTGCAGAATTGGACTGTTGCAAGCTTTATGAGAAGATGCAAAAACTGAATTGTTTAAAGTTATCAGTCATATAGTACATTAGTGGAGAAATCTCAAAAGATTTTGAAAAAAAAATATTATGATTTCAATTCCAAAGAAAGCCAGAGCTCAGAAGTGCAAAGGTAACAGAATGCTGAGTATTCTCTCATACCTCAAAAATATTAACTAACATTGTCTGTAATTGTATCAAAAAGGAAAATAGTAGAAAATATTAACTGAGGATCAATATGGATTCAGAAGAAATAAGGAAACAAAGAAAAGCTATTCTTAGCCTAAGAATAATTATAGAAAAAAACTCACAGTGAATAATCCAGTCATAGCCTTCATCTATATAGAAAAAGCCTTTGACAATATTGACTGGTGTTCAGTTTGTTCTAGGTGCTCAGAAACATAAATATAGATTATAATGACCAGAGAATAATATATATCGTGTATAAAAACCAAACTGCTGTTACTGGGAAGAAAGGTATTGAAGCCAAGATTGAAAAAGGAGTCCAGCAGGGATGTGATCTCTTCTCACTGCTATTTAATGTATATATTGAAGAAGCTCTAAATGATTTCTCACTGAATAAAATAAGAAGAAGGAATCGCAATTAATGGAAAGATCTATAGCACACTCCAATATGCTGATGACATTGCCCTAGTTAGGGAAAATGAGAGAGATCTTCAAGAAGCACTAAAGAGTCTGGATCCAGTTTTGAAGAGCAAATGTAAGGTGATAATTAATGAAAAAAAGACAAAGGTCATGAAGTGTACCAGAGATGGAAAGCAAAACCTAAATATCTCTGAATGGAAAAAGAATAACACAGGTCAAAGAATTCACCTACCTCGAAGCATCATTACATCTAATGGAAGAAATGAAAGGTATGTGAGAGCAAGAATATCACAAGCTAAAAATTCCTTCTACAAAAGAAAAGGTTTGTTAACATCAGTTAATATATCCCTAAAAGTTAGAGAGCAATTTATAAAATACAGTAAAACCCCGTTATTACGCTCGTCAAGGGACCGTGACCTACAAGCGTAATAAGCGGGATAGCGCTATAAACGGGGAATGATTTATATGATGGGGAAACATTTAGACACCATTTTACAGGAAAGATACTTGATTCTGAAATAGATATAGTGCAAATGTGAGCTTATTTCCTATTAAAAAAATCTTTGATTGTGGTTTGCCGTGTGTGTATGCTACTGTTATAAATTACGACATTTTCAATGCGGTTCAAGAAACTATTAACATCAATTGATACTCCACTAGGAGCAATACAAATATATTTTCGGAGCAGTTTTAGTGCACTGCCCGCTATTTCACGCGCCTTTTCTTGAATGATTGGGTCATTTAATGGCACTGATGCATCACGGGACTGATGAATCCATTCAATTAGAATTTCCACGGCATCTTCACATTTTCTACACTACTTTTTTACGTTTGCAACCATCCTTCGCTGAATTGATAATTCCATTCTTATTTTTTATTATTGTTCTCAGACTGGATCAGGGAATTCTTAGATTCTGCGAAAACCTTCTGATTTAGTGTAGAATTCTCGTCGTACTTACGAAGAATTTGCAATTTTTCACTTATAGAAAGGGATTTCCGCTTCAAAGAGTTCGAAGATTCCCTCCTACCAGGGAAAGAAAAGAATCGTTACAGTGTTACATTTCTTTTCGATACAAAATTTCCGATATAAAAAAGCGCTACAAGCGGGATTTGAAGCGTTATAAGAGGGTAAAAGTATAGAGAGTTATATAGAAAATTCCAGGGACCGTACAAAAGGAGCGTTAAGAACGGGATAGTGCTATAAGCGGGAGCGTAATAACGGGATTTTACTGTATTATGGTTAGAGCATAACACTATATGGAGCAGAGACATAGACCCTTTAAAAATCGGATAAAGAAAAGCTCCAGTCATTTGAAATGTGGTACTAGCACCGAATGCTGAAAATTGCATGGATAGGGAGAATTTCAAATGAAGTTTCGAGAATAATAGAAGAGCAATTTTACTATAAAAGAGAAGAAATAGTATGTTAGGCCACCCCCTCAGACACTGAATGAACCATCAACTTGATTGAAGGAATGATGGAGGGAAAGCATGGTAGGGGAAGACCAAGAATAGAATACATGAAGGAAGTAATATCTGACCCTACAGAGATATAAAGAAACTAGCAGAGACCTGAAAATTCTTATAGGAACCCTAAGATGAAAAGAAAATCCAAAACTGCTAAAAAAATGTGGCATTAAATTCTGTTACCATACCTAAAAAAAAAACTTGCTTCCCTTTGAATACATTATTTATTTTTCCAACCTCAGTGAACTTTGAATTTTATTAGTAATCTTCAAGCAGCTTTTTATTTTCAAAGATCTCACAATTCAGTATTTTTTTGTCGATGAACAATTGTTTTATCAACTGTTTTAGGATTAAATCATTCAGATATTTGAAAGTAGGAAAGCCAAAAATGTCATTTTTTATTCATTTATTGGTAATATTTATTTAAATCCCTATGAAATAAGGAAATCCAATTTGTTTAAGAGTTAATATTATCCATTTATTAATTATTGTTTAAGAGTTGTTTTTTCTTTTTCTTTTATTAGGTATCTTATCCCAAGATCTTCCTAAATCTTTGAGTACTAAGTATCCCTCTGCTGTTAGTTATATTGCTGCTTCTTATGTGAAATATATTGAATCAGCTGGAGCTAGAGTTGTGCCACTTCTGTAAGTAAACCACCAGGTTTTTTTTATTATTATGTAATTGTTTCTATTCTTAAGTTTCCCCAGCTAAGACAAAATGGCGGGTCAAGGGCCAAAGTTGCTAAGTGTAAAAAGTGTTCAAGGGGGGTAAGGGATGTGTGGGTTGTGTCCATAAATTTCGTAACTATGTGTGTTGTGGTTGAGTACCACAGCTTTCTAGACTTGGGTTGTTATTATTATTATTATTATTATTATTGTTTGAAACACTTCCTTTAATTAACAACAATGGATGAGACCAAATTATTCACAAGTTACATCCTGGAACAGCTGTTTCACGCTGGTTGGCCATCATCAGCCAGGAGAAATTGCAGTAAATAACAAGGTCTCCATACTGAGGCTAGTATGAACAATACACCGAAGCGCAGTGGTGCCTCAAAAGAAAAACTCACCAATGAAAAAAACTGTTTTTTTTCATTGGTGAGGTTTTCATTGTGTAATTTTTCTTTTGAGGCACCACTGCGCTTCTGATGTATACTTCCTTTAATTGCTTTTTTGTAAAGTTCAGTAAGGTCAAGCTTCAGAATTTAACAGAATAATTGATAAAAAAATTGAACATCACAACATTAGTTTGTGTTTACTGGGGATGGGTGATTAGATATTGGATTCTCTATGTTACTGTTAAGAGATATTTTATTTAGGGCGAAACCTTTGAATAAAACATTTTAAGAATAAAAAAGAGAGATTCAAAATGAAAAGCTCTTACTTGATAATGTTAGAATAAACAGGATAACAAAATGGGAATAATCCAACAGTTTCGGAATACTACGGGTATTTCATCTTCATGAATAGCACAAACATGTAGGACAACATAAGGTGAGATGACATAGTGAAAGTGTGGGGAAAGTAAAGGAATTATGGGGAGGTTAAGCAATAGTGATGGGTGTTTTGCCCATCATTGATAGGATTGTAGGCCTTAAGCCCGATGGTATTGAAAGATTCAGCAAGAAGGTGGTGGGAGAGTTATTTGGCAGCAGTGAAGTTGGGGGTGTGGGAGGCCTGCTCAGTCTCATTGTAATGTGTTACTACAAATGAATGTGAAGGGTATTAGTTTGTTAAAACATGCCTTCTTTCAACATCAGCTAGCTTAAGACCTACAATGCTACCACCTGCTGCAAAAATGTCCATCACTATTGCTAAACCTCCCCATAATTCCTTTACTTTCCTCACATTTTCACTGTGTTGTCCTAAATGTTTGAGCTGTCCTTGAAGATGGAATACCCATAATATTCCAAAACTGTGAGATTATTCCCATCTTGTTATCCTGTTTATTCTAACATTATCAAGTAAGTGTGTTTCATTATCAATCTCTCTTCTTAATTTCATATATGCACTCTAAGTCTAAGTAACACATTTTAGTTTCTGATGCTATTTACAGCTCCTTAAAGATAGTCTTGCAGTGATTCCATTGTTTATTAATCTTAAGGATTGTCCTTCTGATCCTACATAAATTGAAGTTTTACAGCCTGTCAATGTAAGACAATATCTTTAGATTTCTTATCTCCTTAATGAAAGTAAGCTGAAATCAATAGATAACAGGGAGGATTTTTGTGGGGGATAAAACAAATAGATAAGTTATTTATCCACAGCTCCCTCATTTCCAGTCTTGGTAATCCATGATCTTATTTTTCCTGTTCACAATTAAAAATGTTGATGATTATCATGTCGTCAAAATCTGCTGGTAGAGAAGAGGCATTATTATGAGTATTGCTCAGTCCTCTCACATAAAGTTAATAAAAGGTAAACGATAAAAGATTTGAATGTGAATTTACATACAAATATATTTATTTTTGCTTTAAATGTATCTTGCCTTTTACTGCTTTTTATATGTTTGAATTTTTTTCTTGATAGTTGAAAATATACTGTTGTTTTATCTTGAGATTTTACCTTGAGTCATTTTTAAATATGATTTTAACTTAAACAATTTTTATACAGGTAACCTCCGTTGATTGCAAAGGATACGTTCCAGAGAAGGTCACAATGAGCAAAATTTCGCAGTCAACAGGAATTGAAAAAAAAATAATAATTTTAGAGTATGAAAAAACACTTTATTGATAAAATAACATTAATAACATTATTAATATGAAAATAAATGTTTTATGTAGCATAAAAGTAATATAACATTGACAAGAAACTGAAAAAAATATTATTTAATCACTTTGTTCCGCATTGCAAAAAGAATCTAGTGTTCTTGCTGGGCCTATCTACGTTTCTTACATAAAATTTGTCGATATTATGAAAAATTGTCATTATATATAAATTATATTAATTAATGTAAGTCACAAATGGTAATAATGTTATATTTAACAATTACTGTAATTGTTGACAGTTAAAAAAAAAAACAAAAAAAACCACGCAGTATAAAAAATGTGCAATTAATGGGGTTACCTGTATTTGACAATGAAGTAATATAAAAATTCTTATTTTTTAAATAATGTTTATTTTTTTCAATGTAGATTGAAAAAGAATGACAGCTACTATGAGAAGCTTTTTAATTCCATTAATGGGTGAGTCAGCTAAATATTTCAAATTTTCATTAATGATTAATAAGTAACATACAGTTGATAATTCTGAAGATAAAGTTACATTAAAAAGTGTAAAAATTAAGTTGTGTGATGTGGTTCTGGCATCATATCTTTGTTTTATCTTTAAGCATAACAGTATTTCACATATTATCATCATTGGTGTCTGGATTTATCTTTCAGAGATTTCTTCCATGGACTTCATTCGTCATTTGCAGAAAAAAAAAACAGATCATTTTCAATAATCAGTACTTTTTACAGATTTATGAAATGTTTTTTCAACTTGATTTAAACTAATTCAATTGAACTGTAATTTGATCAGATTTCAGTCGATAAAATAAGTTTAACTCAACTTACCATGGTAATTTGGAATTTTCATTCGATTACCATCTACTAATTTCCACATTTCCTGACATTTATATTCTTACCAGAACTTTCCATCATCATCTAAGTTCATCAAATTCTTCATCTTTCTATACTGGAATGTGCTTGAGTCATTGAACTACCTTAATTATAGTTAACAGTATCAACAGCATCCAAAAATACATACTGTAAAAGCACTTATTTTCGCGAAAATGAAGATATCGGTGATTTCGCGAGCTGAAAATTTCGCGAATTTTATACGAACAGAACTGAATTCAACCGAAAAAAAGTAATTCGCGAGGCTTAAATTTTCGCGATTACGACGGGTTCGCGAAATTCGCGAAAATTAAAGCCTCGCGAAAATAAGTGCTTTTACAGTACTTTGCCAAGAATCCTTCTTTACCTATAAACTGGTTCTTCTGTTTGGATTTGTAAATCATGTCCTCTGTTATTTGTAGGACACCATTAACAATA
>JAFIDM010002131.1:73756369-73779457 GCA_023159025.1 Thereuonema tuberculata | reverse complement strand
ATTTGTAAATCATGTCCTCTGTTATTTGTAGGACACCATTAACAATACAGAAAAGGTTTTTGTTTTGATTTGTCCTTGTAAGATGAATTATTGTTGCATTTCACTTTATTTATAGTGGAGCTACTTTATATTCTTTTAAAGACTGTTTTAGTAGCCTTTACCGGTTGTTAATCAGAGCTGCATTAAAGAAGCTGATTATTCATTATTTTCTGTCTCTTTCTACTGCACTGACTGCGTCATACATTATTTGGATTTTTTTGTCACCAGAATTTATAATTTAATCCTCTATCCTAACCTTTCGTTGATTTAGATAAATTTTTATTTCTGCTGAAGCCTTAGCTGTTTCTGAGAGAGAACATCATCTATAGGAAATATTAATAAACATTTTGTTGAATCATGTTGTTTTACCAGCACAAAAAGTGAGCCATCCAAATGTAGCTGAATGATCAAGGGTCATCTCAGTTCAAATCCTGAAGCTGGCTTTGTTGTTTGACTTTCATCTCGTGTTTGTTTATTTCTAGATATAATGTAGCTTCCTAACAATTAATAGTTCTTGTGGATCATTAAAATAATATGGATGAAATTCCTAAAAGTTTATTCTTTTCTTAAATTTCTGTTGTGTGAACATAGCTCTCGAATGATCATATTTGGAATATCGTTGGGCAAACAGTAGGTAAAAGTCAACTCCACATGGAACTCAATTATTAATAAACATAATGCTAAGAATCACAATATAAAATACAAATTAAATTTCAGTATATTTATGTGATTCATTTATCACATACTTTATTTGATTGTAGAACAAATGGCCCTTTAATGATCAAAACAACAGTAAGTCACAATTGCACACAGGAAATATAATCTTAAAACACAGGAAAAACTAACAAAAAAACTATTTAATAAAAGAACATGATGGGCTGTTCCAAATATAGCAAGATCTATTTTAGAACTCAGTTACTGATTGTTTATTTATTTCTTAAATATAGTACTTTTTCCCCAATATTCCATGAAATTATACTTAAAATTTCGTGCAGAGAAGTGTTGAAGTTTCAGTTTTTTTCTTCTTAATTTTCAGTGTGTTGCTTCCAGGTGGTAGTGCTGACATAACTAATTCTAGTTATGAGAAGGCTTCAAAAAAGCTCTACAGTTTGGCCATAAAAGTAAGTAGCAAAGATGCTTTTACATAAATAACTAGACGTTTAGCAGTTCTAATTTGTTCTTATCATAATTTATAGACTAAACTTTACCATCCTATTTGATTTGGAGTACAGAAGGTTGTTTACAATCTATGGTAACGATTTGCATTGCGCATGACGACGCAACCAATCACAGTAGGTATGCAAATTTATGCAAACGTACAGGTGAGTACTTAAAGATTAGTGTGGAGGGGTGCAGGTTAGTTTGTTCGGAGAAATGCCGCCGAAAGTGTCACAGTTTTGGGAAGGGTACATTACAGCCCTTTCCGATGCGAAATTTAGTTATTCTGCAATAATTACGGCATGTAGAAAAAGAGATTTCACCATTTCGAAGAAAGGAGTTCATAATGTGTTGGCTGGTGTTGGTTTAGCCCGTACAGGACAGATTTCCGAGACTGAAAAGCAAGCAAATCCAAGGACACCTATAAGTCACACAAAGACTGTCATTCAGAAAGTCAAGAAAATGGTGACGGGGAACAATCCAGCGACCCAAAGGACCATTGGTGCGAAGGTAGGAACATCTCTTCGTACCGTAACAAGATTATCCATAAAGATTTAGGACTTCAAAAGAGACATAAAAGCAAGGTTCACAAGCTCTTACCAAAGCACATTTCAGAACTTAAGACTAATTGCAGAAAACTGTATGAACGACATCTCGCTGGGGATAAATGGAAGTATGTCGCCACATTAGACGAAGGATATGTTTATCTGTCCGACTGCAATAAACCAAGGGCGATTTTCTATCGCCCAGTGGGAGCCAAATCGTTTCCAAATTGGTACAGATAATGTCGTGAAACTTTTTCGAAGGGATTCATGATCGTTGCGGGTTATTCCTATTAAGGCAAGCGACAGATACGGAGGGTGGCTCAAAATGTAAAGGTGAATTCTGCTTACTATCAGGATCACGTACTGACACCAATTTATACACAGGAACTATCTGCTCTCTACGGAAACGACGTTTACAAGGTCCGTCTCCACCAAGACAAGGCGTCCAGCCATACGTCCAAATCGACCCAGAATTTTCTGACAGGAATGGAACAGCAAACCGGAATCCAGGCTATACTGTTTACCGAGATACCAGTGAAGTCTCCAGACGCATCGCCCATGGATTTTTGCGCATTTGGACTATTAAAACGAGCCTTGGGAAGACGACGTCCTCGTTCATTGGATGGACTCTGGAAATGTTGTCAGCAGGAGTGGCAACATATAAGTCTTCCCGTTCTTTGCAGTAGTCTCCTGGAATGGAAACTGCGCTGCAGAGCGATAGCAGTATCTCATGGCCATCAAATGGCGATCAGAGCATGATCGTTGGTGGAGAAAGGGAATTTCTGGGAAAAAGACCCGAATCCAAATCGTTACCATAGATTGTAAACAACCCTCCGTATTACGGAAGGAATGACAAACACTGTCTAAGACTGATCGTGTTAGTGCAGAAAGTTATCCTCTTTGTTCAGCAAATATTCAGCAGTTTTCATCAGATGAATATGAATATAAATATAATTTGAATGTTTTTAAATTCAAAAGGATATATTTATTGGGTCTAACAAATCTGCAAATAATAGAAGTTAGAAAAATTGGCGTACAACTAAATGTGCTATGCTTCATAACCAAAGAAAGGTCACATGTGAGTTCTTTGTTGTTTACAGTATTATGATTTTTGTTTAGAACTGTTATTGTGATGCTGATTTTCACATTGAGAACTTGTATTGAAATTTTTCTTTTCTCTTTAGGCAAATGATAAAGGCGACTATTTTCCCATATGGGGAACATGTTTAGGATTTGAGATGCTTTCAATTTTAATGGACAAGAATCAGAGCTATTGGTTAACTTCCTGCAAATCTAACAATGTTGCACTGCCATTGAACATGAGTAAAGGTAAATTTTAACTAACAAAATTTTAATAACATAGATAATAAGATGATTCACATTAAAATAAACTTCAGTAAATTTAATTTTGAAATACAGTGGAACCTCGCTATTTGTACACAATCCGTTCCAGGAGGCAGTTCGAATGGCGATTTGTACAAATGGAGAATTAATTTTATCACATAAGGTATAATGTAAATTGGATTAATCCGTTCCAGACCCACAGATGACTGCTTATTTAAACCTTTGTAAACCTGCTTTCCTTTTACGCTTGGTGGAATCAGTAACCTTTTTTGGACCCATGGCTGCACTATTTTTAAGAAAAATAACAATAAAATAGCACAAACTTTCACGAAGCTTGCATAGATGATGCATAGCGAACGGAAGCTAGCACGAGACTGAGCTGAAGCGACTGTGTGGCACAACCACTAACAAGGTCACGCTGTCCCAATCGCGGGGCAAGCGTACGAATGGCGAGTTGAATTTTACTTGAAAAAGTTGGACGAATAACGAGTTGTACGAATAGAGAGGTGGACGAATGGCGGGGTTCCACTGTACAAAAATATATAATTAATTAAATAAATTAAATCATGTGGAAAATTAATAACTAAGGTAAATATTTTTATGATAAAGGAAAACAATAACTCTGTTAGAATTAATTCTTTTCTTTGGAATAATAATAATAATAAAAACAAAGATGTTCAAAATGTTACTAGTTATACTCTGACGAACCAATCAGGTGATGAATGGAATCCAAACATCAGTCCAGAGGATAATTGAGCCTGTTTTATTTGAGTCAATAGTAATTAAGCTGTAATAGTAATCTTATTCTGTATAATCTTTGGATGCTGGATATAAAAGTTTTGTTGCTAAGAACAAAATGCCTGCATTCTATAATTATCAATTTAAGAAATTATGAAAAAAAAAGAAAAAAAAAAAAACCACCAACAACAAAGATATTAACATTAAAATAAATGTCACTGTAGTTTTCTTAATAAGTCAGTCTAGATTCATTTGTTTCATTGGTTCCCTTTTGATCTTTTTCCTTTCCTTTTTTTGACATTTCAATAATTATTTTCACATGAAAGATGTGGATTCGATGTACATTTTCTAATTTTAGCCAGTGGTTTGCAGTTTCCGTAGATTCAAAAGCGTAGAAAGAAAATTAAAAACAATCATTTAACACTATTGGCTAGTTTACAACTAATCAACAAAATGAAAACTGAACTACTAAATGTTTCAGTACACAAGAACATCTATCAAAACTGATAGAATATGAATTGGGAACCAGCTGTTTTATATCAAGCTATGTATGTCAACTATACAGTGAACAATTCAGGATTAACTAATGTGTTAAAAATACAGTTAAGATTAAGTATGATTAACCATTCTGAATTACAACCTAAGAAATGGAGTAACTTACAAGTTCCAGTTTTAAAACAGCATGGTTTACACTAGCAGATAGACATTTAATGATAATGGTCTTTGATCAAATCCATTTTTCAACTGAAAATAATATCAGCCAAGGTTTAGTGATAGTAGAACTTCTTTTTAAGGGTTTGGATACTTCACATTCCAGGTAATCTTTCTTACCCTCAAATACTAATTTTTTAATTTACAGTTATTTGGTTTTCAGTACAACATATAGTTGCATGAAGTAATGACATTCCTTTCTCCACTGTATGCACCAATGTTTTATTTATTTTTGGCCTCCTTCAGTAGCACTTTAGATATTCATGAAGTTCAGTTCCATCAGGCTTATTCTGTACTTTCGATCATTATGTTTCTACTGTCTTTTCATGAATGCTTAAAAGAGTCCATCATTGCTGTTGATGCCAGTGACCTTTTTACAGTTTAATAGGCTTCCTGTTGGGCATATGCCTGGTTCTTTGTCAATAATATTATTGTGTTGTTATGTATCTTAACCTGTACCATGTCTAACAGCCGTGCTGGCGTGGTCGTGCGGTCTCGGCGGCAGCCGGTCGTGGTGGCCAATGAGCCAGTACCTGGGTTCGAATCCCGGCAGTGGCATGGCTGTTTCAATTTCCTTTCTTGTGTGTTCGTCTCGTCTTCCCCTGGGGTTGGCACCCCCTCGTGGTATCCAGCTAATACCTCCTATTGTAGGAGGCTGTCCAAACCCTGTATGGGTGTTACGGACGATAACTAACCATGTCTAACACCTTATTTCTTTGAAGTGTCACTGTTATGCGGTTCTTATGGCTTTATGTTCTTCTTTTCAGTCCCTTGTAGTGCATATGGGTTTTTTCATGTTTCTTTTTAAGAGATTCTTCTGCTTCCTTTCTGGTCCTTGGTTCATACTAGCTTTTGCTGCCTTTAGACCTGGCATTGTGACATCCTTTTGGATGCATTTTATCATTGATGTGCTGCTGCTCTAATTATCAATCCCAACAAACATCCTTTCCTTATCTGCTACTAATATTTTTCTTTGGCCTATCACCACTGTATGTATGATAATCCTTTACAGTTATTGTTTCTTTGGTGTGTCCTTTTATTATCACTATTAACTAATGCTATGATTCGCTACATGGTAGCTATTTTCATTCTTTCCAGCCATTTACATAAAATAAAGTTTTCATCCTTCAAACAAAATGGAATTGGTGAATGATTACACTGCAGTTTCAGAGGAAGTATATGAATTAAATAGTGCCAAAGATTAATGAATAAATGGGAATTTACAGAGTATCTCAAAAGAGAAACAAGATTTTTTCCAATTAATTTATCTCAACTTATTTATGAGAAGCACAAATATCAAACACTACTTTTATAAATTAATCCATGAGGAATCATGTCATTCCTATTCTATTGCACAGATTGTTCGGCATTCAGGATATCTTATTATTTATGGCCAATCAGTGTCATATTGTGACAAATTTTTGCATCAGAATTGCAGAATCTTAAGACATGATTATAAGCTTATACTCTATTTGCTCATTTTGTGAGTGTGGCTCTTATTAGCCAATGGGAATTTTTCTTTTTCCTAGACAAGGTTTCTTGGTTCCTTTCCTAGATAATTTCAGGAAACCAAGAACAAATTGAGATCTTCAAGGTCGGAAGTATGCAAAAATAAATAAATAAATAAATAAATAAATAAATAGGAGGAAAAAATATAAGAATATGTCATTATATCTATATCTATCTATCTAAATATACAGTAAAACCTCGTTAAGTCGTCACTCCATTTAAGTCGTCGTTTTCATTTGGTCCCAACAAGGTCTCATAGACAATAATGTAAAATAACCCTCTTTTACTCGTCACCAAATTTAATTCTACTCCGGATAAATCGTCACCCTCAAAAATGGCGAAAAGCATCTTTATTCTCAATTTTGCCTGCTATCTTTTCAGCCTCGCCCCTTCACTCTAAGAAAGCCTAGCCTTTACGGGGAATTTTCACGTGGGAAATTCACTTTGGAAATTACACACTTCTCACTGCAACTCTTGTCAAGAGTAGACGTTTTTCTTGACCGCTACTGAGTGTGATTTCATTTCATAGCGAGTAAGCCCCGAAAATTTAAAAGCGATCGAAATTGTTTTTCTTCCTCCAAATGTAACTGCACTTCTTCAGCCTTTAGATCAAGGGAGAATTCTTGACTTTAAACGAAAGTACAAAAAAATGTTTGTAAAGGACATGATAAAAGCATTGGATAGGAATGAAAAGCTAGAAGTTTCGGTTTTAGATACGATTAACTATGTGCACAAAAGTTTAAGTTCCATTTCATTACAAAGTGTTTCGAATTGTTTCCGACATGCAGGGTTCATAGCAAACGCAGGATCAGAAGAAATCCTCAGCGAAAACATCATCGACCCAGAACCATTAGAGACTTTGCTGCAAATCGCAAATTAAAAAGGGTGCAGCATCAATGACGTTAAGGTGTTTATCAACATTGATAACGACATCGCAATCTGCTCACAAGCGACTGTAAAAGCTTTGATATCTGAATTTTTGGAAGAAAATCAAAACAGTTCAAGTGAGGATAGCGATGTCGAGAATATAGATCAAACCCCACCTAACAAGACAGAAACAATCGAAGCCCTGGAGAAAGTTCGACAGTACTTAACATCCGTTCAAGGTACAACAGACGAAGAATTTAAAGCCTTAAGTATATTAGAAAAGAAAGTTATTTCCAGTAATCAGCACCTTCATCAATCAACACTGTTGGATTATTTTAATGCCAGTAAAAGAAAAGAAAATGTGATAAGTATAAAATGTGTGTGTGGTTTTTTTTTTTTATTTTCCACTCATTAATTTGCATGTATTGATTTCTGAAAATCTTGTTTTTCTCACCGAATCCTACAGCAATTCATAAAAATATCGTATTTCAGTGTTTTGTTTTGTTTTGTTTTTTTTCAAAAATGCCCACTCCGCTTAAGTTGTCAAAAATGTTCGGTCCCTTGAGTGACGACTTAACGAGGTTTTACTGTATATACAAAATTCTTAAATTTATTCCTCCTACTTATTTAATTTTTTTTTTAGCATACTTTTGACCTTGAAGATCTCAATTTGTTCTAGATTTCCTAAACTTATCTAGGAAAGAATTGATAAAAAGAAAAATTCCTATTGACTAATAAGAGCATATATATATATATGCAAAGAAAAGAAACGGAAATGATTGTTATCAATTTGTGGCAAACAAAAAAACCCATTATATTGATACAATGAGGACAGAAAAATATTGGCTTGAAAGATTAAAATAAACATTTCCTTAGTTTGCCTAAAAATAGAAATGCATTGATTATTTTGTATAATGCTTATTAATCTTGTAAAATGTTTCTCCAAAATATTTATCTTGATTATAAGAGTCTATTTGAATTTCATATTCTAGAACTTAATTGTTGTGAAAATAAACATAAAGAATACATATAAATTAAATTTGCTTAAAAAAAAACAAAACAAAAACTACTGTTGAAAATACTCATTAAATAATTGCAGAATTAATTAAGAACAACACTATTGTTATATTAATATTAAAGAACTATTAATTATAGCAACAGTAGTAGTAATAAATAACAATACAATAAAAATAATAATGTAGATTTTGCTTAGTTCACAGGTCAACAGATTCAGATTGTCAATCTTGTTTGGCTTGAGGATAGTTTTGAGATTTATATAATCTCGTATATTAATATATTACGGCTATTAATTTGCAGTATTGACTGTTCAAATGGCCCATTTGATAACTATGATGATTGCATTTTAAAATCAGCAATAGAAATAAACAAAGAAAAACAAATCGGTGTCTATAAAAACTTCTTCCAAATGTCCTCCGTTGTGTTGATGCACAATCAAATAGCATTCCTCCATGCTTCTAGCCATATTATGAAATAAAGTCTGCTGCATGTTCTGTATCATCTGAATGATTTTCTTTTTCAGCTGCTGCACAGTGGATGGAGGGTTTCACAGAACACCCATTACTTCAGCATATCCCCACACGTATGCATGCAGTGACTTTATCAGGAGAGGGGAAAGGGTACTGAAAATCAGTGACATGTGAAATCACAATACTTCCAAAAGTTTCCATACCCTGCAAAACTTCACTACCCTTTGACTAAGGTTGGAGTGAAAGGTGTCAGAACCTGTTTGATTGTAACATTCTTGGTTAACTATAAATGGATGTCCGTTCTCCACAATGCAGTAAGGCCCAGTAATCCCATATTCTGATAACTTTTTGAGCAACCTGAATCACATACGAATAAGCATTCAGTATTTTCAAAACTTTTTAAGGAACCATCGATTTTTAAGCAGTTCTCCATTGACTTCACTGTGTTGATTGCATAATTTGATGGAAGACACTTCATGATTGTTGTTAGTCTCCCTGTTTGGGACATCTGACATGACCCTTCACTTGGTGCAACACACTTCCATTGTTTCAGAACATTGTTTCACTTGGCTGCAATGTCCAGTAAAACAGAATTACTGAGTGCGAAGTGTTCTGTAAACAGCTCATATACAAACCATGAACTTGGACTATTTTACCTTCCTCTTCCATGTGAGCAGAAATAATCTCCACTAAAAACACCTTTTTCTCAATGGATAATATTACTAATACTGTTTACAGCTGTGTAATGCATATATCAGATGTGGGCAAATGCGGCTCCCAATATCTCTTGATAAAAATGTAGAATTTAAAAAAGAAAAAAAAACATTAAATTTTGAACTAATTTTTGGCTTTTCTTTCTTATTTTTTATTTTCTTATATATGTATTTTTTTATACGTTAAATAGCAATTACGATGTATCTAAAAATGTAATTAAATTTTAATTTGTGCATTTAATACTATGGAACATGACTATGGTGTGGCTCTTTGTATACATGAAAATCCAGAATGTGGCTCTCTTTGACGTCATGTATGCCCATACTTGGCATATATAATATAACAAACATCAGAACCTGCATGACACATGCAGATGTTTGCATATATCATCACAACTTGGCGTATTATTAATTCAGTACTGTGGAATTAATAGCCACACTGTATGTATGCAGAGAAGTACCTTCTTCAGCCATTTGTTGTTATAATACAAAATTTAATTTGCCTGTCAATCAAGCAGTTACCTATACTAAAAAATCAATAATTTTTTTATTTTTTTTTTATATAATCTTTTACTTTCTTTGAAATAATATGTTAATTGAAAACTGTGTATGTCTTTGTAATTCTCCTGTTTTTAAGACTGTATTCGTATTGCAGGATTTTTAGAAAGCAGACTTTTCAAGGATATCCCAGCAGATATTTTTAGTTCTCTTACCATGAAGGATGTTACAGCCAATTTTCATCGTAAATGCCTTACTAAAGAGGTAATTATTTCTTGGAATAGGAATTTTTCTATATATTTGGGCATAACCATTCATTATTCCCCATTACTACAAAAATCTTCCATTTCAAACTGTTATTTTTTTAATAAATATTTTTTTGCTTATCTCTCAAAAAAATTAATATTGATCAGATTGTCTTATCACTCACTTTTCTCTACTTCTTAAGACATCAGTTTTATTCTTATTATTTAAACCTTTTATTTCATTTACTTTGTTACTGCTACTTTATTTCTAGAATGCAACAAAATCTGGACTAGATAAGAGCTTGCATATCTTGTCTGTAAATTATGATCAAGACGGACTGGAATTTATTTCTACTTTTGAAGGTAATGCTTCAGCTAAGAATATTTAGTTACATAACAGAACATTCTGTTTATTATTATTATTTTTCTTGTATTTTATTTGTAAAGTGTATGTTTAGTGGCATTTGCGTTTTGTGTGATAAAACTTCAAGTAGTCTTAATTCAAATTTCAGTATTATCCATTAATAAAGGTATATTTTTCTCTTTGTCTCAATTGACTACTGAATACACTCTATGACAAAAAGCAAGCGATATACTGCAGAATGTTGTCAAAAAACTGTGAAACTTGTATACAAATACCTCTTGGGTACACATGCAAGTTGTAAAAAAATTGTACCCAATGAATGCAGAAGGCAGCGCCACGGCGCTTTTGAACCACGGATTCTGGATTGCTTGTAACTAGTGTTTCTCACTTGCTTCAGCACTTCTGTAAGATTTTGTGGTTGGGATGTCATTCTGTAGCCGCTGAGGATACCACTACATGCAATTCGACAATCATAACAACTAAGTGAATTTGACAGAGATCGTACCGTGGGCTTGAGAGAGTCAGGTTGGACATGTCGTTCTATTGCCCACACTTGGGTTGCGGTGATGCCACAATAAGACATTGTTGGCAGCAGTGGATCCAGCAATGCACACATATCAGTCAGGAGGGCATTGGTTGGCTGAGAGTAACCACTACCAGGCAGGATCGTGAGATTGGCTCTCAGGACACCAACAGTTTCCCTAAATGCCATCTGGGGAAAGTTAATGGCATCTCCGCAGCCTGTTTTTTATGACAAACCATTGCCAGAGGGTTGGCAGAGGCTGTATTACGATGCCAACATTCGTTATGAAGACTACCACTGACCACACAGCATCGCCATTACCACCTACATTAGTGTCGCGTCAAAGCAGCATGGAATGTAACTGATTGGGGCCGTGTAGTGTTTAAGTTCTCTCTTGGAGCCGATGACCACTGAATACGTGTGTGGAGACAACCAGGCCAGTGCTCCTCACCTCACCTAGCGTCCTTGTTCAGGGAGCCATTGTAGTCATCCCGCAATGTGGGTGTACTAGGCTAACAACTCCAGGACTTTTGGATGAATCTTCCACAAATCATCATTAGATGTTTATATGCATAAATTCCACACCGTATATCCACATGTATCACTGCAGGAGTGGACACATAACATATTAGCATGTACAGATTCTGGGCCTATTGTTCTGACATAAATAGCTGCATTGCTTTAACAGTGTTCTGGCGTCATTTTCTTTCCATCCTCTTTGCACATGTTGTGTTTCATCATGATCACACTATTTTTCCAAGTGCTTCTTTTTTATTTACCATAGAGTGTATTTTATTTCAAATGGCAAAACTCATATCCTATTCTTATTAGTTTTGAATTGTAAAGATTTCATTTAATCAAATGCAGTTTTGAAAATGTAAAGAATATAAAAATAAAATTTAGCTTGTATTTTAAAACTTTACAGAACCCAATATAAATTTAGAATTTGTAAAACACTAATTCAGAACCATATCCATACTTCTGCAAGGATAATGCCAATTTATCCTTCCTTCATCAGCAGCACTTAGTGTTATTTTTAAATAATTTTCATTTTCCTACTAAAACTCAATATTAATAGATTGTGCTCTTTTTAATTTCAGGCATAAATATTCAAAAATACAGTCGTACTTTTTTTTTTTTATTATTTATTTATTTTTTTTTTTTTTTTTATAGACAAGGGCTTTTATTAAAAAATAATTAGCACAGATGATAAAAGATGATTAATTCATATATTAAAATCTACAAAATAATAAAATACTCATAGAGGACTGTTTCAATCCGCTAGCCGTAAGGTTATCATCAACTCAACAGGAGAGGGGAAGGGGAACATACATTGATATAATTCAGGGGTTGTACATGTGATGTGATTGACCAATGAGAAATTTATGAATATTAAGATGGGTTAATTAGTTGTAAACAAGACCATGTGTGGGAAAGGCTCCATCTAGTGTTAAAAAAGGGGGATTAGAATGTAAACAAAAGTGATCATAATTCTAAAATAGTCTTATCATTCTTTTTCTCCTTTTTTTTTTTGGGTCCTTTAGAAAATTGAAATAATATTTCATATCTTGATTCGATAGTTATTTGTTCTATGAAAGATATTTATTTTATTTATTTTTTATTTAAGTCTAAAAAAATATAAAAATAAATTTGTGATAGACATCCTGTCAAACTCGTCTGTTCCTAAATAATAAGGATTTATATTATGAATTGTCATAAGATATATTGTATGAAATTAAATACAATCAAATTCTATCTGGTATGTGTTATTAAATGTGTAAATTCATATTATGATAAAATACAATATTTTAAATCTTTTTTTAAATTTGAAATTTAAATTTATTTTGAAACTTTTATAATATATATTTGTATAATTTTCAATGGATTTCCATTAAATCATACAAATGAGATTTAAGTTTAAATTCCAAATTTATAAAAGAAAAATATAAGAATAAAAGTATTTTACTTTATCATAATTTGACTTTACATATTGAATTTTTACATAAGAGTTTTTTTACATAAGAGTAAATCTTCCAGATTGGATTTGTTTGTATTTGATTTCCTATAAGATATCTTATGACAATTCATAATTGAACATGAAAAACGGGAATCAATAAAAATGCACAGTCATTTGCTTTCATGTCTTAAGGTATCAGTGATCAGTAAATCTGGCTGATCTGTCCTAACAAGGATGAAACCATTGTCCTAGATTCCTTCAATGATAGTTTTTCATATTACATTATATGAATGTTAAACTTTTCAACTCATAATTAAATCCATATTATTTATGGAGTTATGAGTTTGATAATATGTCTGACATAAATTTATTTTTATTTTTTTAAAGGCTTAAATAAAACAAAAAACAACAACATAATATATATGAATATATATATATTTGTATTTTGGGATCTATCATGAATGACTGAATTTTGTATTTATGCCTAAAAATTAAATAGAGTAAAGTTGGTTAATATTGCGTTTTAGTAGGAATATCCAAATTTTTTAAAAATAATACTAGATGCTGCTGATGAAGCAAGGATAAATTTGCATTATCCTTGCAAAAATATGGATATGGTTTTAAGTTTAGAATTTTACAAATTCCAAATTTCTGTTTAGTTTTATTCCCAGGAATATAATCAGTTTAATTTGATTTCATTCACAGCATTTTGGTATCCATTTTACGGTATACAGTGGCATCCTGAAAAGAATGCCTATGAATGGACTCGTAATGAAATGAGCATTCCCCATAATTTTGATGCTATTCGTGTCACACAGTATTTTGCAAATTTTTTCATAAATGAAGGTGAGTAAAATATATTTGTAAAAGTCATATTTTAATATTTATTATTTGTAAATTATAATTTTTTTTGATAATATAAATGTGTTATAAACTTGAAGATAATTATTACAGGAAGAAACTTGTGTAAACTAATAAATATTAGATGCATTGTTGTCCAGTGGGTTCATCAAATATATTTAATAGTAGCATCATGTACCCATTTAGATTGGGTAATCTTATGGGCAACATAAAACTTTCAAAAAGTGTGAAAATCATTTGTGTTACAAGAGTATCAGATAAAAGAACAGGTTCACTTTTTCTTGTAGGGAGGATTGTCTCTACATTAGCCAATGATAATTTGAGTTTTCGCTTAAAATAAAATTGTTAGTCTAAAAAAAAAATAATCATCTAGCTGAAGAATAGGCTCATGAATTTTTTGCTATCTTCAAGTGAAAATCTATGGATACATTCAATCTTCTGAAAATGATATTCAACCAAGAAATCTGTTGTTTGTTTCAGGTCTTTTAGGATTTGAAAAAAAAGAAAAAATGCGGCAAATGCTTTTTAATTATTTTAATGATTTTTTTGCTTAGGCTAAATACTCTTTATAATATTGCTAGTAGTACATTTAATTTGTGAAAGCAAATATTCAAAATGATCCATGTACCGAGACCTGGTTGTGTACTGATGACTGCTCCTGGCTGATGATCGCCATATCAGCATGAAAAAGCCGTACCAGGATGTCATTTTGTATACAACTTGGTCTTACCCATTATTATTGTTATTATTATTACATATTTTTTTACATTTCCTTTCTTTTAGTCTAACATTAACTAAAATTTTCATCATTAAACTTATAATAAACCATTTTAATAGTTGAAATGTTTATTTAAGGTATACTTAATAAATATTTAATTTTTCAAACACAATTTATTGTACAAACAAATAAATGCAGAGGCATGTCTATTATAAAACAAAATGAACCAAAAAATTAAAAACAGAAATTCAGATTTTTAAAATAATTCATCTATACATTAAAACTAGATAAACTAATAAAAAGTATACATCAACTATTAAAATGGTTTCTTATATGTTTAATGAGAAAACAACTAATTTCTTAGTTAAATACATTTTTTCAAGCACCCCTGTTGGAAAATGGGGTGAGGTCGTTTCTATGCCAATTATTAACCCTTTAACTGCTCCCATCGTCTATAAGCGATCGCCTTAGTAGACTGCTCCCATCGTCTATAAGCGATCGCCTTAGTAGACTGCTCCCATCGTCTATTGACGATTTGAATTATGCTTCTACTCTCCGAGTCCATAGGCGCTTAGAAGTTCTTCCTTCGACAAATAGATGTCATGCGGACATCTTTTAGTTCTCTTTATATTTTTATTGCCCTTCGGTAGCTGCCAGGAACCCTCAGTAACCCTTGAAAAATGTCGAGAGAAAGTCGTGCAGGTTCGTCGCGCGGACCCCGCCCCGGGAAGAGACCATTTTCGTCACGAGATATAGTGTCTGTTCTTGATGAACTCAGCGATGAAGAAGAAGTGTTTTCTTCAGAGTTTGAAGATAGTTATGAAGACGTTGAAGATCCTGTTGAGTCATCCAGTGAAGATGAGACAAGAGGAGAGAGCCCCGATCCAGTCTTCGAGTGGAAGAGCGGACGAAATTTTGTGCCACCGACATGGAACTTTGACTTTACAAGCGCCGGAATAAGTGGTGATTTTGTTGTTCGCGATGAAAACAATCTGTTGGAATATTTTGAGGCTTTTTTGGACAGAGGTATCATGGAACACATTGTAAGTGAAACTAATCGTTACGCCAATAATTGTATTGAGTCACAGACATTGTCACAATTTTCCAGAATGCGCCGTTGGCATGATTGTAGTGAGAATGATTTGTATATGTTTTTGGGCTTGACAATGTTGATGCCGCATGTAAAGAAGCATTCAATTGATGAGTACTGGTCAAAGGATCCATTGATAGAAACGGCAGTTTTCGGGAAGTACATGTCTAGAGACAGATTTTTGGCTATTCTTCGGTTTTTGCATTTTTGCAACAATGATGCCGCAAATGTAGAAGATCCCTTGCACAAAATTGATTCGATTTTTTGCATGCTAAAGGAAAAATTTTGTGGCTCCTTCAATCCCTTTCAGAAGCTCGTAATAGATGAATCGCTCATGCTTTTCAAAGGTAGGCTATCATTCAAACCATATATTCCTTCAAAGCGGCACAGATTTGGAATTAAGTTCTTTGTTTTATGTGATTGCGAGACGGGAATCATATTAGATATGATTACATATACAGGGAAGACAACTAAAATTCCTAAAAGTGACTTAGGCATATCTGGTGCTGTCGTAATGAAAATGATGGAGAAATATTTACGTAATGGGCACATTTTGTACACTGACAATTGGTACACTAGTCCACGATTATGTAAATATTTACTTGATAATGGTACGGGATCATGTGGGACAGTCAGAATAAATAGAAAAGGTATGCCAACGTTCCCAGGAAAGTGCAAGCCAGGAGACTACCATGTCAAAAGTTCGAAACAATTGTTAGCTCTCAAATGGCACGATAAGCGCGATGTGACAATGCTAACAACGGTTCACCGAGGGAAACTGGTTGCAAGCGACAAGAGAGATTGGAGGAATAATGTATTTATACAAAAACCTGACTCAGTTCTAGACTATACAAAAAATATGAGATTGGTAGACAAGTCAGACATGCAAATCAGTTCAGTGGAATGTATGAGGAAATCAGTCAAGTGGTATAAGAAAATGTTTTTTCATTTGATAGATGTGACGCTTCTAAATGCATACCGATTCCATTCCGTGAAAACTGGAAGCAGCATGTCACTGAAGGAATTCAGTCTAACTGTAGTGCGCCAAATATTCACGAAATACGGCACTCTGTCTCAACCCCACCCTGGTCGTTCGACCCCCACTAACCTAGCACCAGATCGGCTCTTGGGAAAAGACGTCATTTTACGACACTACCTGGAGTTCGTCCCACCCATGGAGAAGAGAGCCAAGCCGCAGAGACAGTGTCACGTCTGTATGAATACGCAGCGAAGGGAGAAGCGCAGGAAACTAGTGAGCACATGGTGTCAGGAGTGTGGAGTGGGACTGTGTATTGGGCAGTGTTTTCGTGATTTTCACAGTAAGAAAACATTTTAAAAACACAGTTATGGTGAACAATAAGTGGATTTTTTTGTTGTACTGGACATAATTCCAAATGAATAGCTGTTTGAAAATATATTTTGAAAAAAATTTTTTTCGTCTTTTTGTAAAACACGTCCTGAAGTTCATCATTTAAAGTTAAATCAGCAGAAGTGTAGTCATTAAAATATTTTTTTTTAATTTTTTCCTTAAGTAAAAGGTTATAATTAATAAAATTATGCAAAAATTAAAAAAAAAATAATAATTCTTTTTTTTTTGCGCCTGTGGGGAGCTCTATTTCAGCTTAATTGCGCAGTTAAAGGGTTAAACTTAGAATTTTTGTCTAAAAGTTTTCTCATGGTAGACAGATAGAATAGTTTCAGAAATTATATCAAATAATTAACGCAGAAAGTTAGCTAATTGATGCAGAATTTCAGACATTCTTTGAAAGCTAACATTTATTAACATGTTCACATTTTCCCTCTTTTTACAGCTCGCAAAAGCAGGCATGTATTTGAAGATGACGAGATTGAAAAAGAAGCTCTCATCTATAACTACAAACCTGAATATACAGGTCATCATAACTCATCATTTGAACAATGTTACTTCTTCAAAGAAACAGATAATGCAAGATTTTGATAATCAGTTTGATCTATTTTAATATTGTGAGAGATATTTTCAGTATATCCCATTTAAATCATGAACCTCTAAAAAAAAAGCAGATGTTTTTGAAGTGATTTAACTGAAAATATTAAATGAAATAATATTTTAAAATTATATCAAAAACTTTTCATGGTATTAATTACAATGAACTGTTTCACTAACATTTAACTGAGTTAATCACTGTTACTAAATAAACTCATCTTTTTCCTAGACAGTCATTGCTATTTCCCCCTTCTGTTTATTAATGTTTAAAAGAAATCAATGTATTAATAAGAAATCACTGTTTCATGAAATTGGAATTTTTTACTTGATCATCTCTTTATGTCATCAAGGACTATCCCAACATTGAATTATGTCCAGAATATTACTTGAAAAACAATTGTTAATAAATGTAATTAATTAATTACATGTTTCCAAATATTCCATCACACTGGCTGTGAATCAGTAATTGCTAATAATTACTTCTAAATTTAAAGATTACCTCTAAGACAGCCACTCAGAAATTTACCAATGTTCGAATTGGATTAGGATGCAAGGTGGTTTGAGAAGTCATTGGAGATTTGCAGCAAAATTTTGTAATGTCATTTGCAGAAGCTAAATATAAAATTAATATTAATTTGAATATTGATAGGGCTAGAGGTTGATAATGAAAATATAATATTGAAAGGTAGTTTAAAAGCTAAAAAAAAAAAAGGTACTCACTGGAAAACGATGATCATAAGCTAACGTTAATTGTGTCAGTTATTTCTAACTGATTACCCTCTGCACTTCGTTTATGGCACTTTTCCCAAAATATGTTTATTATTCTTATTGATTTATTTACAGATGTCCAAATATCAGAGTGAGCAAAATAAACAATGTACCATCAGCATTCAGGAATGACTAAACATAAAATTAGATGATAATACTTTACTTCAAAAACTCATACCCAATATTTCGTCCCAATTTAACATTCGGACTTACTCATGGATTTAAATTCAAATGAAAAGAAGAAAAATGATTCTAAATTTAACAAAATAAAATATTCAACAACTGAAAAACATCAAACTGTGTAAACAAACTCAAACCTTTGTTAAAAAACAAATAAAGTTAAATAATAATAATAATATCAAACCTTTGTTAAAAATAAAATAATGTTAAATAATAATAACAATAAATATGTACAAAAAATTGAAATCGGAAAGATAATACCATTGATCGTAAACCTTTTATAAATCTTTTATAAATCTTTTACTTCTATTACTATAATTCCTCATTTTAATTTTACTATAATTTCTTTATATCAATTTCACAATTTCTTTACTTTAATTTCTTTCATGATAATTTCTTTACTTTAATTTCACAATTTCTTTTATTCTTTTATTTTCCATTAATGATTTTCTAAAAATCCCTAACGATATCCCACTTGCCTTTAGGGATTTATCTCTATTAATGCAGAGATTGTCTGGAGATGTACATAGGGAGCACGGGCAGGGCAATGACGGAACGATTAGAAGAACACATACGAGCGTATAAGGGAAACAACAAAAATATTTCAGAGTGGGCAAACCACTGTCTCACATATGGATACAATCCGGACCCCATTGTGAACATAGCATTTGATATTCAAGACGAAAGTAAAAGATTTATATTAGAATCCTGCCTGATAAATAGTTATTGTTTTAATCATTTAGAAATGTGCAGTAATTGCCAAAAGCTATTAACTGATAGGACTTTTTACGTTATTTTAATTTGGGTGTATTGTTACTTAGAAATAAAACCTTAAGTGCTTATTTAGTAACAAAGAAAGCCAGCTAATCCTCTCTATGCCACTGGCTAGGGAAATGCACATATCATTTTTCAGAAATACTACCATGCATTTATCAATAAATTTACTAGGATTGATTAAAAAAAATCTAAGAAACATCTAAAATCTAAATCATTGAACTAAACATGGATTTTTATTTTTTTAATGCTACCTTCATTTAAGTATCTGACAAACTCAGAAATATTCTGTTCTATATTTGAAAATTACTTTATTGTTTTAAATCATTAATTTGATTCTCTTTAATTAAATGTTTAGTTGTTTTTGAATTTTGTCTTTGTCAATAAATAACAATTTGAATTTTATTGTTGTATTTCCTCTACCATCTTTTCTAAGTTCAATACAGGACACTCACCAAGCCGGGAAAGGGGGGGGGTGCCAAATGACCACTATAGCCTATGACATACAAGACAAATGGGGACCTCTACCTACAGATTTCGGGTCCCCACCATTATACTGATGTTGATTGTTGCCACCAGGACTAGCTTTGCAATGCTCTTCTATTTTTAATCTAAGACAGTGATGCACCCTGTCTAGTTGTAACACAAAATTTCCCTGACTATCAATACAAACCCTGTAATTTCCTTTATTTCCGAACATGCAGTGATCACAAAGATGAGAATACGGGACAATATGGGATAGTATTTTAAAATATGGGACATTTAGGCATCCTGATCAAAGTAATGCGATTCCAGGGCTAAATCCTTAAAATGCAAGATGGTTAATCACTTTATCTAAATTCAATTGCTTGCATTTTTGAACAGATGACAAGGTGAACTGAAATTGAAACCATAATTATTCAGGATTCAGTCAAACATAAAAATCAGAATGTATAATGGTTGCGCAAATGAAACTAAAGCGGGGTGAACACGATGCAGCTTTTGCTGTGCAACTCGGTGAAAAAGTTGGATGCAGGAAAGTTGCAAACGACAGTTATGGGCGAAAATGATGCAGCTTGGTGGGTGCTGCCGTGGGAAAAAAACACGAAGCACAGGACGAAGTGCAGTGACAGTTGACAATATGTGACGAAAATTGCGGTGCTCGCCTGCAACACAGGAACTGCAATTAACGCCAACAAAACAGAAATAATGCGATACTATTATTAGCCGATCTGTATTCGCAGGGGAAGGCAATAATGCGATACACGAAGAACAATGATCAACAGCCACTATTATTACAGTGGGAATTGCCAACAATGATGTCCTGTGGCTTTGTTCAGAAAGTGGCAAACTGACAGCAATTGTTGTTTTGTTTGTTGCAGTGAAAAATTGCAAATATCGAGGTTTATCAAACGCTCTGTAAAATTCTACCGCATGAAATTAATGCATTTACATAAAAACTTTATTTCTGCGTGAAAAAATTTCGGAAATATCTGGTATTCTGTCTGAAATCGCTGTCCGTCAATTTGAAGCGACCGCAATCTGTTTAGGAGCCATGTTTTCCCATGGGCGTGACGTCATGCGTGATGTGTTCCAACACTGCGCCATGATTGAGTACTGTATATGCAACTTTTGCAGTTGCATCCTCAGGTCTTGACGGCTTTTGCTGCCTACAACTCCGAATACAACTGTGCTCAAGCAGTTTCAAAAGTGCTCAAACAGCAAAGTTGCACATACAGCTTTGCACAAAGCTGCATCGTGTTCGCCCTGCACAAGACTTTGTTGGAGCGTTGTTGCTGCCTTGCAGAGCTTCGTGTTTGCTCCAGTAGGTGGCATTGTAGGTCAGGAAGCAGTTGGTATTGTCTGAAGGTATAGTGTGCTGTTTGCATGTGTAATGTCACAAGTTGAATTGGTAGTCTCACACATGGATTCGTTCAAACATGCCCAGTGATCAGTTATGCAATTTTTAAAGCTGTTAGTGGTACCGAAATTTATCATCGTACAAAAATTGTGCATGAGCATCTATTACGCAGTACAGTGTTCAAATGTTGTGGTGCATTTCTTGAAAGATGTGTGAGTACTGAGGACATGCCTAAAGCTGGCCAAGCACACTGAGCCATCACTGTGGAATCAATTTCTGCCATGGACAACCTTGTGAGGGAGAAACACTGAATCACCATCTGATATATTGTGCAAACACTGTCCTTGAGCAAAGGAACTGTGCAAATTATCCACCATCGATGGTTGGGATACAGGAAGGTTTGCACGCAATGGGTTCCCAATCATCTCTCTGAGAAGCAGAAGACTCAGCGAATGGGAATGTGCTTATAGCATCTGCTTCGTTACCAAACAGATGGGGGACAGTTTCTTTCCAAGATTATGGCCGCAGATGAAACTTGGTGTCACCAAACGGATGAGTATGGAATGGCGACATTCCAACTCCCCAAGCCCAAAAAAAAAAGACTCATTCCTCCATAACAGCTGGAAAAGTGATGTTCACATTTTTCTTTGACGAGATTGGCTGATTGCTTTTGGATTTGCTGATCGCAGCCACTATAGCAACACAACCATATACTGCACTACCTTACAAAAACTCAAAATGGTCATCAAGCATAAGCGACTTGGCATGTTGACAAAAGGGGTGATACTATTGCACGAAAACACCTGCCCTTATTTTGCAACAGTATGGCAAGATCTGCTGCAGTGCTTCCGCTGGGAGGTCCTCAACCATCTACTGTACAGCCCCGACCTCTCACCCTGCAACTACCACATTTTTGGGCCACCCAAAAAAGCTCTGAAAGGCCACTAGTTCACCATTGATCTGAGATCTGTGACGCTGTTGAAGATGCTTGGAGTATCCATAATCTTGTGGCGCTCTGGGACAATTGCTTGAACAGACAATGTGTAACGGATATGTAACACATGTATTATTATTAATTCCTGTATGTTCACATATTCCAATCAATAAACCATTACAGTCTCACTTTCATTTGGCCAACCCACATACTTGAAACTAAGGAAACTTCTGTTTGATTCTGGTTTTAGTGTTATTTGAAATAGACTATTCAAATATTTTCTGGATCAGAGGTAGTTTTTTTTATTAGCTAAATCCCGTTTTTTTTTCCCATTTAAGGGTATTATTGTACTTTGTCTCATTGTCAAAAATTCTGATCGTATTTTGAAATTTCAACATTGATCATTCAGCATTTCCCTTGGCCGGCCCAAGGGGGAGCGAATCTAGGCGGCCGCCTGGGGCCCCCTCTGCTGATTGAGAATATTTTTTTCAGTTATTATTTGCAGTAATATTGCTACCGAACTTTTTGGCTGGGTTCGGTGGCGCTGGGGGATTGAATGCGACAAGAGCAAGTTTTAAAATAAATCAGAGAATTTATTCAGTAAAGGATAATGCTATCAATACAGGTCTCACAAATGATGAACTGAGGAATCGATCGAGACTGGTGACTTCTCCTTTCGGGCCGGTCCTGTTTGCCTTCCACGTTCGGGCCGGTCCTGATGGCTTCCACGTTCGGGCCGGTCCTGTTGACTTCTATGTTCGGGCCGGTCCTGTTGGCTTCTCCGTTCGGGCCGGACCTGATGGCTTCTACGATCGGGCCGGTCCTGCTGTCTTCTCCGTTCGGGCCGGTCCTGATGGCTTCTATGATCGGGCCGGTCCTGCTGGCTTCCACGTCGACTTCGGATTGACTTATCCGGAGTCCCTCTTCGGAGTGCGGGTGAGGACTATCTTTCCCGCAATTGGCTTCTCTTCTTCGGCTACGGTTTGCTTTTACCGGAGTCCCTCTTCGGAGTGCGGGTGAGGACTATCTTCCCCGCAATTGGCTTCTCTTCTTCGGCTTCGGTTTGCTTTTACCGGAGTCCCTCTTCTGAGTGCGGGTGAGGACTATCTTCCCCGCAATTGGCTTCTAACTTCTCCGAGACTGGAGAACCTGTTGTGGCCTCTGCCACCCGACTGAACGTCAGACTTCCTTCTAAATTTCAGAACTGGAGATAGCGTTGTGGCTCCTGCCACCCGACCCACTGTCAGACTGTCCTTGCTTAT
>JAFIDM010002131.1:73710188-73747905 GCA_023159025.1 Thereuonema tuberculata | reverse complement strand
AGCTGCGTTGCATTCTGGGAGGGTCATCTTTGAGCGCACGGACTTTAAGTATATTTCATATAAACACTTCCTCGTTTTAAATGATGACGAAGTTCACTAAGTAAACATATCACTGTGAAATACTCACTGAAATAACTATGAATAGATGAATGTTCATGCAAATCTCATTATTTTAAAGAAAATGACATTGATATACTAAAATAAAGAAGATAACTAATGCCACACAAACATTTAAATAAAAATTATTCCATTTTTTTTTCTTTTCCTTTACGTCATAAAAAGTTTTAAGCGCTGATAGTTCTTTCAAATGCTGTGTTTTTCATCAAGACTTTACATTCACTTTTAATTTTACCTAAAATAAAACATTAAGCGTTCATTAAAGTTGGTTTTAACCACCTTCCAAAGAGGAGATCAAGGCAGCGATCAAACAGCTGAAGAATGGAAAGGCTCCTGGAATAGATTGTATTTCACCAGAGCTACTGTCAACTGATCCAGATACCACTATTGATCTTCTACACCCTCTCTTCAAGAAGATTTGGAAATCGGAATACTTACCAAAAGATTGGAAGGAGGGACTCCTGATCAAATTACCCAAGAAAGGAGACACCACTAACTGTCATAATTGGAGAGGAATTACTCTACTATCAATTCCAAGTAAAGTGTTGACACGGGTGATCCTCAACAGAATTAAAGTACAAGTGGAGTCACAATTAAGGAAAGAGCAAGCAGGGTTCAGAAGCCATCGTTCATGTATTGACCAGATTAATACACTTCGTATTATTATTGAACAGTCAAATGAATTTATCACTAGCCTCCATCTTCTGTTTGTTGACTTTGAAAAGGCCTTTGATTCCCTTAAAAGGAGCAGTATGTGGAAAACCTTGCAGAAATACGGGATACCGGAGAAGATAGCAAAAGTAATTAAAGAAATGTATAATAATTATACATGTCGTATTATCCAAGAGGGGAAAGTTACAGAACCCTTTGCAGTCAAATCCGGTGTTCGACAAGGATGTATATTGTCCCCAACTATCTTTCTATTGGTCCTGGATGAGGTGATGAAGAAAGTCACAGTTGGGAAGAAGAGGGGCATACAGTGGAGATTGACCGAACGATTGGAGGATCTAGATTATGCAGATGATATCTGCCTCCTCGCACAGAACCATCTTGATATGAAAAAGAAACTCCAAGATCTTGAGAACGAAGCTAAGATGGTGGGTCTGAAAGTAAATGCCTCCAAGACTAAGATTATGAAGATAAATACAAGAGATGGAGGAATACTGAGAGTGAACAACGAAGACATTGAAAAGGTTGAAGAATTCACGTATCTTGGGAGCATTGTTACCCATGATGGTGGAGCAGCTGCAGATGTCAGAGCAAGAATACGAAAGGCAAACAGGGCCTTCATTCAACTGTACCCACTCTGGAGGGCAAGAAAGATATCTACAATGACTAAACTTCGAATATTCAGAACCAATGTGAAAGCAGTGCTATTGTACGGTTGTGAGACTTGGAAGGTCACCTCCAAAATTACCAGTTGCTTGCAAGTCTTTATTAATAGATGTCTCAGAAAAATTCTCCGAATCTTCTGGCCATATGTGATATCTAATGAAGATCTTTGGAACCAAACAAGAGAGGAACCCATCGCCATTCAAATCAAGAGAAATCAAGGGTATGGAGGTGGATTGGTCATACCCTTCGAAAAAGCCAGGATGCTGTTGAGAGACAAGTTTTGTTCTGGAATCCACAGGGAAAAAGGAAACGTGGAAGACCAAAGATATCATGGAGAAGGACAGTGGAGAAAGAGGCCAAGATGGAAGGAAAGACGTTTGCAGAGTTGAAGGTCCTCGCTCGAAATAGAGTGCACTGGCGGAACTTCGTCGAAGCCCTATGCTCTGGATAAGAGCGAAAGGAATTCAAGTCAAAGTTGGTTTTGGAGCTAACATGAACGTAAACTAAATAAGGAGTTCCTGAAAGAACTTAAATTCTACTTTCGGATAATCTTTCGTTCTAATATAACTCCAGCTTCTATTTCTTTTCCATTCTTGCCTTATTTTCATATGGCCTGACTGACATCCTTTTATTCTTACCTATATGCTCAAACAACCACGGGAAAGGTGTTACCCATTCAAGACATCGATTGAAATCTATTGTTTAGATTTCAATCCATTTTTGGGGGGCTTCTTTCTCGATAAGGACTTCTTGGAAAAGATTACAAATAGAAAAGTTACATCGCTGCATACCAAGTATCAAGAAATCCATCCATCGCTTCAAAAAAGTTAGTAGGATACTGACATACCCAGACTGAGTGAGTCTCAATTTCCAAGGAAAGTAGGCCAAAAATTAGCAGGTCGCTGTATTCAAGAATTAATGACCCAGAGCCATGTAGTGTGGAAATTGGGAACGATGCATCAGTTGCAGCCAAGTGCAATAATTGGATGGTGTAAAGCTACGCAAACACCATCTAACTAGTTGGCCGCGATTGTCAGGGTCGAACACCAGCCAACTGCCAACTCAAGTCGGGTGAACAACCAACCCAGGACAACACAGAGTAGACGTCACGAGTGACGTCACTGACAAAGCGGTGTTGTAGTTCCAGACGGAATAGCTGCTGTAGCGATGGTCAACATAGGAAACAGATTGCTATACAAATAGCAGTCGTTTGTCTTCGAAAGTAATGTTAATAATGCAATGCAATAACGACAGTCGAACAGCCAAGAACAATCGCTCCTCCCCGGGCAATTACGTCTCCTCTTTCCCTGCAACGGCGGGAATTCTTGCATTCTTGCCATTCTTGCACTACAGAGCGAGCGGCTATCCCAGAATTCCATGCGTTTCCCGCCGCCAGTGTTCAACATCCGAAAAAAAAAAATCGAGATTTTGAAACTCTCTGATAAATTCGGACGCATAAACTTAATGCATTTCAGTATAAACTTTATTTCTGTGTGACAGACAATCGCAATACTCTGCTATTCATCGTGTAATCGCTCGCCGTCGAGCTGAAGCGGGGAGAAAATAAGCGACGCCATGTCTTCAAATGGGAGTGACGTCACGACTGATGTGTCCAACGCTGCCTGTGATTGGGTAATTTCCGCCCGACTCGCCAACTAAATAAAACAGCAACAACTGAAATTGGTCAACTTTAATCGGCCAGAATGCCACAACAACTGTGCTTAAAAAGCACTCTAACTTCAAGTTGGGCATGCAACTCGACAACTAGTTGGATGGTTTTCGCCCTGCTTTAAGCATCATTTGACCAAGCGGCAAAAAATTTGTTTTTAGATTATTGCTCCATCTACTAGCGAAAGGTGGAAACTCTTTATAAAAAATTGTTTCTGCTTGCTATCTCAATATAATTCTGCGGAAAATTAATTTTCAATAATAGCTAATCGACTAATCGTAACGAATAAGATTTGCATCATATGACTAACGACCTTTGTCGCATGGTCATTTGATTCGAAATTCATACATCATTACGTGCGGTGCATTTTATTTTGATATATAACACTCTTCATTTCATAAAAAAAAATGTGAATTAATATATCAGCTTTTGTGTTTATGCGAATATTTCAAAATCGAATTTTGGAGCTTGGTGAAATGATGCATAACACCATCCAGTTGTCCTGGGAGATACAGAAGAGCAGGAATTTCTATAACGTGGTAATCAAGCATAAGAGAAATCGATGACTCTGTGTGTGGACTGTTAATGACTTGGAATTCTCATTTTAATTTCATTAATTTGCTTTGATTTTGAGACTCAACAGAATTTAGCAGAAGCCCTACTAGGGAATACACCAGCATGTTCGTTTGGAAGCGAACAACTGCTTAAGCATTTTATTCAATGTCTAAATTAGAGGAATTGTAAATATTTCAAATGAAAACTATTTACATTTACATAAGAGTAATCAATCGACAATTTAGTCAAGAAATCAACCATTGATGAGTTGTTTGATGTTCAATTGATTGTTAATTCAATTCGGGTTCACTGTCAACGACTCGTAGACCTTCTTTATTTATCTAGTAAGTTATGAGTTGATCTTATACCATAGCTTGGAAAGGCTTTAAAATTAGTTGTGACTTTTAAGCAAGAACCACATGATTTAAAAAATATATTTGCTAATGAGATCTTACCTAAAATTTTCGTATATATCCTTCAGTAGTAAACACGCATATTTGTAACTGGAAGGATAACCATATCCTACTCTATAATACAGCTTCAAATCTTCAGCATATTCCAGCAAGGCGAAGTCATCCGCAGTGAAGAAGGAACACCAAGGTGAATCTTGGTGTGGATGAAGCGCCATTTCGTAACGACATATGTCCCAAACCAACAACACAGTATCTGATAAAGAAAAGATTATAGGCTTTATCTATTTAGAATCACTAAAACAGTTGACTACTCAATTTAATTTTCACTCTAGTTTGAAATTTTTATAGACTAAAATCAAGCTTATATATATTTCGATATTTCAATAAATGAAGAATTGATTTTAAACGCTTTATTCTTAAATGGAGAAGAATATTGGTAACACTTAATCGAAATGAGTATTTAGAGAATTGGGAAATTAGACATGAAGTATTAAAGGTAATGACTTCTCTCTTTAAAAAAGAAAAAAGAAACCAAAGTTAAATTGACCCCACCATGCTAAAAAAGCAAGTTCGGTGTAATTCTGAATTGTTGCAACGAATCTTACAGATCTACTGTGTGATTTCAATAGTACAAGAATCCTTCAGAATTCGAATAATCCACTTATACACGGTACGCAAATCAATATCTGTCTTCAATTTACGAATTTCTCTGTCAATACTCATAAATCATTTTTGTAATGTGTTTTGACATTTCTATTTCTGTATTTTTTATTGAATCAATTATTTCAATGCATTACGTGATCTAATTACGATACTTATTCTGGTTTATCACAGATGTATTACAGCTGAAGAGAAAAACAGTAAAGCTTTGAAAGATGTTATATTGTGTTACTTGAGGCTTTGAAGAAAACTGACTTCCAGTTGTTAGAAAAAGAACCCCAGTCTTATAAAGGTAATCTTTCACTAAGGTATATCTAATACTATTAGGCATTGGTCATAATAGGATATGGTTTCTTTCTTTGGTGAAGTTGTGATTATAGAACACGTTCTATTTTGAACAAATATGACCTTGTGTATGAAAACATCTATTTTCTAGAATGTTATTACTATTCAAAATACCGTGACTTTCCTTTAGCTGTCAGAGAATTCAGTTCAGCATCTCACAAACAAGAGTTTCTCCTTTCTTTCATCAGTGTCTTTTATTCCAGACACATTTATTCATTCTGGCCCCAAAAGAAGAATTATTATAAGAATGCGACCAAAACTGCACAATACATATAAAAAAAGATTTAATAAAATGACATGTTTCGAGAAGCCCGAAGTAAACGGCCCTCTTCCTCAGACTAAACAACAACAAAAGTTCTTCAAAAGTGACTGATGGCCGCTCGGAATAAACAATATAAGAAACTTCTCCGAGAAACTAACAACGGAAGTTGTTAGTTTTGCAGCTCACCTTGATGTAATTGATATTTATACATCTCCCGAAGAAGGCCCGAGGCACCGGGCCGAAATATCGAGATAATATCTCATCCCGGAGTGAGGAAATCCCTCAAAAAAGGACTTATATAGTTGTAGGCCTTTATATAATCCCTCTCACGTTACATTATAAAGTACCTAAAATGAATGTTTACTTTCTGTTAAATCACCGTAGAAGCGAATATTAACTGAGACTTAATTTTTTGTCAATCCATTGTACATCTGACACAAATCTAAGACAACTATAAAATTACGCCATCTGCCAACTTCTTTCCGAAATGATACAATTTAAAAAAAAAAAAAAAAAAATAGCTTTTTCTTCACATCTGAAATTATTCACTCAGAAGATCTCTGTATTTACTATTATTTTTGAATGGGAATAGGCCTATAATTCGTTTAGCAAAACGTGTCAATTGAATATTTTTCCTAAAGGAATCATTTAATAAAGATAACATTTTGAGTTCAATGAAATCCTGTAATTCATATTTTATTTAAATTTTTAAATATTGAAGAGGGATGTCTGGATATTGCGTGATATTCGATAAGCGCTTTTATCATATCCTATCACAAGATCCAAGTGCCCACGTAAAAGCCTCTATTAAGCAAAAGAGAGAAAAAAACAAAAACAAAAAACAGATGCAACATGGAATGTCTTGAATATAATAAGACTCGTCTAGAAACATGTTAGATGATAACTTAACTTTGTTTTGTTCTAACTGAATCTTTCACACTCCTTTATAAAGAATGGTAATCCTTACATTACCACCAATGTTTCCTACTTTTTTTTTCCATTATAAGCAGGGCCCCCACAAGCGGGGGGGGGGGGGGTAGTTGGTCCCTCAGCACCGGAGCTCGACCGAAAAAAGGGGCCCGGACTGAGATCCAGTATGTTCATAGTGTCGAACAGGGACGGGCAAGATTCCTTTTTTTTTTTGGTTGTCGATTACGAAATCCTTTTTTTTTTTTTGTGGTTGTTGATTTGGAGATTTCGTTTTTATTTTTAGTCTTAAGGTGACCGCGGCGCTTGGAGTATACTTGAGGTAGACCTTACCTTACAAAAGTCTGCCCATCCCTGCTGTAGAAGTATGAAATCGTGTGGTATTTTCGCGATATTTTTGGCTAAGAATTTATGATTTTGTTCATAACATGAGGGAGGGGGGGGGAAACCCGGTATTACATTTGGTACCTGGGTCCGGAATTTAATGTGGAGGGCCTGAGTAAAGGCACTGTACGAGGGTTGGTAGAAAAGTAGTGGCAATAGATTTATAATAGATAAGTTTTGATAGTTAAGATATGAATTGAACATCATTGTCCCACCATCCAAATGGATAGCCTTCTTCCGAATATGTGGGAGACGATGGATGACGTTAGCAGATCGGTTTCTGTTGCAGAAGTCCAGTCTGTTGAGCAAAGTACCTCAGCAACATCATGGAAACGTTGTCCTCGTATGGGTGCCTTCAGTTTGGGAAACAGAACAAAGACACAGGTACTTATGTCAGGGGAATAAGGTGGGTGTGCCAAGGTTTCCCAATAGCATCATGCCAAAAGTCCCTTCACAGGTTGGGCAACATGGTTACGAGCATTATCGTGAACGAATAGTGGTGGACTGCTTTTGATGAAATGTGAGCGTTTCTTTCGCAATGTAACTGTTCGAATGACTGTTCTTCATTCCAACATGCATCCCTTAGTCTCCTAACCAACATTCCTTTGCGTTGCGACCATGTGCAACCTCAAATTTTATCCAAGTTCGTTGTTCTACCTTCGTGAACATACTATAGACCGCCTTCAAACTTTATACAGTATTATACTTTACGTTCTCCGTAAAGTACCTCTTCCGTTCCAAACAAAAACTAAATTACTGTCCACGTTGCGAAAAGCCTTCTTCTAACGTTTTGTTTTTTTATCACCAGAGTGCGCCACGAACGTCGCTGTTGCTACTGGCAACGTTGCCACTACTATTTTGATTAACCCTCGTATTGAAATGTTTAGAAACTGAACAGAAAGTGCTATTATTTGTATGAATCACTAAACTTACTGTACAACTTGCTGATAAACGAAAAATGAACTGGTTATAAACTTCAGATTTCTTCAATTTTACGAAATTTAGAATAAATCATGAAGGATGACATAAATATTGACATTTTCAGTATTAACTGGACCAGCAAAATGATGACAGAAGGTTTTAAGAAGTGCACAAAAATATTAATTTTTTTCCCTATAATTTTTGTTTGAAATACACTCTGAGAATTTTGATACGAATGTAAGGGTTTAATGATTGTGAATGTTTTTTTTTTTACCTTCTGATGGACATTCCTCTTGACAGTTCATCTTCTTTGCAAACCTTTTCAACATGGCGACGAATTCTGGCCTTTTCAGGAAATCCTCATTATCTTCTTTATCGACAGTGGAATTCTGAAACATATAATTTCATAAGAAGTCAATGAAGAATTATCCATGTAGTTATGAACTTCATCTGCAACTTCTTTTCGACTGATAAGACATTTTTGTCATATATTATTTTTATTTTTGCATTTAAATATTAATTTACCATTAAAATAAATGAATCAATCGCAAAAATACTGAAACATGAAAAATAAAACTATATATATAAAAAAAAATACATTGCTTGGGAATCTTTGGAAAGAACAGCAGGGATCCATTATTAAACCAGTACTGATAATTTTGCAATGCTTGTCAATTGAATGCGAGTTCTAATATAAAGAAGTCCTTGTTTTGTTATTAGATAGCCAAGAATACAATAAGAAGAAAATTGATTTGCAATAGAAAGAAACTTTTTACAGTAGAACCTCGGGAATCCGCAAATCCGAAATTTCGGATAATCCGAACAGAATCTAATAAGCACGAAAGAATTTAAATCTCACTTGCAATATACAGGAAGTACAGTATTTAATCGTAGCACTGTACATATTATTAAAATTACAGTTTTTAAGCTAGTATTTCGCGGAATGCAACATCACTACAGTATTTTAATTTACGTACCTGTATTTTAACGAATTGTTTAACAATACGTTCTTTTTAATTACGTAGCGCTCACGTTTATATTTTTTTTCCAGTCACTGATAGTGGCTTTCACTACACCAAATTCAATAGCTAATTTTGTAGCACTTTCTCCTTTGTCCAGTCGCTTGAGAACTTCAGTTTTTCTTTTAATGTACATGAGGTATGTTTCCGTTTGCTTGTCATTTTACTTTTCGATGTTACAGCAACGAAACACTAGATTCACTTAATTTAAAATTAAAACTGATAAATACGTAACTATAACTTGTTCCGATTTACTCTCTATTGTAGGCTATTGGTATCAAAAGCCAACTGAAAAGTATGCAACACTCCGGCGTACTGCAGATACTGCTACTGATCACGTGATCGGCTACTGTCTTTTCACAGTGGAAGCATTCTTCTGTCTCACCATTACACTACGTTGCCAAGTGGGAGCTAATACCATAACTGTAACTGTGTACTGTACAGGCCTGCCTTGTAAAGTACTAAAAAGTTTTTTTCGGATAATCCGAACATTTCCGAATCCGAACAGACCACAGCCCAATTAGTTCGGATTACCGGGGTTCTACTGTATCTATTGCTCACTGAGTAATAGTTTCTAGAGATTTTAAAACCGATTATAATTCAGAATAGAAGATAAAAACAACAAAAAAATACACTTACAAGAGAAAGGATTAAAACTAAAATACAAGAAGTTCTTGAACAAATTTAAAGTCTATTTTCCTTAAAACGATGCCCTTATAATTTCTTTCTTTTTTTTTGGTTTTTGTGAAAACCATACAAACGAAAAGTCCGCATTACTTTTAAAAGTCTAATTCCTATCTAACACGAACAGTAGAAATTTTTCCTTTTCTGACAAAAACACACAAAAAAAAATATCTTCTTTACTTCAGTTGCTTGGATCTGTATCTGTATCTGTATTCTAACGCTTTTCTGTTGGCATTTTTGTCACCTTGTTGCGACAAAGATCCACACAAAAATATTTCAAATATAAATTGTCTCTTGTTCTTATATTTTCACGCCAACTGTCAAGAAGAACTGTCCAGTGGCAATAGAACAGAAGGAAGCACACGTTATGATTGATAAATGTAGTTCTAATGTGACTGTGGGCGAAGTTACTGCAAATGAGACTATGGGGTATTTCCCACAAAATAAAAGAGAGATAGACCAGGCCTTTCGCGTCCTATTGTTCAGGAATCGTCTTCTGAAGATGATTCCTGAATAATAGGATGCGAAAGGCCTGGTCTATCTCTCTTTTATGATGTGGGAAATACCCCAGAGTCTCATATGCAGTAAGATTGATAAGCCTCACGTTCCTAGAGAAAAAAAAAATGAAATAGAAAAGAAGTGGTATTGGATTCCCTCATGCTTGTCCATTTATTACTATCACTTAATTGAGATTCTTTCACTAATAGGCTATATAAACTGTGTTTTCTTTGATTTCATAACTTTCTCTATGGAAGTTTGAATTTGGTTTGGTTTGGTTTGAAAACAACTGATTTCTAAAACTTCAGTTTAATTTCAATAATTATGTGAAATCCAATGTAGGATTTCACGAAAGTCTTTTCAATCTTTCTTTAAAATTTTGCCGTATTTAATCCTACTAAACATAAAAACATACAAAATTTAAAAGAAATATTATCATTAATGATTTACTGTTATAATAAAGTTTATTATGAATATTTATAATAAAAAATTAATTTTTAATTCCGCTCTTAATCTATATTTTAATGAAAAAAACTTACAAAAATACAAACTTAAAAGCCTAAAGAATGTTCATGAAATTATAACTTTACATTTTTTATTATAATTAAAAAGCTAAAAAAGATAAATGAAGATTTTACCGGAGAACATTTATTGCAAGCCAAGTAAAAACGAAGCAAATTGTTGTCAACGTATCCGCCGTCATTATCACTCAATCCAACTAAGAAAGAAACATGACAAAAGAGAATTGGTTAAACAATGCTCCCTAGCAAACGTAATTCTGTGATTTATATGTAATAAAGTATTATTTTATAATTTAGATGAAGATAGTACAGTGGAACCTCGCTATTCGTACACAATCCGTTCCAGGAGGCAGTTCGAATGGCGATTTGTACGAATGGCGAATCATTTTTTCACATAAGATATAATGTAAATTGGATTAATCCGTTCCAGACCCACAGATGATTGCTTATTTAAACCTTTGTAATAATATTTTAAGCATAAAATACATAAAAACTATGAAAACGATATGGTTGATTTTGCGATGTCATACTGAGTTGCCAGGAGAGAGAGACACGAGTTCCACTTTCAAACTTCGCAACGAGTTCTTTTTTCAATTCAATTGTCGTTCTCACTGCTTTCCTTTTAGGCTTGGTTGAATCAGTATCTTTTTTGGACCCATGGCTGCACTATTTTTAATAAAAATAACAAAAAATAACATAAAATAGCACAAAGTTTCACGAAGCTTGCGTGGATGATGCGTAGCGTACGGAAGCTAGCACGAGACTGAGCAGAAGCGACCGCGTGGCGCGGCCAGTAACAAGGTCCCGCTGTGCGAATGGCAAGTACGAATGGCGAGTTGAATTTTACTTGAAAAAGTTGGACGAATAACGAGTTGCACGAGTAGAGAGGCGGACGAATGGCGGGGTTCCACTGTATTCTCAAGTGACTATAATTTTTGACGAGTTAACAAATGAATTCTTCAAATAACTCAAAGAATTAGAAGAATAGAGGATGAAAATAAAGCAGCCTATAGAATCAACAATCAATTTGAGTGCAAAAGAAAATAGAATACTTTTTAGATTTTAAAATAATCATACGTTTAGATTCCCACTTTATAAATACTGCAATTCAAGTTTCCAAAAAGTAATGAGTCAAGTTTGCAACTTTGTGTTTCATACATACAGGGTGATTCAGGAGGAGTTACCGCCACTTACGGACCCCATTTACGACAATATACTGAGAAAACAGTGTCATATAAACCCGGGTCCTATTCTCAATATTTACATAGTTACAATAATGTCAAAGGTTGTTTGTTAAAGATCTCTTTCGTTAGTTATAACGAAGATATATAATGTTTTCTTTTATTAGCTAGAATCTTGAAGCTGAAAATGTGTTGTGAATTGCTTAATTCCGTCGTATACAAAGTTGTATCAAGTTTTAACTATAACATTACATTATTGTCTTGCACTTATCAGAACAATTGTTACAAATATCACAATTCTACCGATTAGAGACTTGTAATAGGTGTTGCTCATAGTAGAATGCGTTTTCAATAAAAGAAAACATTATTTCTGAAACATTCATTCTTTATTTCTTAGTGGTTTTTACTCCTCCAACTAACGAAAGAGGTCTTTTAGAAACGACATACGCATTATTGTAACTCTCTAAATATTGAGAATAGGACCGGGGTTTATAGGACATTTTTTGCTCAAAATATCGTAATAAATGAGCTCTGTAAGTGACGGTAACTCCTCCTGAATCACCCTGCATATAAATGATGAGTCATTAGAAATTTAGTAAATTTAATAAGCACTAAAAGTATTTTTGAATTAACACTGTAGTGGTTAATGTGGAGCAGAATGAATCGCCTTCAAGTTATTGTTATTCATTATATTCTATCTGCTTTAGCAAACACAGGCACAGATGAAAAAGCTGTTGGGCTACGCATTCACTACTGGACATTGGTCTCATGAAATGAAACCCCCGATAACGTTGTTGTACAAAATATCTGTTTTTAAAATTCGTTAAATGTCATGGGATTAATGTCTCCCTTTGAAGTGTTACCGCCATCATGGAATCAATGGCAAAATGTGTACAAAATATAAAATATTATAACACTTAAAACATGCGTTTTTATTTATTTTCTAATATAATTCATAGTTTATTTATTGTAGATAAACTGTGAATTATTTAGAGCAGTTTGTTTTGTTGTTGTTTTCTTTTGTTTTAATGGACCACTTGAGGTTTACGCCCCTATCGACGTCACGTATGACGTGTAAGCGCATGCGGCGAGAGCTTGTGGGATAAACAAACACATGAATTACTTAAAAATCGTCGATTTTTGATATTTCAAGATGGATGGTTCAGTACTGTGCAGATCCTTATTGTAATAATTCTGTAAAAACGCTTGGAATATCCTTCTTTAATAAAATATTTCCTCTATATCTACACCGGTTAAAACCCCCAAAGCAGAATATCAAGCGACGGCGAGACAATGTCGCAGAACGAAACTGAGGGCTGCAGAAAGATATTGGTCGATCGCTGATTTGGAGATTCGGTTTTTGCGGCACATAAACGAAAAAAAAGTTTAATTTTTTTCTGCACCTTCAGAAAGTTTTTCGTCTTAGCATCAATCGTTGCAGAAAGATAAAAAACATTCTGCCTTCGGGGTTAAAACAAAGCACATGGCTTTGTTTATCCCACATGCGAGGCAGTAGCCTGGTGGGATATGTTGTAACTACGAAGCCCCGCCTATCCTCAAGTGATCCATTAAATTATAGCCTTCTTTGAAAATATATTGCTGTCGTCTTCTTCAATAGCCGATAATCAACTCTACATACAATCTGAAAATTTTGGAAGGCTTACAATCGTTGCATCCACATCAAATCTTTTAGTTCAGCCTCTATATCTACTATGGTTAAAACGAAGCACGTGGCTTTGTTTATCCCACAAGCCAAAAAGTAGACTGGTGGGATATTTTGGAACTACGAAGCCCCGCCTATCCTCAAGTGGTCCATTGAAGTCTACGGATTTCTTATGTTGAAGATCAAAGGCCATGGGGTTAATAAAAAACGTGAAAATTAAAAAAAAAATAAATGTCTTAAATGAAATGATGTGAAATAGCATGAACAGTCATTTCGAAAACTTAGTTAAAAAACTTAAGCCTTTTTTGAAATATCATGTACAGGCATTTAGTCTTACAAACTACTTAATAACAGTTCTATTGCGTTTTCATTTGTTATTGACGAGAAAACAAGAAGTGGGAAAGTTTGACATAGATTTCTTTCTTTTAATTATTTTTAATTAACAGGTCTGTATATTCGCAATACAGACCGAACTGAGAAAACGCCTACACAGATGATAACTATTTAACATTATGACTCCCTAGGCTATCAAACCACGACCGCCATAATAATCCCTTTTCTTAATGTTAGAAGTGTGATTTTGGTAAAATGTTTTAGGAGAGTGACTTTAGACCACTGACTTTGGTTTCAGTCCTGATGTTGGCGACTTCACTCTGGACGTTTTCTTTGAGCTGCTGTAAACGATACATTCTGCAGATCTTTTTGCATAATGTGATCTATGATGAAGCCTTCCAAACACCCGTATATCTTAAAACAACCCGTTCTGTGGCCGCCGAAAGTTCTAACTAGAGTTGACCTACTAATAAGGTGAGATGTCGGGTTGGCAGTTAGGGGTGGATAACGGTCGACATGTATTGTCTAGCACTTGGACGGCCTTGGCCAGGTATTCGAGATTTATCTCGTGTCCTTTGCAATCATTTCGATAATCTTTCAGAATATTCATGGCTCTGGACACCTTAGCTTGTATCCCGCTTGCCTCCATTCTATGAATAAGTTCTCTACTTCAAAGAAAGATTTCTGAGACAAAAAAGCAAACAGTACAAGTCTTACTGATTCTCAGCGCTGCGTCCATATAATGAACTAGAGGAAAAAGGAATGGAGCATATTGTCAACATTCTGTATTTGTAGGGGAGACCGGGGTCAGTTGGCATAAGGGGATAGTTGGCACACAGCTTCTATTTCCTGCCACCGTGTAGCTACAGCGCTGACATCTTGGTAGTGGGAAGTGTATGTAAAGGTGCACCATCCACTGTGACTTTAGTTTGCTTGGAAGCGTCACGAAGGAAGGACCCCTGTTTCATCGTTTTTCTGACTGGGGAGTAAATTTTTTCATCGTAAATTATTTTGTTCTGGTGAACATGTAGATCGAATTAAGGTACTGCTGATGACGGTTTTCGAAAGATTGGATAAGTGTGGTTGCATGCATGTATCATAATCTTTTATTTCTGATGTTTGGGATTGTGTGGTATCCATATTGTTTTGGAAATCCCTGTGGCGCTAGTTGGCATAGTTAGGTAGGGGTCAGTTGCATAGCTATGACAAATGGTAAAAATAGGGGGAAAACTGGAGATGACCAGACGAGGAAGACTAAATTTGGTACGACCAAACTAAAGTTCTGCGAAAATTGAACCCACCTATTTAAATAAGCGAGCGCCCAACCCCTACATTCGTGTTGGATATCAAACAATAACAGCAATAGGTAGCTAAGAATTCATTGTTTGTTCATACATTTAATTTAATTTATCATACAGTTGTTTTTTGTTCAAGTATTATTAAAATGAAATTTTTGATAGAATAAAATCTTTTTTCTCGAAAAATGCTGTGTTCTGCTCAAGTACCCCTATCCATATCACGTAATGCCAACTCATCCCTAGGGGTAACCCCGCACCCGGGGTTAGTTGGCATAGTTGCAAGCTTTTAGGACAGTGTTTTTAGGGTTACCTAAACACGGATTTAATTAATGGGTCCTACATAATTTTGTAGTCAAACAGTTAAGCTAACCGCCCCATTCACCAGAATCTCCCTAAGAATTGCACAAAAAAAAAAAGAAAAATCAAAAACCAAAATCTATGCCAATTAGCCCCGGTCTTCCCTATATGATGCTTTGGAGGTTTCTTTTTTTCGCTCTCTCCCTGGTTCGTTTGATTTTTATTTGCCAAGTTACACTTTTAAATTTATTGTACTTTTTGAAAGAAATGGAAGAAATGTTTCTCCCTTTTAATTTTGCTCATGAGTTTATGTCACCAGAACTAGAGCAAGAATAGGAAAAACATCGAGAGACGATTTTAAGTGAGCCAATTGGAGGAAAAGTAGTAAGATGCAAGGGTGTTAGAGGCAACCTACCATTAGAAACAAAAGACTGAGTCGAAACAGCTCTAAAAAAATACGTACTAGGATAAAGAGAATAAAAGTACAAAATAACTTTTTAGGCAGAGAATGAGAATTAAAGAAATACAGAAAAGTGATAGGTTGTGGATATTGCGAGGGACTTTAAAACTTAAACACCTACAGATGAAAGAGTAAAGAGCACGACAGAAGGAATCGTTTTTTGTCATTTAACATGAACCGTGTGATTACAGTTTTAACTTGTAAAAACATTAAGATACTAAAAAGACCAAGATTAATGTGGAAAGAAAAATAATTAAAGAACTAAAAATAAGTTGAATGGTAAACTCCTCTTTCAAGAGATTTAATGTTTCCATGAGAAGGTCAGTAAAGATCACAGAAAGAGGAGGCCATTGGTTGCTGAAGAAGAACGGTTCCTTAAGTGCCTGAGATCTCTATTGAAACACATTTCAGATTTCAGTTAATGTTGTCTTCGCAGAATGAGGATAAATTCACGACAGAACTGCATCGGTTTAGAAAAGTAGAGTGAATATAATGTTGATGCTTTCCAATGGAATCAAATGGAAACAAACTGCATTGATTGTGGTACGCGTAGTATTTAAGGACATTCGTCATGAAGGTAGAAGCCGACATCAACCAAAAGGAAACGACAAAGAAACGATTGAGAGTCGAGACTTAGATAAAACGTGCCTGGGTCCTTGCAAACAAACAAAACGACGGAGGGAGTTCATTTGAGTAGAGTGATCACTTTAATTTGTTTGTCCAAAAGGATGCCGAAGTAGAATAGTCTCGAATTTGAAAACTTAAAGTTCAGATTTTAATATCTGGAAAAAATATACCTGTTCACAGGAATGGTACATAAGAGTATGATGCGAGTTTGTATGTCTGGAAAAACAAAATACAAAAGAAGTATCAATCTTAAGATTCATGAATTATTCGGTTTTGTTGAATTGGATGAATGAATTGTGAAGAACGTTTCGTAATTCAGCACATTCTTAAGACAACAGTGCAAGGAAGGAACTGAAGAGGAGGTTTAATTCAACGTTATTGAAGTTTGATCGAATGGCTCAATGTTATCTAAAGAAGACAATCACATAAAACCCTGATTTTTTTAATCATGACTTCAAACTAAATATATTTTAACACGAAGAATGCTTTCATTTATAAGCGGATTTCTCCTTTCACATTAATAAAAATTCTTACAATATTAAAAGTGAATAAAGCATTTACTAACGGTAGAAGCCAAAGAGTCCTTTGAGGAACTCCCGAGCACTTGTCTTGGTTCTTTGTGTACTCGTAAATCTCGTGTTAAATCTGTTCCTTTTGAATCCTGACTTGAATAGATCTGGAAATCGAAGCCTTAATCGTGCACCTGCAATTTACAGTAAATAATTTCAGCAATAAAGACTAAGGCACGTGTAGTTATGTAATATCTCAAATTTCAAAGGACCTATTCGTTATGCGGGAGTTCGATGATTACAAATGAGTCATGATATAAATAGGAGGCTTCTAGCACTCTTGTAATTCTACATAACTGATAATAAATGTTTATCATTATAATTGTAATAATAAAATTATACTACTTACATTATATAATTTATAAAGACGATTACACAAAAAATTATAATTAAATGATAAAAGACAATTTTAAGAAAAAATAAAAAAAGTTGGATAAAAACTAAAGATGTAATACTGCAAAGATGTTTACTATTAATTATTCCTTAAAAAATTGTCTACATTTTTTTTATCGAATGCATTTTTCATTTGTCTAAATACTTAGAATATCGTTATATCCATCGAAATACACCTGTCTATAAAGAAAGTAGCCATTCCGGCATGGCCTAGACGTCGGTCAGCTATAAGGCAGATGTGTCGGAACCTGGGTTCGAATCTCGGCATCGGCAGGGATGTTTGAAAAATTTCCTTTCCTATGTTTCCCTGCTTCTTCGTCTTTCTCTTCCTGTCTGAAACCATTCCTTAATGATTTCCTGAGGAAGGCCACGGAAACCACCTCAGTATCTGTCCCAGGATATTCTATGAGTGCTTCTAGGAGTTCGCCATGATCGCAACGCCGGAACACGGACCTGCGAAGTTTCACAAATGCACTTCGGTGCCTACGACTCACCTAAAGAGTTTTGAATCACGCTCTTACACATTCCTCTACATTCCTGCTTTTTCCAGTTCACCAATTATACAAAAGCATAAGCCTCAGTGATCCACAATGAATTGCTTTTCCGAGTATCTTACAGCATTTTCTCCGCTGTCTTCACTTTAGAAATTATTACAATTCTTCATCTTCTTCGCAGAAATTCTGCCAACATTCTGCGTTTTACAACAGAAAGAAATTCCTGCAGCTGGAGGAGTGGAAGTCCCAGACGGAAGATTTCTCCTCTCGACAGATTCACCCAAGTCCTCTGCCAAATGGGTACGAGACTTCTTACTCGGGTTAAGGCAGACAGGCGCCGGAGCAGAGTTCCGGCCTCAATTCCGTTTCGTTCGATTAGTGATCACAGAAGCTTTATCTTCTGAGTTGCCAACTCGAAAAGAAACACGGGTATAGGCCTAACACTTATTTTAGTTCACTTTCATAGAAAAGTTAGGCTCATCAAATCACTGAGTGTATGTGTGTGTTTCGTCAATAACCACTGGATGCATCTTCTTGAAGCTTAGTACGCATATTACTGACGATCTAACTGTTATATTAAAGATATGTTTCCTGTGGGTCCTCATCCAGAAATTAGCACGAGAAGGCGACAAAAATGTCATAGAAAACAACATTGGAATATAAATAATGGATTCTATCCTATTTCTAATAATATTTCATTGTCTTAAACAATGAATAATCAATTACCGTATTGTCCGGCGTATAAGTCGACCCCCCCCCAATTTTTCCAATTAAAATATAGAGTTTGGGATATACTCGCCGTATAAGACTACCCCTCTTCCAACGCACACTAAATAAAAATTAAAAAAAAACAACAGATTTGATTTCAATACGGTAATTTTAATTCAAATGCTTATGACATGCAGATACTTAGCAGGAAAACTGTCACTTATAAACATAACGCTGTTTGTCATCAAACATGTAAACATACAACAGTGCAAATGGATTAAACTTTTCCTTTAAAAGCCTTCAAAATCCTCCTGTTCGTCATCTGATATCATAAGTATATCAATGATATCTTGTGATACATTTGTAAGGCAGTCATCATATGGATCTCATTCCTTGCTGCTTTCATACGGTTTCCGCATACGGCAGGGATGCGGCCGCGGCCGTTTTTGAGCTCCCCCCACCATTTGCGGCGACCGCAGATTCTCCAGTCCGGCTCGGAAGTTTCAGCACCCGGCGTATAAGACGACCCACGACTTTTGAGAAGATTTTCCTGGTTTAAAAAGTCGTCTTATACGCCGGACAATACGGTAATTTGCGAGTGGTAGATACGATTAAACTTAATCTCCTTACACAAGTTAAATAAATATGAGGATTTAATTATTTTTTTAAGAAAATGGAGAAGATATTAGGATTTGAAAATAAACGCAGACATTTCGTTTTCTCGTTTTCACAACTTAAAAAAAAAAAAAAAAAAAAAAAAAATAATAGAAGAAAGAAAGAACTTAAAACTTATTTTCTCTTTAAACTTTTCTTCCTGAAAATTTTTTTTTTTTTTTTTTTTTAAGAGTAGTAGTACTAGTACGAGTAGTACAATAAAAGTCTATGTTTATTTTTAAAATTATAATATCTGTAAACATGCGCAAATTAGTGGAATATTGCGATTCCAATAAATGGCTTTAACTGTGCTTTGAATTTAATACCTAAAGGATTGTTTGCTCGTGAAAAAGATAGCAAGGGAACAAAGCTTTAGCCAATGAAAAAAAAAAAAAAAAGAAAATTAAGGCCACGAATAGACTCAAACTAACCTAGTTGTTTCGCTTCTTGAGCACCAGTTGGCGCTAGCATCATATGGAATTGTTTACCGTACGGGAAGATCCAGTGTTGTAACCTCTCGACTGTTTTTAAGCCCAAAAACTCTAAACATAAATAAATAAATAAATAAATGCAATTCCAAATTTCTTTTAATAAGAAAATTTATTATAATACCGGTATGTAAATTAATTTTATGGAAAGGAGATACACTAATAACAGAGTGCAGGTGAGTGGCACTGTCCAGGGAACACCAATTTGGGAGGCAACTTTTTTTCTATTTTTGGGATAGATCCAAATTGAGGAGTTGTGATTGTTATTTCTTTGGACAGTATGACCTGTGTTTCGTTTTTCGTTGATAAAATGAGCGCCAAATTCAGTCCCTTGTTTATTAAGGGTGACGTTGATGCAGCATTTTCGTGATCATTTGCTCCTAGAACTAAAGATCTACTTATGGCAGTGAGCAATTACACTATTCTTACTTATTATTAATGTACTAGCAGCAAAGCCTTTCGGTCGACAGGCATAAAAAAATCTGAAAAATCATTTTGTTATCAACTATCAACTATAAAGTAAATATCTCCTTATAAACTACATTTTTTGTAAAAACAGCATCAGATCCTTCTATCAGATGTCCTTGATCTATTCGGTCAAGAATTTTGATTTTGATGCTGCAAGCACGACGTGCTCGAGAAATAGCAACATATAACTGTCCATGACTAAAAATAGACTCTGGTAATAAATACCAACCATATCTAAAGTTTGTCCTTGTAAATACCGTATTTACTCGCATAATTTCCCCTTTTTTTTTCATCAATATTTTGACAAAAAAAGGGGGTGGGGTGGGGAAATTACGCGATGTTTTTCAATTTGAGGAAAAAAAATATGGTGAAAGTGTAAGGAAAACCATGTTAAATATTGATTTTTAAAGCAAGAAATGTAATTAACAACAATTTTATTAACACGCAACATTTAAAATATAAGAAATCACATCTCAACATTTGTTTTTTCTTCAAAGTATAGTTAAGCAATAGGCATGCACGGAAGTGTGTGTGCAACTGTGACGTAATTTCGTAACTCACGCAGCGCAGCCCGCCATCTTTATAGCTGCTCACTGCATGACGTCAGCATCAGCTGCCTGCTAATAGAGAACTTAACTTTATTCGCGAACTTCACGTTTTCACAAAACACTCGAAATTGTTGTACTGATTCAGAAGGAGTCTGCTCTTGTACTGACCGGGGTGGGGGTGGAATCTTCCCCTAAAGTAGCGTGGGATAGAGAAATGCGATAGTAACGGTACATTGTCGCGTCGTCGTGAGTTGACCGCCAGTCAAGGTCATGTTGGAAACGCGTTGAAGTAGAGGTGGGGAAATTATGCGATAAAAATAAAATTTGAATTTTGTAATCCACAAAAACTGGGGTGGGGAAAATACGCGATGGGGGAAATTATGCGCGTAAATACGGTAAATTTTACTAAAAGTATGAATGGCATAATTATTATTTTTGACCCATAACGCCGAAAGGCATTTAAAACCCACCTTTGTAATCTAAATACTGCGCTAACTTGTGAACGAAGCTTCTACAGCAAAAATGGTTTTGAGTTTCAAAATCAGCGCAAAAAACTGAGTAAGTATGCCAAATTTCATTAAAATCGGTGCAGTGGTAACAAAATTACTTGGTTTTGAACGTATGTTTTGTTAGAATTTCAGTTGTCTGAGTCAGTTCCCAAGGATAAAATTTCATGGAAACAACATGGAATGACAAATGAGCTAATATTTCATCCAATTTAAGTACCCTTGATTCAATGGTACCACTGAGAACTAGGGCCGTCGCGTGGTTTGTGGGCGCCCGTGGCAAGATTTCGTCAGGCACCCTACATTTGATATTTGCGCACCCTTCCCCACCATGGGTGGATTTACGGGGGTGGTAGGTGGTGCGCTGCACCCCCAGATTTTTGGGATGATAATTTTTTTTACAGATAAATAAAAATGTTTTCTATTATAATAAATTTATTAATTATTAATTTAGGCCTAAAAACGGAACATTTAAATTGGGTTTTGGTGTTTGAATTTGGTATACAAGTACCTCATACCTTCCGGTGAGCTCGCACCCCCAAATATCAAGACCTAAATCCGCCCATGTTCCCCACCATCCCAAAAATCTACGACCAAAAGAAAAAAAAAACGGAATTTCCAATTCAACAACCAAAAAAAAAATCGGAATTTCCAAATTTCTTTTATTTTTGCCGTGCCGCGGCGCCCCCCTGGCCGCAGCGCCCAGGGCGATCGCCCCGCCCATGCGACGGCTCTGTTGAGAACCTTGGATCTATCTTAATAGCTTAATTATATCGAGTTACATACAGACAGATAGACGAATTTAGCCAATTATATACATTGATGATGATTGGATTATCTTAAATCAAACGCTTTTGTTTTGTTCCTGAAATGTAAAAAGCCAGATTTCAGTAATCTAATGACTTCTGATCAATCAAACGAAATAAACCTGCAGCTGAATCAAAAAATACAGTTTGTCCACCAAGACTTGAGACTTAGCCACGCCTCTTCAAACGAAGAAAACATTTCACAATAGGGGTGAGGGTTGTAAAAGAAAAATTTGGGGGAAAAAAAAAAAACAAGATTAGGAAAAAATTTTAAAATATTTACTATTAAAGATATAGAATGTCGTATTTTTTATCATCAATTCCTCTGTTATAACCAAGAAACAGAATCTGTGCATTTCCCCTGAAAATGGAAAACTATCACACTGACCCCTCAAATGACTTCTTCGACTCGTCGCCTACCACGTGACATAGGCGTGGCTAAGTCTCAAGTCTTGGTGGACAAACTGTAGTATAAGTATAAGTCTAGTTCCCTACGAAAGTAAGACTCATCAGATCACTCAGTCTGTGTGTGTGTCCAAATAATTTTTGAACCACTGGATGGAGCTTCGAATAATAATAGGTTCTTAAGTTATTGATTAGTTTTAAGAAAATACAATCAATATTAATAATAATATTAGTAAGATACTGTAATGTCCATTTGCCAGCCAACAATAGTTAATATTTATGAATAAAACCGTAACATTTGAATGATAACTTTTATATATGAGCATGAAAATGTCAATTCAAATAATGAATTTATTAATTTCTTTGAATTTTAAGAATAATATTTCAAAATTAATATGTTGGTTCATCTGCAATCTTATTTAAGTGTAGGGAACTGAAGAAGCTACAATTTCTCCATGCATTTTTTTTTTCGGACACAAGGTATAATTTTACGTTGTAATTACAGAAGTAGAAATTATAAGGTAAAGATAGTGTCTTAACAACACAGGGTCTCTTATACTTGCTTATATTGATTTTGTCCAAAATAATTTTTATTATATTGACTATCATATAATAGTCAATATAACAATATAATAACAGCTACAGTTAGAATAGAATTATATTACGCAGAGAAGCACCAAAGCCTCCTTGTTCTAACTTTATTCTTAATTGAAAGCCCAGAAAATTCCATTCCATCAGGGAAAGCCCTTTTTTTTGAATTACCTGTTGCTAGCTTATTATTCTTGAGAACATTGTTTCGTATAATGGGAAGCCAGGATGATATCCGTTGAATGGTTTTCTCATCGGGAAATCTGGTTCCATGACGGGCTATAAGATAATATGCTACGGGCTTACAACCTAAAGAGCAGAAATACATTGATTCATTAATTAAGAATGGATGGGAGTCAATCCATATGAAATCAACCAATAAAAAAATAATTTGTTGCTGACATATTTTATTTTATTTTTGATAGTATATTTTCTGTTTATATATACATTTGGGAGTCAAAACGATTTTTTTTTTTAAATTTATTATTATTACTTTGGCTTTTATCGGCCATTTTGTACATGAGGGTCGACCGTTTTTGGCGTTTTCAGAGGTTAGCGGTAAGTTAAATATTATTGTTTATTAAGGTATCAACTTGGAATAAAACCATCTTATTCTAAATAAAACCATCTACAAATCATATTATGACCAAAAATGTGTTAAGTTGTAAGGAAATAGTCTAAAATTTAAAACACTTAAAAAAACACATTTAATAAACTAAATAAATAATAAAATAAACATTTTTTTTACTAAAGGAGCATTTTTTTAATATATCTTCAGTCATATGTTTTTGAAAGCAGTGCACAGTCGCGGTCCTATGGTCCAAATAGTCACTTATAACAGAAAGGCTTCTGTGGCTGATTTCACCATCATGCAGCTCATACAAGGGTGCAAGATAACTTGAGGGTTACTCCAATAATAGTAGCTCTGGATTTCAATTACAGTTTACACATTTTGTACATATAGGCCTAGAATAGATTAGTTTATTAGGTGTGTTTTTTTAAGTGTTTTAAAACTTTAGGAGTCTGCGTCAATGTGCGTCGTACTGTGTATTTTTGCTTTTTTCTTTCATTAAAAAAAAAAATACTTCTGATTAAAACACAATGATGAAATTTCATGTGGTTATTACCAGATACTAGAAGAGTATTTTTTGAAAATTTCAGATTTTTTGATTCAGTTCCTATTGGAGATATGCCTGTTTGAAAATCGGAATTTTGGACAAATTGCGATATTTGAAGGCCTGTAAAACCTAAAGGTGGCATTTAAAAGTTATCAAATTTTTTTTAAGTCTTCTTCTCTATTATACTTTTAAGGGGAAAAAACATTAAAGTTGTGTTTTAATCCCTTCTTGGAAAAAAAATTCTCTAAATCATCAATTTATCCTAATCGAAAACACATTTTTCTAGTTAAGTTTTAGGTTATTTCCTTACAACTTAACACATTTTTGGTCATAACATGATTTGTAGATGGTTTTACTTAGAATGAGATGATTTGTATTCCAAGTTGATATCTTAATAAACAAAAAAGATATTTAACTTATCGCTAACCTCTGAAAACGCCAAAAACGGTCGACCTCATGTACAAAATGGCCGATAAAAGCTAAAGTAATAATAATAATTTTTAAAAAAAATCGTTTTGTACTCGCAAATGTATATATAAACAGAAAATGTACTATCAAAAATAAAATAAAATATGTCAGCAACACCCATTGGTTGATTTCGTATGGATTGACCCATGGGAAAAAAATGAACAACAATTATCATTCCTCTGAAAAACTCATAACTGTTTACGTAATTTCATTAATTAATAAAATGATTATTTACAAGATGACATCTCAGAACGGTAGTTTAACGCTTTCTTGGCGATCAACAGCTGAGATTAGTGCTCCGTAAATAGCGAGGTCTCAATGCAGCTTAAACAAGTTCAAGCTTGAATAAAGGGTTTTTTTTTTTTTTATTTATCAAACAGTTTCAAATAATTCTTTTAACAATCGGTTGATCAAATGGTTTCCACGCAATTGTCGTTCAGAAGGGGTTTTAAAGAAAATGATACCTCTGCATTTCATTATAAGAAAATCAATACCTGCTAATCTTAATTAAGACCAAAAAGACAACAACAAGAAACTCAGTCATGTAGGCCGGGAGCCTAGCATGATTTTAGGAAATAACAAAAAGGTGATATAAATATTGACGTATAAAATGTTTAGTGTGGATTGTCATCAAGTGTGGGGAAACTTGCTGGAAACGTCACCCTTACTTCTTCTACTGAACATATAATTGTGGTTCCATTTTGGCTACTGGAGCAGTCGCCCTGGACCAATTCTAGGGATGTTCAAAATCTTGAACAGCTTCCTTGACCAGTGGTAGACTTGTGCTAGTGACTATTGACATATCTTTTACAACTTTCTACATCTTTCTTGTGGTTATAAACTTAGTTAGAACTGAATTTAACTTAGCAGAGATATTATTATTATTTACTTGTACTTAATAATTACTTAGATATCCACGGCAGTAATAATGGAAGGAGACTTGCATAAACGAAACTTTAAGAGATAAAGAGCTAAATAAAACCAACTCATAATTTTTTCAATAAGCTGATAAAATTCTATTGACTACAATAAATACATTCCTAACTTTAATATGACTCCATTTAACATTAGCATAAATGCTGAAAGAATTTTAAGCAAGAAACTTTATGTACCGTTAATCTTCCTATCATCGACGGAAACATTCTGACGCTAAATTAGAATATGGATACTAAGATTACTGTAAATCAATTTTATTCATTTAATGAATATAATAATCCGATAAATGCGGCAAATAAAAACTTGTAAACCAGTAACCATTTGTCATTAAAAATATGAACATCGTTGGTTAAGTAGAAGGGAAATACATTTTGATCTACACTTACAATGTAAAAAGATATTTCTTTTTACATTATGTTATAATTATTTAAACCGAAATAAATGTATACCAAAAATATGTTTCTTTTGTTACGCCTATTTTTTTGTGTAAGACATATGGTGAAGAAAAAAACTGTAAAAATTTTTGCCCGCCCTGGGAAATTGTCTGTCCCCTTTAAAGCTAGTTCTGGCTGCGGGCCTGAGTCATTGGTTGCTGAGAGGACATCCAGCGACATGTTCTAGTAGATCAGTGTATCTTGATGTCATAACGTTGATAACATACAGATATTCTGAAGCTGCTTTTACTATATAAAATGCGAGTTACTTTGCTACAATATACTATCAGGCATCGCTATTACAAAAGCATAACCAGGATTTGCTCCACGTATAGCCGAACTGTCAACTACCTGTAAGAAACACTAGAAACATTCGGCTATCAAAATTGATTCTTCCCCAGACAACTGAAGCCTGCTGTTCCACTCGACAGTTATCTTGGATTAGTCATTCTCTGCATCAAATACATATGAAAAAAATAAAATAAAAGATAATCGTTAAAGACCACATGGTACTAGGCTTTGTGCCAATAACTCCAGCATGAAATACTCCAGATATTGGCAATGATAGTTCTTAGTTAGGAGAAGCCGCACAATTGCTAATGTACAGGGACAAAAGTCAGTTATTCTCGGAAAAGTAAATGTTATCAGTATAACAATATAATCACACATTATTCTATCATGATTCAATTTAAGATATAACATCGTTGCACAGTTGGATGCCCAATCATTCTATCTGGCGCTAAATGACTTATAGGATACGCAGTAACTGTCAGTGAACCAATTGATTTCACCATCATTACAAATTTTTGTTCAAGATAAATAGTATTGTAGATCTATAGTATATTGTAGATATATAGATCATTTAGTAAACAAGTTGTTTACTAAATGACATCCTAGTGCAGCTGTTTCACGCTAATATGGCGATCATCAGCTAGGAGCAGTCATTGTTAAAAACCAGGTCCTCGATAGACGGGCCTATATGAAATATCGTCGGAATCAATGTGGAGTCTGAAAAGCTAAAATAAACAATAAAAACTCGACAAAAGGAAAACTGGCGAGAAAATTCATGTGCACGCTACACGCAGCCGCTATAAATTTTTTAGCATATAAAAATCAGATTGCGCAAGTAAATTTTAATAAAATGATCGCCATATTAGCATGAAACAGGATGTCATTTAGTAAAGAACTTGTTCTCACCCTTTATTACTATTTACTTGCGCAATCTAATTTTTTATAAAGCTAAAAAATTCAAAGCGGCCGCGTGTAGCGTGCACATAAATTTTCTCGCCAGTTATCCTTTTGGCGAGTTTTTTATTGTTTATTTTAGTTTTGCAGGCTCCACATTGATTCCGACGATATATAGTATTTTTAGCGTAATATCTATCTCAATGCTGAAATTTGCAAATACCGTATATGCTCCAATAGAGGCCCCGGCGTTTATTTGCAAAACTAGCTTCGGCTCCCGGCGCTTAATTGAGACCGGCTGCTATTAGAGGCCGGCCATTATTAACAAAAACCTTCAGAGCGCAATATTTTTACACATAAATGCCGCTAATATTAAAAACAGCTACTTCATTTGAATTTCACATACTACATAAGACTGTTAAACATAAATGGCAATGTTTTTCTGTACCTTTCGCTGCTATTTGTCGTCCGAATCCGCAATGACGAGCGGCCGCCTCACCGGAAGTTTCTTTCGCGTATTCCACCACGCGAATCTTAAAGGCAATGTCAAATGACCGTTTCGGCGGCATTTTGTAAGGTAATGTACCGTAAGGTATTACGCACGACTATAAAGATACGGACGCTTACACTAGTACAGGTAGGCAAATATCAAAGACCCGGCTACTGTTAGAGACAGGCTACTATTTGGCCGTGTCTCCTCTGCAACCAGGCGCTTATTAGAAACCGGCGATAATAAGAGCCTCGGCGTTTATTGGAGCATATACGGTACTCAATAAATAGTAATCTTTTAGGCAAAAATGGTTCATTTCTTGTTACTTCCAAATCTTTCAATGGATTTTAAAAAAAAAATGCATATCGAACTAGAATTTCAACAAATTCAGTTCAGTTTAGAGAAATATATGGTTTAAAAAAGATCTTGATCCTTTTTCATTTATTTGTCATTGTTTATAAGATGGCTAACAAAAAACAAAACAAAACTTAAGCATCTTTACTCCTGATTAAGTTATTTTTTTAAAGTTATTTTAAGTAATTTGTGACGTTATTTTGTGAAAGTTACATTCAAGAGAAACTGAGTCCTTCACATTAAAATAACCCATACGGAGAATAGAATAAACTTACTTATAATCCGACCTAAAAAGCCACGAGATTTCTAATTATGTTTATTATGAATATTGAATTAACCAATAAATTTTACATGAAGTTTGGAATAAAATTTTAAGCTAACATATATTTTTATTACTCCCTATTCGACAAAACATGAAATAAGGTGAAGTAAATTAAAAACCTTCAAAAGATTCCAGAAAACTCGTTAGTAATTACATTAATTTGTAAGAAATGCATTTTTCTGACATGTGATAGTGAATACAGTGGTGGTCAAAATTATAAGGACAAGGGAAAAAATCGCCAAACTTGGTTACAGTTGGCCGGAAAATTATGCAAATTTTATGGCTGGAAACCAACGATAAATGCAGCATTTTTTATTAGTTTTTATGGAAATATATGGGAAATTCATATTCATAAAATGTATTTTGGATTTAGACAGCCCTGTGATATGGACAAAATTATAAGGACAATGCTATTTGTGTGTTCTAAAAAGCAAAATTTGCATGTTTTTTGTTCTGCACACGGCACTCCCAGACGATATAAAAGCATAGTAAGAGATTGCGAACTTCGTATTCTATTTTTTCAGTCATGCCACTAGGTACGAAACTTTCGGAGTTTTAGAAAGGGAAAGTGGTTGCTTTTAAAAAGTTCAGAACTTACTGTACATCAAATTTCGACAAAGCTGAATAGATCGAGAACGGTTATTTATAATTTTCTTAAAAATCCCGAAAAATATGGACGGCAAAGACGTATAGGTAGGCCATCTTCTGTTTCTGTGCGTGTGAAAAGAATGATAATAAGGCGAGCTTGCTCCAAAAAACAACATCAACGGAAATTAAACGGAAATTAAACTTACGATGCAGTGTTCGAACTGTTCGACATGTTTTACAAAAAGAAAAAAAGGTTCGTTATGGAAAACTTATGTCACGACCACCTCTTACAAAAGTTCATAAGAGACTGAGGATGGAGTTTGCCAAAAAATGCATTACTATGGAAAAAGAAATACGATGATGTTATCTTTTCTGATGAGAAAAAGTTTAATTTGGATGGACCAGATGGTTTTCGCTACTTCTGGTATGATCTCCGTAAAGAAAAAGAAATTTTCGCAAACCATAGATTTAGAGATGGCTCAGTTGCTGGTCTGGGGAGGTTTCGCAACTGGCGGAACTACTCCAATAGTTTTTGTGCAGGGCAAAATGAATTCTGAGAGTTATATTTATATATTGGGCAATAATCTTTTATCAGAAGCACCGTCAATTACGAGTGGAGACTTTTTGTTCCAGCAGGACAATGCCTCAGTACACGTTTATCAAACTTCGAAAGCATGGTTTGATGCTAATTTTGTGAAACTACTTGACTTGCCGGCCAGAAGCCCAGATCTAAATCCAATGGAAAATCTGTGGGGTATTCTGGCACACGAAGTATACAAAAATGGTATTCAATATCAAAATAAGCAAGAACTTTGTCCTCCATCGAAAAAGCTTGGAAAAAAAAATTTCTAAAAACGTTCTGAAGGAACTGTCAAACTCTATGACATCAAGACTGATAAAAGTGATTGAGAAGAAGGGGGAGATTATTAATTATTACTGTGTTTCAGGCCAAAAACATTAATTGTCCTTATAATTTTGGCCAGTTTTTACAATGACATTTTTTTGTTTAATACGGCAAATCATTCATATTTTGCATTTTCTAATGTTTTGCATTCTACAATGATTTCTAGCATAAAAAAGCATTTAATGTATACATTTCACTCTATTTACTTCACAAATAATTTTTTTCTGTGCAATTTTCAGTTGTCCTTATAATTCTGACCACCACTGTACAATTCAATATACTGCATCTTTCATTTAAAAGCCCAATTTGGTTTTGATCAAATCATCTTTCTTTCTTTTTTTAATTAAAAAGTCGAAAGAAATGGGACAAAGCTGCTCCCAAACAGTTATACGAAGAGAATTTGATGAATTTACCTGTTAGGTTAACTTCATAAATCTCCCTTGATCTGATGACATCATAAGCTGTCTTAGTTCCATGAAGTTCATATAAATGAGGCTTTCTTTGATGGTCCTGAAGCAGAGGAAGAATCCAGGGGGCCAGCAAATAAGCCAGAAAACGAAGAAAGTCCATCGAAAAGTATTTCATTTCAGAGCGACATCTCCTTAGGAAAATAAATAATCAAAGAAATACAGTTTTATTACAGATATAAGCAAGAAAATTATCTTCAGTAAAACTTTTTTTTAGGAGTTTTTTATTAACTTGAACTCCATCTTTAATCAAGTTTTAGTAATTTATGTACAAGATACTCTCTCCCCCCAAAAAATTAAGAATATAAAGCAATTTAATATTTGCTTTATATTCGTAATTTTTTTTTTATATTTTTTAAAATCAAAATACTATTAACTAAAGATAAAAAATAAATGTGATTAGTAATATCTTGTCAATAAATATTTTGAACAATATTTATTAAACAAATAATTTGAACGAGAAGTTCTTAATATGCTTTTTCTCAAAATTTCTATGCGATCTCGTAGTAGAGCAATTTGAAAAAGATTTAGATTCAAGTTAGATTTTGTTAAAGTTACATTCAAGAAAAACTGAGTCCTTCACATTAAAATAATCCATACGGAGAATAGGACAAACTTACTTATAATCCGGCCTAAATAGTCACGAGATTTCTAATTCTATTTATTATGGATATTGAATTAACTAATAAATTTTACATGAAGTTTGGAATAACATTTTAATTTTATCCTGTGATTCGTTTGCTAAGTAAAACTCACATTTTAATAAATAAATAAAATGTTTACTTACTTTTATTTAGGACTGAAATAAAGTTCTTCAAAAATTTCTTTGAAATTTACATTAAACCACAATAAATTGTTTATCGGTAAATTTACTCCACTTACAACTGGAAAATTATTACAAATTCGTCAGAGCTCTTAAATTCGTCTGAAACTGCGTTCCAAACCTGTTTTTAAGTTACTAAATAGAAATTACTGATGCAGTTTAAGACATTTGCTTAGCAGATAAAAAAAAAAAAATCATCCGAAAAAATTTAAAATCTTTAATTCGTATTTTCGAAGACTTGACTTGAAAAGTGAATAAAAAAAAACCAAAACAATCTTTGTCTTGTTATGATTCAAATCAACAGATAAAACCAATGTTGTCATTTAAGTGTTTACAATATCTTCATCGCAGACAGATTCAAGTGCTTAATATAGTTATTGTTGCAAATAATGAACATTTGTTTCACTTCTGAATAAGGAACAATTATGTAAAGAAGGACAACTAGTTTTTGTTGTTTTTGTTTTTTTAAACGTTAACGATTTTACATTAATCGTTCTTCCATACAACTAAGTGGAAAGCTATATTTTTTTTTATCTTCAAATACATACATACTTTGAAATAAATTTTTTACTTAATCACGAATCCTATAGCAAGAACCATTTCGAAAACGTTTTAAAATCTGTAATATAATGAAATGCAAAAAAGGTATATCTTTACCTAAGAAAGAAAGAAAGCTATCCATTGGAGTTATACAGTCATTAGTCTCAAAAAGGAAACATATTCACTATTAAAGAAAAGTAAGTGGATGCCTTACATCTCTTTTCCAATCCACTTCTGGTGTCATCTGTAATAAAAGCAATCAATCAATGACTGACTAGCTTCAATTTCGATAAATTAGAAATCAAAAACGCCTTAAATAATGAAGTAATTAATAAATGCACTCATGCTCAAAAATTAAAGATAATGTCAATTGCGACTCTATCAGCCATAGATTGCAATCAAATCGTGCTAGATATATAGCATATCGAACAGAACGATAGCTCAGAAACAAACAAAAAACAAACAAACAAACACTAGGGGCTCCGCCAATATTATCAGAATGAACAAAAACAGCTCCCTGGAACTAAATAACAATGCACATCTCGTGTCATCCACAGAACTCTTGAGAAGCTGGAACATTGGAAGAAGAATGGAACTCCATTCCACAACAACAGTTTGATATTCTAATGCTGAGTATATCTGCGGGTACGATACAGTATATTGAACATTTTCTACAAACATGATGTAGAAGATGTTTGATGGTGTAGGAAATGTTGAGAATGCTACATGATGGGCCTCAGGCAGTATATCTTCAGTATAAGAATGTTAAGCTGTGTTGACTTGACCTCCTGAAGAGTTCTAGACGGTGGACAACATCTTGCAATAGGTCTCTCGAGTGCATCCTATAAATATTCAATCGAGTTTAAATCGGAGATCAAGCTGGCCACTGTAAGCGCCGGATATACTCTAGTTAGTCATCTACTAGGGTAGGTCTATAAGTGCATTCTTTGTTATCTATAAAGAGGACGTCAAGTCCCATTGCACCCCTGCATAGTTGGTTATAGTTGTTGTAGAATAACACTGATATACGTATACTTGGCCTGTTAAGGTTCTTTGCTCCAACACGTTGAGTGGAGTATTTGCACATAACATGATGCCGCCCCACATCATGATATTATCTCCTACATAATGATCCCATTCAAGAATGTTGATGGGGTTGTACCGATTCCGAGGCTCTCTCCAGATGAAGACAAGGGGGAATCACTCTGCTCACTGAATATGAACTCGTCCATAAACAAAACAGAGTCCCATTATTCCTGTGTCCAAACATGATGTTATGTGCACCAGGCTAAACGTGCTCTTGTATGGACTGCAGTCAACGGAAAGAACCCATGCTACGCAATCGTCTGTACACGGTATCATAATCGTCTGGAAAAGGTGCCCGGCAAGTTTCCCTATTCTTTTCTGTTCATCTGGCAGTTAGTGACAAAGAACCGTCTTGCTGTACTGTTTTAAGAGCATATTTTATTGCACATTAATAGTAAGCAAATTTTTAATGCTATAGCTATGAGAGAATAGTATAGTTACAGATGCTATAACATATTGTTTGGTGGACGACAATTCACATCATATTGATCCTTACGTATCAGACAACAAATCTGTGCACATTAGAATTATTGTATGACTTAAGTTGTGTATGAATCTACAAATACTGAAATCTAATCATATCTAGCCTATATTTCGTTTTGCGAAGAACTTACAGGACTTCATTAGTCTGTTTCGTTATCTAAATATAGATCACAAGACTAAATTCTAAAATTTAAAACTCTATGCAGATACTGTTCGGTTTTGTTTACGATAGCCTTCAACGCTTTTGCGCATGCGTCAGGTCTCCTTCGATTTCAGCAAAATAGGGGTGAGGAGAAAAAAGGAGGGGATGTTTACTTTTTATCAGTGTTAGTTTACTAATAGCTGCGTTCTATTTGCGCTTTTCGGGAAAGAATTATGGAAAGAATAAATACTATTGCAAAAATGCTCCTTCGTTATTTTTTTTCTTAAAAGCGAAAATGTCCAAAAGAATTTCTTAGGAAAGTGCCCATCTCAGCGTATCACCCCTCTGCAGAGTAAAATCGTCCGCCAGTGGTGGATCTAGCTTTTAAAAACATATGTATTTCTTTTGGAGTTCTACAAGGTTCTCACTTACGATGTTATTAATATACTGATCAACTTTCTGTAAATTGAAGAAAATGATAACTATTAAAAAAAAAAAAAATAGTTCTTATGCCTTACAATTATTACACATATTTATCATCTGTATTGTAGGTTTGTTTTATAATATTTTACATTTATACTAACTTGTAAGTTACGATTAAAAAAACAAAACCAAAAAAAGTTTTACGTCTCTCATTTTGAAAAGATGTTCTTTAAGTTTCTCAGATGTTTCATTTCGATACATTATAATTTGCTTCAATTACTTTGCTTTCATTAATGATGAATAACGACAGGCAAAATTTCTTAAATAGCAGAATTTATTTAAACATTAAAAAGAAAGAAAGAAAAGCTAAAAAGATTGAGCTCAAGCGCCTCAATCTAATTGTTTTCGTTTGTTTATTTCGTTCAAGCGCCTTAAACCCCGCCATCTGGTGGAATTCGAAAACAAACAGTACAGTAGCGCAGGAGAGACTGTATAATGTACGTTAGGGTTAAGTTATCCTTTATATTGTGCCGAAAATTACGCTTCTACTGAGCACAGACAGTGCTAATTGGTTTCATTTGTTTCTTTAGGGCAAGAAGTCGCAGTACGAGTCGGAGCCGGACGACGACGAGAAATGCCACGACCAAACGAAGTACCGAGAAAAACAAAGAGCGTGGCCGCGATAAAGATAAGAAGAGGCGGAATGTGTCTTCGAGTAGCGCCAGTAGCAGCAGCGCAAGGTAGCCATAGAAGAAACTATTAGTTTTAACCCCTATAAACATCTTCCATACCGAGAAGATACTTAGAGAGAATTAACAGGCCGATTTGGTTGCTACCGGCATGAAGATACAAATTCGTAGCCATACTTCATTGATTACATTACCTCATTTTAATAACTATTTTTTTTTTGCTTTATACTGAAATTGTAGTCTATTTTTTTGCCATATGAACTTCTGTAGTATATCAAAGCAGTACTCAACCAGATACAGAGCCGTTGGGTGGTTCCATCGAAAAAAAGTACAAAATCATTTTTAAGGTGTATCAAACCTATTAAATTAAAATGGCCATTAAGACACACAGTCCAAATATAATAATGACAAAAATTATTATATAAACAAAAACATAGCAATGCCATTTTGCATTAGTAATTGTTATTTCTAATTATAGACATACCCTGGCTTAGAAATAATAGTTTTGCAGGATGAAAGAAAAAAAAAACATACATGAAATTTAGTTTTTTTGTTTGGTTGTTGTACAAAAGGAATATTGAAATGTAGGGTAGGCGTTTACAAATGCTACTGCTAGTAGCTGCCATTGAGATCCTAGAAAAGCAATAGTGTAAATAGTATTGGGAATTACAACAATATTATGATTAATACAAGCATTTCAAGAGTTTTACAAGATTTGGAATTTTGTTATAAATTTTTTTTTTTTGACAAATCTTGATATTAATATTTTATGTTTACTTCAATGAGTGAATAGTTATTGTCATAGTAGCAAGATTATCCTTTAACACATTTGCTACTAAGCCACTTTTTATGTTACTTCAGATTATTGCAATTAAAGGATACCATTGAAAACTTTTTAATATATTCATTCATAAAATATTAATAATAACTCAATTACATTGTTTTTTGGCATGACTGATGTACACATCATTAGTCTATCAATAAGATTGTTTTAGTATATACTAATAACGGATAAATTGCACTTGAACTAAAGTTATGCATGTGATGCATATACACGTCAAGAGCCGGATTTAAAGACAACACATGACGTATATATACTTCATTAGTAGTGAACGTGTTAAAGAAACTATTTAAAAAGTAAGATAGAATGGATGATAATATGTCAGAAACTATTTTAAATGTCCATTTGAAATATACACTTTATATATATTCAGTTCATTCAGTGATCAGATATTTTAATTTGGACCTTTAGTTATAGTTAAAAATTTCACTGTTATACAGTAATTATTATGGAATTTGTTATGATAAAACAGTAGTTTGAATTAGCAACCTAATCTTTTCTAAATGCTACATTAAAAGCTTCATTTTTAGTAAATAATTTAAAATCTGCAATTGTCTTTGCTTACTTTCTTATAGCATTTGTCTGATTAAAGAAATTTGTTCATTTAACTATCACTAGAAAGAAAAAACTGAAAGTTCTCAAGAAAAGGTAATTATGTTGTTAAGAATTCTAAGCAGTTCATACACAAATTATCTGATATCACCCTCACTTCGTTTTACAGCAATACTACTGGGGTTTTTCCCTCCCTTACGATTCTTATTTAGTTATGAATGCAGTTGACATCATCCTTTATTATGACATAAAAACAGAACGATCTGGTATTTGATTCATCTATTATTGACTGTGTTGCACAAATCTCCTGAAATCAATTATAAATTAATTATCAATTATAGATTTCTTTTCTGCTCTAGAAGGTGTTGTGACTTTTCTGAAACAGACTTCTTTCCCATTCCGTTAGTTCATGACCTTTATTCATATAATGTTTTATATAATCTGTACAAGTTTACAATTTTTTTTAAAATTGTTATTGATTGTAGATACATTTTAGTATCATTAACAAGAGTGTGTTTTATAGATATCTGGCAGATAACCAGTTTATTTTGTTGTAAATATTGCAGAGAATACTGTAATGTGGTAGAATCTTTTTTTAAAAATTAAAATTATGTAGCTCTTAAAAATGAAAGAATAATTTTGTTTTCTCTTCTAAAGAAAAACATATTTTTATTAAATATCAGTTGGAAAACTTGTATTGATAAGGCTTATTATGTTTTGTTATTCCATTTTAGTTCTTCAGGAAGTAGTTCTCGTTCCTCCTCTGGAAGCAGCAGCAGTTCTGCCAGTGGATCCAGTTCGAGTTCCAGTGGAAGTTCACATTCCTCTAGTTCAAGCTCATCATCATCATCATCTCGTAGCCGAAGTAAAAGCAATGATGCATCCAAAAGTAAATCACAGAAAGATCGGTCAAGGTAAGATAAACTTCCATCATGACCAATATCAACAACAAAACAATTCATGCTCTAATTTCTATCATTGACGGGAAATCTGGAACAGCTTTCTGGCAATGGGTTCCAACAAAACAGACAATTTCTTTTCTTGTTTGTTTTTTGTTGGAACCCATTGCCGGGAGCAGTTGTGGGTTCTGTAACCTTTCATGGTTCTGATCTTATCATTCAGGCTGAATCTGGCTGAAGATTGATAACAATGATGAAACAGCTGTTCCAGAATTTCAGTCAATGATAAAATTAGAGCATGAATTGTTGGTGTATGATGAGAGTTTTCCTGATTTCCAACTAATTGTCTGCGCATTAAACTATATTTAAAACTAATTATATTATAATAATATAGGTTTGTCTCAGAAAATAGTACTGTAATAATTTTTTTTTTTTTTCCGTTTTTTCCTTATAGATCTGAATCCCCAAAGCGTAGAAAACGCAGTCCCACTCCACGTCCAACCAAAATTCATATTGGGCGACTGACGAGGAACGTGACCAGGGAGCATGTGATTGAAATCTTTTCAGCTTATGGCCCTGTGCGTAATGTAGAAATGCCACTGGATAGAGTTCATACTCATCTGTCAAGAGGATTCGCATACGTTGAGTTTGATAATCCTGATGATGCAGACAAAGCAATGAAACACATGGATGGAGGTATAGTCTAGATATTTAAGTTAATTCAATAAAATTCGAAGATAAATAAGGGATTGATATAATTAATAAGTCATACAGTTGTATACAATTTCATTTGGTAGTTTAATGAAAGGAGGGAAAAAAAATCCCTCTAGACAGGAATACACTCATTTACTTACAAGGAGATGAAACCCCCTGTTCATTATGTATTTTAATGCCCTTTTGTCAGATGAAAGTACACAATGAAGCACTTCAAAAATACATATGGGCTGGGGAACAACACTCCATGGATTTCAAGATATTCGACATTGTTTTCATCGGATTTCTGCTAATAGCGTAAATATTGTGGTGATTTATCTGGCCACTGGTTTGTAGAAATGAAGTGGATTAGACTGAAGTTGGTTCTAACTGGATTCTGTTTATTCACGGCTGTGTTCTGTGGTTCTGTGTGTTTGTTCAGGGAGAGCAAGGGCTTTTATAGAGTATTTACAATGATCGGTCA
>JAFIDM010002131.1:73656654-73705188 GCA_023159025.1 Thereuonema tuberculata | reverse complement strand
TTAGATTCAAATTCATTCCTAGTATTTTTATTTGAATTAATTAGAATACAACATTGATAAATGCTTATCTTTATTTCACCTTCTATTCTCTTTTAAGCCATTTTTTTTTTTTTTATTCTCTGATTTTTCAGATCTCCACTTCGTTACAGATCTCCTCGCAGAAGATCCAGGAATCGGACCCGATCCAGATCTCGAACTCGATCCCCTGCTCGAAGACGCCGATATAGTCGATCAAGTTCAAGTAGCTCCCGTTAGAATTATGAATAATCATGCCCATCATTCATTTTAACCAAATTCTTAGGCAATTATATTTTATATTCACCAAACAATACAGACAACATGAAATTTTCTTGAAAAAGCTTTATATTTGCGTTTAGTATTATTTTTAAAAGAAATAATGGCTTTTTCTTCTTAAAATAAATAATGAAACACTGTTGCTTGTCATTTTCAAATTAATTTATTTTATTTTTTTTAATGAATATTTTGTCCAGGTCATTTACTCAAGACCTTTTCATAAAAATGTCAAATTCACATGAAATAGATCTTTTGTAGAAAGAAGTAAATAAATTCATTATCATTTCCAGTAGAAGAGATTGTGCTTGAGTGGAATAATTTTGGAGTAAGAATGTAACAAGTTGTATTATTTTTGTATAAGATTAATATTTTGAAACTAAAATTTGTCATTAAGGTTTCGATCTCATAAATGTTGCTTGGCTTATAGAAAGATAGAGGGGGGATATTCTAGAAATTTCTTTTTCTAGTAGTTGTACTTAGACCTTTGTTGTGATGTTTAAAAACTGGATATTGCTTTTATAACAACATTGCTGAATCAGTCATGTCTCAAAATAGTGGACTTGAATTCAGTTCCACGATGATAACTCCTGGGGGGTCAACTAATTAACTAATTGTGTATTAACCTATTCACTTATTTCTAGTTATAACATTTTCTCTGAGAATAAGATAATGAAGTTCAAATTTCAATAATAAATATCAGAAACTTAAAAACAGACAGCTTTGGATTCAGAGGATATCTGTAGTTTCCTGTGCATTTAAGATTAAAAAAAATTAGACCCAAGACAATTTTTTTTTTTTTTTTACACATACATTACAAATCAAACACCACATTTTCTGAAGAGCATTCATTTGAAGTTTGAGTAACATTGTTACCTTCAATCCAAACCAAAAAGGGTTACAAATTGAAAGCATTTGTGAAGACTTGATTTCAAATACAAGTTGAAATAATACTAAATCCAGTTGTTTGTTATCACTGATTGAATCTGATCTAGTTTGACCAGTAGCACATATATCAATCGGGTAGCATATATATAAATTAATTGGGATTATTTCATACTTTTACAAACAGGAGCCAGACATTTATTTGAGGGTATCTTTATGCAAACAAAATTTGAATCTGGGGAAAATGGTTATGTAATGGGAGTTAATTTACCCTATTAATAATCTCCTGCTTGGATTTTAATAAAAAGATTTATTGATAGCTACCATTTTCAAATAACATTAATTGTGAATAAGATGTTTTGAAATGAAAAATATATAATCAAGGATTACTTAGGTCTAACTGCCAAATGACAATATCCTTTTGCCAGCTTATCCAAGTATAGAAATTGTATTAGAATGTAATTTTGTCTACTTAAATCTAATAAAAAGTACATTGTGCAATCAAATTATTATGATCACCATCCTAATCATGAGTATTGCCCTCTTGTGTGGTTAATATAGCAGCTATATATGAAGGCTTGGACTCGGGGTAGCTGCAAATATGGCATACCAGCTTATACTTACCACAAGGTCGGCTGTAGTCTTTGGTGATGCATACAAATGGCAAGTTTCTCTTATTATTCAAAAAGAATTCAAATCAGGCAAAGAAGGAGGCCATTCCATTAGCTGGAATTCCTCTTCAATGAATCATTAGCACACAACCTTTGTGGCACAACATGACACATTGTCATGTTAGCACAGATCGTTGTCATTATAGAGATGCTCTTGATCTGCAACAATAGCCAATTGCAGCAAAGGAACCTTTCATCTCAATTTTTTTCCGCAAAAATATCTCTCCAACTATGACATTTCAAATGCCAGCCTGTCCCTGTGGGTTCAGGACCATCTTGTGGAATTTTGTCTGATCTTGCACTGCCAGTCTTGCTGTCTCAAAAATACTTTTAAGCTGAAGTCTATGATCATCCCACGTTGGAAATCTGTTAAATAACCAGCATATTACACTGATGTGGCAATTGCTGCTGCTTTCTATTTCTAGGTGTTGAGTCATGTTGTCTGTTCACATGAAGATTGAATGTGAGATTTTTCATTGGACCAAGGAAGATTGTAATAATTTGTTCGAGCAGTATAAATAATAATTATTCATAAAAAAAAAAAAAAAGTCGCTAAGCATTATTCAAGCATACTTCCTTACAAAATTAAGGCAATTGTAGTACAAAGTTGTAATGAAGATCTTGCTAGATTGATGAGAAATTGATTGGAAATTTTTCTGCTAGAAGCAAAAGAAGTTGTGGATCTGCTTTCTGATCTGTAGATCCTTATTTCTAAGAAAATGGTCAAAAAACAGTAAATTATCATAGAAGTTCCCACAGAACCTGTGTCCTGGTGGCCAAAGACTTAATTGTAATGAAATGCATAATGCTGATAGTAATAAGTTCAATTCCACTGTAAGTTCCCCCCCTCCCCCAATTATAGAATATCAAATCAAGTTTATTTAATTATTTTTTTGTTTTGCATGTTGTTGTTATAAAAAAATTGTTTTTGTTTGTACATTCATATTTAAATACAGTAATACCTTGAGATACGAATGCCCCAACATACGATTTTTTTGATATACGACGAAAATTTTCAAATAATTTACGCCTCGAAATACGAAGATATTTTTGAGATACGAATAGCTAGATGTTGTGGATCTGGTGCAGAAGCATGCAGAAGAACTCACGACGGAGGAGCTGAAGAAGTTACAAGAGATGACGCACTCAGAGGTGATGAAGGAACTCAGCAGTGAGGAGGGGGTCGAGAAAGAGGAGGTGCTATCTTCACGTGAAATTCGTGATATCCTTGCTAAGTGGCAAGAAGTGTCCGATTTTGTTGAAAAGAGACACCCGGAGGAATTGTCTGCAGGGAGAGCCAGTGCATTGTTCAATGACACGTGCCTTGCGCATTTTAGAAACATTCTAAAAAAGAGACAGAAAGAGATCTCTCTTGATTATTTCCTTTGGAAAAGATCACGTCTTAGTGGCGATATACCCACTGCAACTGAGGCCAAAAGGGCCAGACGTGAGAGTGGCAGTGATAGTGATTAGTCTTAGTGTAAGTAAAAAAAAAAAGTACATTTAGTAAAAAATATAGTACATTTATATCATGCATACAATAAACATTGTATTTATCTTATATTAAATCTATATTTGGTTGGTATTTAAAGCATGTTAATTATTTTTTTGGGGGTAAATTCCTATCACTGGAACAAAATATTTGGTTGGTATTTAAAGCATGTTAATTATTTTTTTGGGGGTAAATTCCTATCACTGGAACAAATTAATTCTATTTCCATTAATTTCTATGGGAAAAATTGATTTGATATATGACGATCGTCACGGAACGAATTAAATTCGTATGTCGAGGTACCACTGTATATTCTTTCTACAAATTGCAATTATTTGGTATTTGTGATATAGTACTTCTAATAAGTGTTGCATACTAGCATAGGTTGCAGGTAACAACTATTTTTATTTTTAAAAAATCGTATGAGTATCTGGATTTATTATTCTGTGAAAAACTAATGTAATTGTTTAAACCAATATTAAAGCACTAATATAACAGGATTTTAAATTCCCCCAGCTTGTACAACAAAATAAAAAATAAATACGTAAATAAAATGATTCCCTCTATTATAATTAAAAAAAAAAAAATAATTTCAATCTTTGTACTATTCAATGTAAGGATTCAAACTGCCTGGCCACAGGGACAAAGTTCTATTATTTAAAGATTTTATAATACAATACCAAGATGAAGATGAGATTTGAGAACTTCATTCAGGATAATCAACCTTCCATCGAAGACAAATGGCTGTCTTCATATCTGCTATTGCGACAATATTGACACTAAGCACGACGCTAATTCTATAACTCTTGCATTCACAGATATTTCTGGTAACTGGTTCTCATGTTATCTGGAAGTGTTACAACGAACTGCGCTTTGTCAGAGAATTTTGAACATCATCTTAGTCTATCCCAATAATAACAGACATAACTATACATTTGAATGGTTTGCAAGCAAATAATCTTTTATGTGTCGTATAATAGGATTTGGTCAGAAATATGCATTCCTGTAGCATTGGTAACGTTCTCAACCAAATCAAATATTGGGCTCTTTTCATCACAGAAGTTATGTCTTCCTACATAACGATCCTTCTTCGACCAACTCAACAGATGGCAGTTCATCTGAATTACAAAGCTTTTGTTCAGTAAATAAATGATACTTTCACTTCAGTTATTATCCTCGTCATATGGATGACAATTTAACTATATGAACCATTTTTGTTCACAGTCATCCAATCAAATGAAGTTTTTCGAGACACTTCTTAAAGTAACATAACAGCAATAATGATGCACAAATTCAGTAAGTCGACTATTGTCCTCCCAATGAATGATGACCAGCGGAACTGCGCAGCCCTTCCGGTAGCTGATCAATTATGTTTTCCTGTCACAATAGATGACGTAGTCTGTTTTCACTGAGAAAGACATGTTGATAACGCCAAATTAAAACTTCTCTCGACTATTTAGCGTTATTTCAATACCAGTTGTTAACAATAAGTATTTATATAAATAAATAAATATATATTATTTATAAATACAATGCTCTTTTTCAAAGTAACAAGCGATTTGCACAATGGCGGCGTCCTTCTTACAATCAGACGGAAGTGCCTGACCAAACTAATCGATGATACATGCGCAGATCTCACAAAAACAGGGCGGCCATCATTCATTTTTTTTACTATACCTGAAGCTGTATTGCAATTACATAAAGAATAAAAATTTTGGCAAGGTTGTCTGTTGGGTGCAAACTCTGGTCCCTCAGTTGCAAAGATCTTATATACAGTAAAACTTTGAGATATGAACGCCCCAACATACGATTTTCTTGATATACGACGAAAATTTTCATATAATTTACACCTTGAAATACGAAGATATTTTTGAGATACGAATAGCTAGTACAGATAGCAGAAAAATTCTCTTTCTGCCTCCAAACATGTCGTCTATCCTCCAGCCCATGGATCAGCAACTTATTTCCAACTTCAAGAAGTTATACATAAAACACCTTTTTAAACGGTGTTTCGAGGTGACTGAAAATACTAACTTCATGTTATGTGAGTTTTGGAAGGACCATTTTAATATTGTAATCTGCCTTAAACTGATTGATCTTTTCTGGCAAGAGGTTACCATGAGAACTCTGAACTCGGCTTGGAAAAAACTGTGGCCCAGTGTTTGTGCTGAACGTGACTTCGAAGGATTCGAACAGGTAACAGAACCACTTATTGAGGAGGAGATTGTATCTCTTGGCCGTTCCATGGGGCTCGAGGTGAATAAGGCAGATGTTGTGGATCTGGTGCAGAAGCATGCAGAAGAACTCACGACGGAGTAGCTGAAGAAGTTACAAGAGATGACTTACTCAGAGATGATGCAGGAACTCAGCAGTGAGGAGGAGGTCGAGAAGGTGGAGGTGCTTTCTTCACGTGAAATTTGTGATATCCTTGCTAAGTGGCAAGAAGTGTCTGATTTTTGTAGAAAAGAGACACCCGAGAAATTGTCTACAGGGAGAGCCAGTGCATTGTTCAAGAACACGTGCCTTGCGCATTTTAGAAACATTATAAAAAAGAGAGACAGAAACAGATCTCTCTTGATCGTTTCCTTTTGAAAAGACCACATCTTAGTGGCGATACACCCACTGCAAGTGCGGCCAAAAGGGCCAGACGTGAGAGTGGCAGTGATAGTGATTAGTCAAGTGTAAGTAAAAAAATATAGTACATTTATATCATGCATACAACAAACATTGTATTTATCTTATATTAAATCTATATTTGGTTGGTATTTAAAGCATGTTAATTATTTTTTTGGAGGTAAATTCGTATCACTGGAACAAATTAATTCTATTTCCATTAATTTCTATGGGAAAAATTGATTTGATATACAACGATTGTCACGGAACGAATTAAATTCGTATGTCCGGGTACCACTGTACTAGATTTCTTTTAACAACAGAAATCTTAGCCTTTATTAAGTAATGTATAAGTTTATCCATTAAACTTTGGATTGGTATTGGGGTGTCTGATGCTTTGTCTGTCCTGAGATCTTTCAACCAGGACATTCTCAATGTTTTACAAAAAAAAAGATAATATTACCCCTGCGAGGACTATCTATATATCTCTATATTATTCTTTCTTTTTCAAGCATTTAAAAACCTTATTTTGAGGCAAGTCATTAAGGTATCTATAATAAAAATAAATAAATAAATAAATAAATAAAAATGATAAGTGAAAATGAGCATGGAGATTCCTATTGCTGTGACACTTTCCAAAGTAGAGAATATCAAATTCACATTCCCTCTCACTTGTTTTATGGCAAGTGGAAGGAAATTTCAAGATCAAAATATCCAAGGGGCTTGTTCTTGAGAAGATCAATGAAAATGATTCTGAGAACAGATTAAGAAATGAGTATATTCTGGGAACTACGAAAGTGGCAACTAATGAAGATAAAATGCAAGAAAAACGACTAAGATGGTTTGGACATTTAGTAAGAAGAAGATTAGGTGGGGCACAGAGTAATGAAAATGGAGATACAGGGGAAGAGAAAGAGAGGACGTCCTAAGAAGTGATGGCTAGACTTGGTTGAGGAAGACCTCAAAGCCAAAGGGATATGGAGAGAATGGGCACTGGATAGGAAACGATGGAAGAAGCTCATCAAACACAGTGACCCCATCTAAAATGGGAAAAGCTGCAGAGGAAGAAGAAGAAGAAGTCCCCTTGTCTGTTTCACCACTGTCTGTTAAGATCCACTGAGTCTTAAGTCAACAGTCAGGATTGGGAACTTTGGAAAATGTTCTTGCCTTGTTCTGGACAGCTTTGTTATAAGCTTTCTAACTATGACAAACTATTTGCACAATCTTCCTCATTTAGTTAACATTCAAATGCTGATACAGACAAGGTGTGGTTCATGCTCTTGCCCTTCTATCTGAACCTTCCTATGCTTCATAAACCTATTCTCACTTGAATTTTTTTCCTCCTCGCATTTTTAAAAGTCCAGGTCATTTCCTATCTAAGACTCCATTGATCTGCAGATCTTAACATCTGGAAAAACTCTTTTCTTTTAATTCCCATCTCCCATTTTTATTTACTAATGATGGCACATTTGGACATCAGTTATTTATTAATACAAAAATCCTGTCTTGAATTAATCTCATTTTTGATACTTTTCCTGCTGCAGGATTATTAAATTCACGGTTCCCATTTCTAGCTTGTCTCTTCAATCTGCTTTCTTCAACTGAAGAAGCAATCTATTGAGTACTCCCTGCATAACCTTTTATCTGCAGTCTTAGTTTTCTTTACAAAATTGTTGCATTACATGTCCAATCAACTTAGGCCATATCCTAGTACTATTGGAATCTGATCACTGAATTCTTTTACTAATACAAACCTACTTAGTCTTGTTTCAGTCTCGAAGTACCTTTATTACATAGGCCAACAATGTTCAACATCAATGGTCTTTAATTATACAATTAAACAACTATTTTAAGAACTATGAACATTGTTTATTTCACAAAAGTCCTTGTAGCTCAATTAATTAGAAATTTATTAAAACAAGATACTGTATACAAAACTGTAACTGGGTGTATTACCATGTCAAAATATGATAAAATTAAATTTTGCACATACAATAAAATACAAATAAGTAAAGGAACAACACAATGAAATCAAAATAATCCATTAAAAGTTTATATATAAACAGCAATTCAGTAATCACTAAATAATAAACTGCTATAACATCTGACCACAAATGGAAAATACAATAGTTAGCAATAAGTGTTCAGCAAAAAAAGAAAATTTGATTGCATGTCTCATTTGATAGGAGAGCAAGAATTTCTTATCAAGTGTTAAGTTAAACACAACCAATTTTAAAGATGAAAAAAACAAAAACAAAACGGTATCTTTATTTTTGAACTTTTCTTGTCTTGTATATAATTCAAAACTTCATTTAAGCTTTCTAGTGAGTTTCTTTCCATAATTTAGTTATCCCCCTCCCCCCATTTCATGCTACTGCTGTGTATTTTATTTTCCATCTGTTCAAGTATTGTTGCTTTATCATTTTAAATATTATTTCCATGTCTTTTTTTTCTTCTTCTTTTCCTCTATTATGATTTCATTGACATATGTAATCTTAGTTTATCTGATTTTTTTTTTTATTTCTGTTTTGTCATATTATTTCCTACTTACGAATCAAGATTTTAATAAAAGGAACTGATAAATTGTTTCTTTTAAGATTTACATAGATATAATCAATTATTACAAAATCACAGAAGAAACCTCTCCTTTTCTTTGTATTTTTCACTAGTCTCTTTCTCAGCTACTTGACATTGTCACGCAATGTTTCAAAATTACAATTTATCTCAATTTGTGCCTTTAATTAAGATTTAAAAATTTGCATTCTGATTAAACTGCCTAACACTAGAAAATAATCCTCCCATCTGGCATATTGACTTCTTAAGAACGTGACGGGCTCAAATGGAGGATAATCTTGTTTGGGCTGAGCAGAGCTTTATAACCAAATAGTTATGTAGTTACGGAGTTCACGCGGTTGGCGTAGTCGCTATGACATCGGCCTCTCACCTCTGAGTACCGAGTTTGGTTCTCATGTGGGTTTAGTGATGGTGGACAATCCGCGCTGGGCAGGTTTTCTCGGGGTTCTCCCGTTTCCCCTGCACTTCTCCCACCATACTTTCTCAGTCTTTCTGTCCATATTTCCGTGGGATAGTACAATAGACCTCCGGTCGCAGTGCTTGGCTTCTCTGCCACCCACATTCATTACATAACACATCTCTCCTATTAATATGTTAAGACAGATATTTTAATGAAAATTCATATTTAGATTTCAATTACAAATGAGTTTAAAATATACTTCAATTTTGATTTAGGCAATTACAAGCATTATAATTTGAGGGTTTTCTTTATGAAATGCCTAAATGAAAAAAAATGAACTAAAACTTCAGAAATTGTTTGGTTTTCGGCAATTTTCCAAATGGGAATGTCCATACCTTAAATTTAAAGGACAAGCACTGCATTTTAAGTAAATGCTGGCATTTTTTATTTTTCGTGGCCCTTCTGCCATTACCCGATAGATTCTTGTATTTGGCTATGAGTAGAAAGAATGTCACTATCAAACTATAATTGTGTCTTCCACAGTCCTCTATTTTGACATCTTTCTTTCCTTCCATGCAAATTCTTACCAAAAGATGTCCAAACCAAAACTATCTCAGAATTGTGTTTTCTAAAAGTCTTCAAATTTATCTACTAAGAATTCAATTTGAAAAAACAAAACTAATAAATCTACCTGCCTACCTATTCCGTTGTCAATGAATTGACGAGAAGGCTTTCTTTCTAAAACTGTTTTGTTAATCTTTTCCAGTCACTATAACTGAAATAAGATAGTTCTCCTTATTTTTGTACCTCTGATTTTATAATCAGAGATATCTAATCTTATCAAAACCATTCAATTCAGAGAGCCGTTATTATTCACAATGTTTTGCCAAGATTTATAAATTAATACTTATTAGATTTTGATTAAATTTCAATTAAAAATTTTGGTCCAAAATTGTAAAGAGGCTTTCTATGTACACAGGTAGCTAGAAGTAGATCAAGAATTATTTAAAAATAATGAAAGTGAAAAGTAAATATCTTTGAAGTGGCACTGCATGATTTAGAGATTCTGCTGCGTCTTCTGTACAAATTTTCTTAAGCCTAATTCAATCACTTTAGCAAAAGTTCTAATAGTAAGAATACAACTGAGAAGTCAATAATTCATCTCTGATTCTCTAGATTATTTAACTACTTTGAAGCAAATGAAGTAAACACTTAAAACTAATTTGCACAGGCTTAACAAAAGTACAATTTTATAACTGACTTTTATTATGTTGAAAACCTTGTAAGTAAAATCTTTCTCTTTTTTGCTACAGAACTTATTATACAATAATACATGTATCTAAACAATTTCAATAAAAATGTCAAACTTCTGTAATTTTAATATATAATTCAATTTAAGCATTGAAAGACAGAAGTTAATTTAAGAAGTAACATGAGCATTCATTATATTTTTGTTTTCCTTACATTAACATGATTTAAAACAAATGTTTTTCATTACAGATTAAATAAAACTGTTATGTTCTCTATTATCTTGGAAAAGAGAATGGTCATGAAAACAATACTAGAATATTACAGTTTTAACCAGAATAATTGTGTTACGTAAACTTTTCATAAAAATTCTTGCCTTTATCAAGTTATAGAATAGAGCCTTTGTAAATTTAGGGAAAAAAATAAAATAAAAATTTTGATGATGACAAGTCAATTATAGTGCTATTTCCTCCTTTTATATATATGGCCAAACTCGAATGATGCATATTTTCGAGTTTAGCGATGCAAAGATTTCAATTAATCATTTGCAATTTAGTAATTTAGAGCGTAAAGAATATAAGAATAAAATTAACTTATATTACTAAACATATAGTTAAGCTGGACAGTTTTCTGAAATTTAAAATCCCAATACAAATTTCAAAAAACTGTTTCTATGAATGCAAAAGTTCGAATAACATTCACGTCATCAGCAGCATCTGGTGTTAAATTTTGAAACTAGACTAAAATTTAGAAATATTAAAACGCATTATAAAAAGAAAATTTGCTCTTTTTTTATTGTAAATATTCTTTTTTAAGTTTTTATTTTTTTTTAATTTCTTTTATATAATACTTTTTTGCTTTTTTTATATACTTTTTTATACTTATTTTATATATATAGAAATAAAAATAAAAATAAATAAAATAATAAAAATAAAAAATAAAAATAAAAAGATGACAGTTATCATATCAAACACAAAAACTTCCTTAAATAAAAGGATTTAATTTTGAATTGTCATTAGATAACTTAAATGATTAACGTCTAACAAGTCCTGTTTTGAAGAAAAAATGATTAAATAAAATTATGAATATATTTAATTTTATATTTTTTGTAAATTTGAAATTTAAATTTTTTCTGAAATTGTGTAATGTAAGTATTTAAAACTTTATTTGGAAAATTATTATTTGTAAATTCATTGATAAGATAATTCAAATTAATTAAAAAATCTTCTAATTTGGAATTAATAGTAAGGTATCTTTTTAATTCTTGTATGAAGATGTTTTTAAATAAATTAAAACTAACATTACTTGTGAATTTGTGAAACCTGTTTATTTTGAACGGGAATAAAAATGTTTTGTTAAATAGTTGTATATAAGGAATTGTATATATTCTCAAATCTAAAAAATCTAAAAATTCAGTATTAATATTAGTTTGTTGTAAGTTGATAATATTGTTATAAATTTTTTCTTCTATATAATCAATTTTAAAATTAGTATTAAAAATAATCAAATCATCTATATATCTATAAATTTGAAATTGGAAAGGGGAATTAATACAAAATTGATATTCATAGGCTAATAAAAATAAATTAGCAAGAATGCTACTATAATTTACTCCCATTCCAATACCTTTAATTTGGGAATATATTTCATCATCAAATTCAATATAATTATTATATAAATTAAATTGAAGAAAATTAAGAAATGTTTTGATAGGAATATTAAATAGACTAGTTATATTGAATTCTGAAATTAAAAATTTTATTTTTTGTAGTAAAGAATCTAAAGGTATATTTGTAAATAAATTTTCAAAATCTGCTGTAATTATATATTAAAAATTTTGTTATTATTTACATATTTAATAACATCATCATGGTTATTAATAAGCCAATAAAAATCAGGATTAATTTTATTTTTAATAATTTCATGTAATTTGTTAAGAAAAATTTGCAAAATAATATTTGATTGCTTTAATACAGAATTAGTTGTGCTACAAATCATTCTAAATTTGCCTATTTTGTGCATTTTTGGATTTAGAAATAAATAATTTAAATTTCTGTTGATTTTAATTTTTTTTATATTTAAGTGTTTTAAATTGCAATTGAAATTTAGAAAAACTTTTATCTAAATTGTTTAAAATAAATTCTTTAGTTTTATTAATTTTTAAAAAAACAGATTGATCATTTAATAATTCTTTAATTTTGTTAAAATAAAATTGTTTTCAAATGATAGCTAAATTGTTGTGTGCTTTATCAATAGTTGTGAAAATGTAATTTTCATGATAAATGGAAATGGTTTTTTTGATTTTGAATAAATTAGATTTATGATTTGTAGAACTAGTAACTCTGTCATATGAAGTATGTTGAATATTATTAATTTTAGATATTAGATTATGTTTCCATTCTATAAAATTTTCATAACATATATTGTATTTAAAACTAATTTCTAGTATAAAATTATTTATATCTTTTGTAAATATATTAATTAATTGTTTATATGTTTTATTTGTATGTAGTCTATAATTAATACCTAAATTTAAAAAAAATTTTAAATTAATATTTTCAATAAAATTTATATTGCCTGTAACAATATGTGAATTCCATTTAAAATTGTCATTATATAATTTACATTTACAATTAGAATTGTAATTATATTAAAAATTTTGTTATTTACATATTTAATAACATCATCATGGTTATAATCATCAAGTAATAAGCCAATATATAATTAAACGAAGAGAATTGATCAACATTTCAGACATAAGAAATGTAAAAAAATTGTAATGCCATGTTCATCTATTTGCAATTTGTATTCTCTACAACTTTCTTAATTCATAAAAATAAAAGTACTGTAGAATTTCTAGATTAAAGGTGTTTTTATCATTGTTTTGCAAGAGATCTTTTTGAAAAAATGAAAGCCAATTAAAATCTTAAGCTACAAGATTTTATTTATTGTAGCTAAATTTATTATAGCCTATTATTTGTTTAATACTATAATCAAAGTAAGCAGTCCAGTAGCAATAAGAAAAAAAAAATCTTGATTTCCTAAAGACAAGGTTTTCAACATGCAGAGGCTAGAACTACAGAAATTATACAGTACAGGAAGTGTATAGTTGCATTACCAGATTGGAAATAAATGACATCCAGACTAAGTAACACAGTAGTAGCTTATAATTTAAACATACAAAAAATATGCAGATCATGTTGGTGAAAAGAAAGATGTGAAAGATTCAGACATTAAATGTACAAAAAATAAGAGCCACACACTTATATTTTAAATAATAATATCCGTATCATCATAAGACACTAGGTCATGAAATCACAAGACAGTTACAATAGTCTTTGTGCTAAACCAAAAAATGTTTCATAGAAACAATGGGATGTAACTGAAAATAAATTTGTTAGACTTAGGTTGTTACTGTTAGTGAGTCATGCTGCACCAGTGCCGGATTTAGGGGGGGGGGGCTGCAAAATTGGATTGAAAATTGATTCTTTTTTATAATTTAATAGTGAAACACAGCTACAGGGGCGGCACGGGGCTGACTTGCCTCCCCCCCCCTGATAAAATTCCTAGATCCGGCACTGTGCTGCACACAAGTTGCTACTGATACTAAGAGTAAATTTTCAGTGTCGTCAACTGGGGTAACTTTGGCCCAACAAATGAACAAAGATTGTTTGTGCTGTATAAATAAGTGATTGTATCTCCTTTGCTGTATACAAAGGAGAGTAATTATCACTTATTTATTGCAAGGGCCAATAGGTGGTAGCACTGCCTTGACCTTCTCAAAGTTTTGTCTTGTATTCCTAAATTTACCACCACTACAGTGCTGCTCCACTTTGGTATCACTAAAACATATATTGTTGTTGTCTTCCAACGTTTCCTTGTAAATGTGGTAGAGTACGTGATTCAGAGCAGGTAAGCGAATTGTCTGTTTATTATTAATTGTTTCAACTATTTTCAATGTCATTATCTTGATTTATTCTGTGGTTTGCCAACTTATGAATATTTATTACATTAGGCAAATTTTGTCCCAGTCTTGGGGTAACTTTGGCCCAACTTGGCAGTTCTTATCGAAGACAATCTGTCATCACACATCAGTAAACATGTGCTTCAGCTTTGTGAAACACACAACGTGAGATTTGTTTGTCTACCACCAAGCTCCACACACCTTACTCAACTCCTCGATTTGATGGCCCAACAAAGAAACTGAGGCGTGAAATTCCTTATGAAATGGAAAGAGTATGCTTTCCGGATCGAAATTCCCTACTATTCCTAAGGATGTGTTTCCGACTAAGTGAAACATTCTCTGAGTTTGAAGAAAAACTGGAAGAATCTGGAGAATAAAGTACTAAACAAAACAGTCCAAACAAGCAAGTAAATCTCAAAGACTATGCTGTAGATGACTTTGTTATTGTGAAGTACAATTTGTTAAATATCCTGGAAAGATTTTAAGTTTAACAGATATCGGACCGACTGTGGAATGTATGGAAAGAAATCTCAAATTTTGGCGTTGGCCAGAAAAACAAGACTGTATAAAGTATGAGTGGGAAGAAGTGTGCGGGAACATCATGGTTTTCAAGAGCTGGGCCAAAGTTGCCCCAATTCAAGGTAACAGTCCAAAAATTTAAAAAATTGTTTAAAGTTTGTATGTATACTTTAACAATGGTTAACATTACAGTTAAAAACGTTTCAAATAATATAAACCATTTACCATATCAAATTTTAATTGGTTTACAACTATAATTTGCTTTTCCTGTGAAATAAACATGAAAATGGGACAAAGTTATCCCAGTTGACGGTATTTTTAAAATAAATCATTGTTTGATTTTATTCATTCTTTATAGAAATATATAATTAGTTTATTAATCAAGAATTATGCAACAGTGTGATAAATTGATTAATCTCAATAAAGAGCAATATAATTATTCAAAATGAAATTTATTAATATTTACCATACAAATATCAGAAAAATATCACGAAATCTCTCATTTGTAGACAAAGTTAATTTTTAATGCTGTCAATCAAAACAAAATTTTTCTTCAAAAGAAGACAAGGATTCTTTTGGGAATTAATTAAACACTTGTTTCAATTTAATTGTTAAAACTTTATATACAAGATATATAAAGAAAGAAATACTGTTCATAGATAAAATTAAAAAGCTTAAGTTTGACACACAAACAGATTTTTCACTATACTGGAAACCCAGGTTTACAAAATAAAGAGACATTCTATTAATAATTAACATAGAACAAGAAAAATACACAAACAACATATGTATGTATGTTTTGTTTTTTTGGTTTTTTTTTTAAAGGCTATTGGAAAAGAATGCATAGCTTTATTTTTGCAAATTAAAAAAGTTCATTATTGCCAAAAAATTTACAAAAATAAATTATATTTGTACATACAAATAAATATAGTTAAAAAATAATAATAATAAAAAAAAAAAAACCAAAAAACAACAAACAAACAAACAAACGAACATTAAAATCTATTAAGTTTTACATCTCTGGTTGAATGATTGCTTTGGAAGATAAAGTAAATCAACTGAAAGTAGATTTTTCCAGTGTATTTTTTTGCTGCCAAACTATTCTCGCTGGAATAGTGCAGCAATTTGAAAAAATTCTGATCTCATTAACACCAAGTTTAAGGTTTCTTTCTATTTTTTTCTTCTGAACGAGAAGAGAGTTATTCTTGAGGAGCCATTGATTTCGCCTGGGTCCGCACTCTTTTTTCATACTCCAAACGGTTTTGACTGAAATAAATAAATAAATAAATAATAAGATAATGCTGTAAGTAGTGATGGAAAACAAATGGGGGAATATTCATTGAAAATTGGAGGGGATTAATTTGACCAACAGTAGTTTTAAAGGAAAAGAGAAGTTTTCAAAACCCTGTGCTCAATTTTCCTCTAAGTTTCATTTGTTTTATTTTCTCCACACCTGAACATCCCTGAAGCAGTGTTTTTTTTTTGTATTATTAATAATATTGGTACCAAGAAAATTATTTCCCAGACAGCAGCTCACGAGGGCGACGTTAGTTATTGAAGAGGTAAAAAATTTATAAATGCTCATTTTTTAAATAAAATGGCCAATACATTATATTTTATTCATTTATAGCATAATTAAAAAAAAACAAAAAAAAAACTGCTATTTTGTAATGCTTATTACAAGAAAATGAATGTAAAGAATTAATAAACAAAAACAAAAAATATATTAATTTTTAGAACCCCTTCGTGAAGTTGTATATAAAAAAAGCCTTGTTGAATAATGCAAACAACTTATCTTGGCTATATGTAAAAAATCTACAGTGAAGTATGCACACACTAAAAGAAAATAAGGAGAAATGAACTTTCTCCTATTTAAACTTTTGACACAGTTTAAAGACTAGGTACAAACTCGGTTACCAACTGCATAAAGACTTTGCATTTAGTGTTATACACGGTGGTCGCTAGAAAAGCGGAAAATTTGAGGGTCAGATGAGATCATGAATAAAATGCGTGCTTACTAATTTTTATTTTCATTTCTTTTAGGTTCTATGTGACACCCACATCATGGAAGGAAACAGCAAACAGCTTTCAGACTTTCAAAGGCAAGTGATTATTCTTTTCAAAAGTGAAAATAAAATCCGACTTGGGGACTGACAAAATGTCTAGCTGTGTTACCAACGTTTTTTTCAACGATTACAAGGCATCAGTTCAATAATGTTGTTGCAACTTTGAAACGAAAAGGTCCTGAAACAGCTGGTACACGCCAAAAAGGAACGGGTCCAAAGAAACGAATTTCGGATGAGGCACATGCCGCAGTGAAAGATTTGGCTGTTTCACCTCTGCGACACGGTGCAATGAACAGACGTCATTTCAGTCAACGAGAAATCGCTCGACATCTCAATATATCGAAAACATCAGCGTTCGAAATTCTCAAAGAAAGTGAAATGAAATGCTATCGTCGAATAAAATGTAACCTCCTCAGTGAGCGACATCAGGAAATGCGCAAAAACAAGTCGCTTGCACTGATCAATCGCTTTGAACCAGAGTCTGCTTGGAAAAGAGTATGGTTTTCGGACGAAGCAAGGTTTTCATTGCGACTGCCTTTAAATTCACAAAATGATCGCATTTATCGAGAAGTGCGTGTAAAAACTGACATACCTGAGGAAGATCTGCTTGTGGAATATGACAATTTTCAGCCATCTGTTCTTTGTTATGTTGCAGTTTCATGGTATGGCAAAATGGAGCTTCGATTTATTGAAGGATATTATCAGAGTCCTGAAGGCAGGAAGAAAAAAACAATAAACCAACAAGTTTATTGTGAAGAGATGTGTCCACAGATATTCAGCGACATACGAAATGTAATGGACGACCAAATATGGACATGGCAGCAGGATGGTGCCAGGGCTCACACAGCAACGGCTTCAGTTCAATTTCTTCAGCAATCCACTCCTGATTTCATTGAACCGGAAGATTGGCCCTCCAAAAGTCCAGACTTAAATGTCATGGATTACTGCGTTTGGAGCTTGTTATTAACAGAGCTTCAGAATTGTCGACGTGACATAAACTCTATTGATGATTTGAAAACGAGGTTGGTAAGAGCTTGGAACGATATCTCACACGTTACCCTTCAAAACGCTACACGAGCTTGGATTTCTAGGTTAAGACGTAGCTCTGAAGTGCACGGACGACATTATGAGCATCTATGAGTGTAATATAACATATGCCTTTAAAAAACTTTGTAAAAGTTATTCTTTGTAAAAATAAATAGCTGTTTGACATATTTTCCGCTTTTTTAGCGACCACCCTGTAAATGTGGTCAACTGAAATTATTCTGTTGAAATGGCATAGACATTGCTTTATTGTAGACTTATATTTTCCTAATGGCCAAATCATATGGAGAAAGATCCCTGTTCATTTTTAATCAGGAGTGCTATTAGTGCCACTATTTGCTTTTAAACTTTTTAAGATAATTATTTTTTTTCCTGTCTTTAGTCATTAACAACAAAGCCCATTCCACTTTTCAAGGTATTGTGACTGGAAAATAGGAAAGGAAGTATTAACAGATTTTTGGGAATTATGCTTGTTTGATGCTTACTATCAATGTTATTACAACAAACATGGAAGTCATCTATAAAGCGTCATATGTTGAAGGACGAATATATATGCCAGTGACCAAAGTGAAGATGACACCAATGAAATCACAATTTGCCTTCGAAAGTAATGCAACATCATAAGTTATCAAGAAGTCATTTAAATCTTCTGACGAGCTAAACCGATTTTAACCTTATGTAAAATTACACTCTAAAGTACATAACTGCATGAAGAAAGCTCAATACAGTTGAGTATCTCTAATCTGAAACACAGAAATTTTTAAAATGATGTCCTGCCCTATATGGTGAATGCATATTTGTGCAATCCATTGTGCTGAGAGAAACCCATTGGTCACCTAAGAAACTTTAGAAAGATAAACTGATGCAGAAGAATTTCTCTGGGTTTTCTACCAACGGAAATCCAGAATATTCCTTTTTGTCAATATCAAACCTTTAAATGTTTTGTGCTCCTGTGCAGACCCTTAAGCACTGAGCAATAATTGAGTGATTACATTTCTCTCAAATCATTTTTTAGGAATATAAGCTAGGATTTCGTGATCTATCAACCTGTTTCAATGTTCTTTCTGGCAATGATAAATAAATTTACAATCTTTGTTTGTACTAATGCTTATTTTTAAGTTAAATAACTTTTATGAAAGTAAATATTTTTCTCTTCTCTGCAGTATCCCCCATGATTTATTCCAAAATATTTTTGGGTACCACGCATTCCAGATATGTTCAACTTACCAAAAGTTTTGAAAAAAAAATTGCACATATTTTATATATATAAATATATATATAAGAAAACTGATTTACTGTCTGAAGTACACAAGAGTACACACAAAATGGTAACAACTAGCCTTTAGTTAGTTAATGTGAGTGAGAAGCACTAGGCATTTAAAGTGATTATATACAGTGAAGTCTCACTTATACGAAACATTCAGTTATACGAAGAATTTCTCATTCTCGGCGAAACCCCCATAGTCCTATATGTAATTCACTTATACGAATAATTTTTGGTCCCCCTCATATTTGTATAAGTGAGACTTCACTGTAATTACAAAAAAGGATGGTCACAAACAAAACTTATAGCAAAACAACTGAATTTTGAGCTGTTTTTTTTTTTTTTTAATCTAATATATAAAGCTAAAAATGTATAGTTATTCTATGAAAATATCTTTATTTAAATTTTACAAAAGATTGGAATCAGAACCAGTCACAGGCTTTTTGGTCTTCCAGGGAACTCCAAAATTTTGTGAAACAGTCAGAAGAGGTTAAGGGGGTCAGCCTGATACCAACTTTTTAAACTAACAGAATGTAGCCGAGTTAAAAAGAAGGACAAAAAAAAAATCCACAACAATTTTTAAATCAATCAAAGTGCCTATTATGCATAAAGTTTAATGATTAGCATTCACTTTAAGGCATAAAAATGAAGGTTTACAAGGATTTTGAAAAAAAGGCTTCTGTACGCTTTCAAAGAAAGAAAAAAAGGTTCTTCTTTTCACTGCCTTAAAGAGAAGATTCTGATTTTCCAGAAAATATTTCTGGAAATGAATTGGCAACTATAACTTTAATTTAACATCTGAATGAGCAGAATCGTCATTTTTTTCTTTGGCTAGAAATGTCATGAAATCCGAGTTGGTTCCCGTCTTTTTTGATTCTAAATGACAAAATTTTCAAAATTTAAAAGTCAAATATCCCAAAAAGGGGTAGCAGCCAAAATTTTGCCCTTGTTATTTACAGACTGGCAAATATTTGTGAAAAGGACAATGTGAAAGCATATGATAATGTGATGTAAATAGACATTATTTCTATTAGTGTAAAATAGTAGATTAATCAAAGTACACATTTTAGATCGTTATTTCACAAAGTGAATATCTACAGCTCCAATCAAGGAGCCGATAGAATGAGTGTCGACACAGGCATGTAAGTGCAGGTTCTGTTAAAAGCTATCCTAAGCCAAAATAAAGGTGGCTGCAGCCAGCCAATAAGTTTGAATGAATCACCAAAGGTGTGTTGTTTGTATGCCATGTGGAAATGTGCGTCTTACAGTATTTAAACTCTGCAGATTCACAACAAACTGACTGTTTTAGTTTTGTCGTAACTGCAAAACCCTGAATGTACATGTTTCTGCAGGTTAGCATTTAGTCTCCATTGACCTTTGATTAAAGCTAAAACTATTTCACTTTGGAAAATTATGATCTAATCATGTACTTCCAATCTTTTACTTATTTAATGCTAATAAAAATTATCATATGGTTTCACATTTGTTATTTTAGATAACAAATAATAAATAACTGATAGCTTGTAATAGACACCAGTGTGAACAATAAAATGAAACTTCAGGTTTTGCTTAGTACTAATGGAGATTTACATGGTCAAATTTAAGATTTTAGCTGCTGTCCCTTTCGACATGAATTCATCGTGGCTGATATCATCTCTCACTTACAATTCTCTTAAAAAAAAAAAAAAACAGGCAATCTGTGGTTTCACTTCCTATTTGTGTCCCAGCCCTTCAAAAAATGTGATTTTGCTCATTTTGCATGGCTAGAATTCATCCTATTCAAATCTGTTGCCAAATTCCTTTGTAACACATTTGAACATTATCTGTAAGACCAGATTCTCTTTTTAAATCAGTAAAAACCAAACCATATATCTTTCATTGAAATCACAAAGGGACCTTCTTTTCCAAACCCTTGTAAACCTTTTCTTATGCAGTGAAGAAAAATGAGCCTAAATTTAAGATGAGACAGAAGAAAAATGCCTTTGGGCTATTTATATGTAGGGATACCTACAAAATTAATGAAATGTCAAGCAGCCCATTTACTGTAAAATCGGTTGATTTCAAATAGAATGACTGAAGAACAAAATTTCTGTGTGCTTAACACAGCCAGTTCTTTATAATTTTATATAGATTTGCTCTTTATTGTTTTATTGAATTTATCTGCTTCGGATAATTTTTCTTTTTTTACAGCATTTAAAAAAAATAATAATAATTACCAGTAAATGGTGTATGCCTCAGCTTGTGCAGGATCTTTGATATTAGGGTCATTCAGAAGATCTTGAATGCCTAAGAGAATCTAATAAAAAAAAAACAAAAACAAAAAATCGTTAGAAACGTCATTGACATAATTGGAATGAACTATTATTTAATGAAAATAATATGGATTTCTCCTCAATTTAATACGATTGTTTTGTAAAAAAAAACAAAAAAAAAACTGTATAAAATTATTTTAATTTTACATTCATCTAATTTCTATATTTGGGCCATTTTCCCTTCAACTGTATAGCTTTTAACAATGCCCACAAATAAGAAGTGTAATGCTTTGTGTCCTTTTTAAATGCAGTTATAGTATTATATTACTAGTTGAAACACCCGTTCTTCATACAGGTTACAAAAAAAGATGTCCATAAGTGGATGAGAAAGAAACTGAAATTGTGAACTCACTTAGATGCAAAGTAAAGTTATATTTGAATTTTGTAACTTTGAGATCCCTAGGTATGAAATTTATATCGATATCGGAGAGTAAGATTTCCCCACCCTTTTCTCCCTGTCTCCACACCTCTATCACATCAAACTTTCACTAATTGGTAAAAAAATACAGTGATCAGTACAAATTAATGTATATTCTTATTTTGCAAATCGAAAACCCCAAAGTATCCTTCAACAAAGCATCCCTCACTCTCCCCTTTTACACTCCTTAGGGCTCAATATCGAAAAAGCATCTTTTCAATTTTGATATAGAACAATTTTCATGTATCCACCTCAAGTAGTTTGAGAGATACACAAACCCTTCAAGATTCTCTCCGCTTCATATTAGGATCAGACTATCGAAAATTTGTCTTAACATGTATAGTTTCGATTTTGACAAAAAAAACAAAAAAAAAAACAGGATAGGTTGCGGAAGAGAATTATGCACAAAAATATTTTAGTTCTAGTTTTTGCCATCAGGTTACTATGTGCACTATTATTCACAAGAATATATTTTTTTAGTTCCAACTGTCTCCACCAGGTGCATATGTGGAACTATTTCAGGGATTTTAACCCCTTAGGGTGGTTAATCGAAATCCCAATAGCTTACTTTTTCCAAGTACAACCTAAGGAAGCCTGTCTGCCAAATTTCAGGTTCCTGGCTATATTGGAAGAAGGAGAATTAGATGAGTCAAGTGAGGGCTTTCGTATTTATATATAGATTGATAGTTTAATTGTAGCATGGTATGTATATTGTATTGGAAAAAAAAAAAAAAAATACCACTTCACAAATAATGGAGCAGATTTTGATCTTTTGTAAAAATACAAACTTTTGTTCATCTGATGAAAAATTTATCATTGTAAACAATTTAGATGAATAATATGAATGAATCCAGTCAGATAGATACCATCTCAAGACAACTTTTAAAGTATATAATGCTTTAATGGAAAATAGTGTCAAAATAAAAAAAAAACATGCCAATTTAAGTTTGTTTGGAGGAAAACCTTAGCAAGAGATTAAATACACTTTAAAACAACAATTATGCATAAAGATTTATCTATCTTGTAACGACCCAAGGCTCTGCTACATCTGCCACCATTTCCTACCCTTTATTTTCTTCATCTTTATAAATCTTTAGAAATATTTTTCTGTCTTCTTCATTTCCCCCAACATTGGTTTAAATATCTCTTTGGTTCCTTCTACAGGTGGCTTCCAGATGCTCTCTTGAACATCCTTATCATTTGGCAACCATTGTACTAGATATATATTTCCCTTTTCAGCCTCTCAGTTGCTTTTATTTTATTTTCACCATTCCTCTTTAATGTATTCTTTTATAGCTCCCTCCCTTTATTTCTTGGCTGGGGAAATAGGGTCACCAGATGTGCTCATAGGCAGATTAGTGCCATCTCTCCCCAATCTGCTGCGTTCCTTAGTGATGTTATTCAGAGGGACAGTGTTAACTTGTCAAAAACAAAACGACAGAGTGAAGAGAGTGGGCACAAAGGGCATGCAGGGAATTCCTAGCTGCCATGTCTAGTGGCAGCTCCAATTGGGGAAACAATAGGTACTGGGCAGACAGCAGAAGCTGGGTCAGCTCAGCCCTGTTGAAAACTGTTGAGATTCACTCAGAGAGTTGGACTCAGCAATAATTGTATCATTGTCAGGGTGTCTACTGAATCTCAAACAAAAAATTTAAGGACAATTCCCGTACATTTAAGGACATTAAAACTTGTATAAAATATTTAAAATACCCCAATCAGGGCCTCCAAGAGAAATTTTTTAAGGTGGTACAAGATGAATTTTGCGGGGCCCTTGACAATCCTATTTTAACAACCAAAAAAAACAAAAAAAAACCCGGTAAACGTATCTATACAACAAAAAAAAAAACTGACATCATGCTCAAAATTTAAGGACATAGTCCGATTTTACCGTACATTTCATGTCAAACCAAATTTCCTGTACAATTCCCGGATTTCCCAGTTGGTAGACACCCTGATTGTGGACATTGTTATATCAAAGTGCATTCTTCAGATCCTTCGTCCTGTGAAGTGAAGAGGCAACACTTCGTTTCTCGGTGGATCTGCTGCGTTGAATTGCGTTCTTAAAATTCACACTGCTGTGAAAGTGATTATTAGTTTTCACGGAAGGATTTTGTTGAGTCAGTGAGAGGGTTCTACAAATCCTCCCAAGTGAAAGTGCGTTGCTACAACCAGAGCCCCAGAAGCTCACCCGAGTGCACATATCATATCAGGTGTGCCCTTCCCTCGTTGTTTGTGATCTGAAGTTAAAAGAATACAAATCGAAGTCGACAGTCCTTGCTTAGCTTAACTGCACTTGGTCGAAGGCTTCACTAGGCCAACCAAAAGTGTGAACTGGATGCTGACCGGATTTTTCATTTTTGAGAATCTCTATGGACTGCATACAATTTCAGATGGATGAAAAGCCATCTAATGACTTAACTGTTTAACTGACTCAGAGCTAAGTGTTTTGTTGATTTGCATTGGACATATGTGGATTTTATTTCTTTTAGAGTCCGGGTAACATACAACATTGCTCTGTAAATGTATAGTCTTTTATTATTAAAGTTCTTTTCATATTTAAACCTGTCATTTATAATCTTTATCTATGTTCATAATCTTCATTTATATATTTAAGTGTTGGGATATTAATGATGCATTATTTATTTGTTGACTGAAGCACAAGAGGAAGCAGCGACCTGTTTGGGGAGTGGTTCACAGCGGGTGTCCTTGTCCTTCCTCCCCTGTCATCTCCCCTTCACGCCAACCTAGCTTCTCTCAGCAGCTGCCTGACGACATTCTCCCCCCCCCCCCTTACTTTGTTTACAAACTGTCCCCTTCGCTTTTGGCTTCACTTTCGCCTTTTCCCGAAATCCTTAATACTTTGACTTTATTGATTAAACGAGGTAAAAATTTGGGCCCAGCACCTTGTTGATCCTTTGAGCATTCCCCTGCAGAAAATTCTCCTTCAGCAAACCCCCGCCCCGCTTATATGTGCATCTATTAAACCAGAGAAAGGCTATACCTTTGAAAATGAAGAGAGTGAAATCAAATAGAATGAATAAAATGGCTTTTCGTCCATAGTAGGTTCTCACTATAATAAGAGATCAGAAAACTGACCAAATATTAGAACCTCATTTGCCAAAAATGTTATGTAGTGACATTCTGTAAAGTAGAATGATTACTATTTATTCATTGTATTGCTAACTAATGTCTATAAAACAGATGCTCAAAGGATTTTTTGAATTTTCTCCTTTGGAGGAGAATTTTTCTCAATTGGCAAACTCACCCACAATGAAAATAAACAATACTCTTCTGAATTTTGCTGTGGGCAGAGGGGGGGGGGGGGGGAACCACAAAAAGCTTTTTTTTAGCAAAAACAGGAAAAAAAAATTTTGTTTTTTAATCAAAATAGACAAAGAATTTCTTCAAGATTTGGAATCTCAGACACAAAATGAATCAACATTTTTTAATTTTAGAGTTTTGCTTTCAACTTTTGTTTTCTTCATTAATTTTGCTAAACCATCCAAATATAAAATCCTGAAGGACTGATGGCTTTGTTTTGTAAGTTTCTTCTCACCTGTTTGATTGTGATTGCAGGTCTCCAGTCCTTATCTTCATCTAATAGGGAAAGACAAACAGTTCCCGAGGGATAAACATTGGGATGAAACAAAGGTGGCTCAAACTTACCTGGAAAAAAATACAAAAATAAAAATTCATTAAAACCTCAGTTCAAACTCTCTTTTTCAACAATAGTACTGAAAATTGAAAAGGGAATTCTCTCTATTTATTAAAAAATCTAATCCTGAAAAAGTTACAAAACAGTTTTTACAATTAGTCTTCACAATATTATCTTTTAATGCAAATAAACAAGGCTTCACCACATCTATTTATGTTTATGTCATCCTTTGAAGTTTTGGAGTGAACAACCCCCCTTGGAAAAGAACTCTTACCATGATACATCTGGAGGAGAAATAACCTCAGGCTTCACCCCAGGGATCCATTCTGCTCATATTTTTAGCTATCTGTTCAAACTTAATGAAGTAAGCACAAAGACAGACAAAGTTTCCCAAAGTAATTAGAATTAGGAGACATCGATAATGTTTTTTCGTATAATAAATTTATAATTAACCTTAAAGCTACTCTTCAACCACTTCTCAAATAAGGCATAATTATTCAAATTTGTTAAACCTAGTGCAACTTTTTAAGTTTACTTAAATATTCATTTTTTTCAATTTTTATTATTTATTAAATATCAAGTTATATTAACACGATTTATAATATCTCTAATCAGTTATTGTATGCTGATGATGTGAAAACTATTGAAAAACATTATGGCAGGATGGAAAACAGACAGCACCAATGCTAATCTATCTCCGTGGCAGCAGATACTCTTTCCGTAACTTTTTCGAATGACAGTAATACTCTCTTCTCTGATTTCTCCTCAAAATATGATTTTACATTAACAACAACTTCTTCTGTTTGACTTCTCAAAACTTTCCCTTGTCCTATCGCTTTCCCTTGTCTTCTGCCATGACGGAACCAGAAGACAAACAATAGTTCCCGAAATGATTAATTGATAATCAACATTGTTCAAGGTCACAGCTGAGGTTAGATCTAAGTTTATCAAAATTTGTCTTTCAGCAGTGATCATTTTGGTATTTCTGGAGCATTTATTTCGTCATCAAAAGTGGTCCTCGTCAAAAGAAAATCAGGAAAGAGCACTTTTGTGTAGTCATTCTTTATATGAAAATCTACTTGGAAGTATGAAAATTAACTTTTCTAGCATATAAGTTAACTGCTTCAATCATTCAAATATATCAATTAGCAAAAAGAATATATAATGAATATATACAATATATATATATATATATATATATATGTGCGTCAGTCCAAGGCTGGACAAAACGGAGCAGAGAAGCAGCATACAGGAAAGAAAGTAAACATCCAAGGCGACGCTGGGATTCGAACCCACATACTGATGCATTGGCCTCTTAGAAGACTGCCGTTAACTCTACTAGATCATGTCGGCACAGTGAAAAAAAAAATAAAAAAAAAATTGCTAGGCCTAAAATACCAAATTAAGTCTAACTTAACCAAAATTCTTGATATCTAATCTTAAGTCAGTTTCAACAACAGGATCTAATACTGCTGTGCACACATTAGGTCAGTATCTTAAATCCTGCTGTTCCATTTAATATAAAAATGTAGTCATATTTAACTGCCCAATATCCAAACTCACTAATGTCTTTGAAACATTTATTTTGCTCCATTCAATGTTCACCGATTTCACTCTTTTAGTTCATTCCTTAGTTATCTAAAGAAAACATGATAAAAATGGACTAAAGATAAGTGAGGAAAACTAAAGTAGCTGAATTTTCAAATCATTCATATAAATCAGTCTACATAAAATACATAAGTATTAACAGAGTTGTTACTGTTTTATTTCAATAAAGAAAAAAAATGTAGTTAGGCTTTTTTTCTCTCTTACTGTTTGAGGAAAAGACAAAGCCTATCGATACTAATACAAATATCATCATCAAAGCAAATGCAGTATATTTATGGACTCCTGAAAAATAAATTTATAACAACTAAGAACAATTATGAAATTTTTTGAACTTACTACAAACATTTCTAATTTGATTGTCTGTTTCTCCTTCACAATATTGAGACAGAAATGGAAAATCCTAAATTCTGTTAGCAAGATCTTAAAAAGAGACTGTGCTACCATTTAGGACCTTGATGTTGTAGGAAAATACAACTGGAAGAGATGAGAAAATGAATCATAGGTACAAAAACTTCTGTTTCTTTAAAAAGGCTATTTCTATTAAACTGAAAAGTCTAAACTGGTTAACAATTTTTATTGAAATCTTTTGAAGATTGCTTCTAAGGAGATGTAGTTTTTTAAAACCATACAAGACAAGATTTATGAAACAATGAGAATTTTCAGTTCAGAATTCGTGACTGCTGGTTTGTGACAACATAGAAAACTTGGATCACGAGTGAGGACTGGCAACAAAAACTGAACAAACAAATGATTCTGAGTTATTTATTGCTTGAAATTATGGACAAATTACAACAAGCTTATTCAATTAAAGTGAGTCTAGAAAGGTATAAGTGGACAATGGCTGAAGAACAAGATGCAAGGGAAGGGGACCTTAAGTCAACAAACATAAGCTAAAAGAGACCAACACCTACAAAGCAGGTTTCAGGTCCCAAGACAACAACGATCACTAATCACAAAGGACAAAACATATAATAACAAAAATCAATAAAATCATTAATTAATATCATTTAGCTTCACATTCATATATTACATAGCATTTGTTATTTATTTCACATCATTTCATTTTATAACATTCCTATTGTTCAAGTGTATATTTTTGAGCTTCTCCCAAGGGTTGGTATGAACTGGTAGGTAAGGGCTCTACTCCGAACAGCTGCATGGATCGCCAAAGGCCCTATCCAGGGAGCCGGGTACAGTTCGCACCCCACCCTTCCTGTGAACCCAACCAAGAGGGGAGCTTGAAAAAAATAGAAATATATCTCTCAAACCAATTAATATCAGAACTAAAAACTACAAATCCAAAATATTCCATAATACAAAAATTTGTAAACTAAAATAATCCTAAAAACAAACAACCCAATGTTCCCCATTAATAAAAGAGAGGGCGCTTCATGTCCGGCGGCCACTACAGGGCGACAGCAATAAAAATGTACTTATGTACCAGCTTCCCTAACGTATCTGTTTTAAGAAGAGGAGAGGAAAAAAAATTGCCATTAATCCAAAACAAAGGATTCCCAAACTCCAATATAATACAAAGATGGAATAAAAATATTAAAAAACAAATAACCCCGATTAATATATTAAAAAAATAAATAAAAAATAATTATACAAGGTGGAGAATCAGGATGTAAGCATATTAATTATAAATACAAGTAAACCATAATAGAAAAAGAACACCAACATCTTTAATAACATAAATCATGAGCAAAACGAGAGAAATTGGAAAGAATAGCAATGATATTCCTGTCAGGACAAGGAACTAAAAAACCTTTCTTAACAAGAACCCTTTAAAACTCCTCCCGTAAACAAACCCGGCAAGGATCCCTGACAATGCGTAAGATGTGATCAGGATCCTCATCCTCAACCAAAGAACACTGTCCACATCCTGAATCTTCAACCTTCTACCTTCTAAAAAATTCCCGTGTCCCGTTAAAAATTGATTTAAGCTAAAATTAGAAATAAATCTTTTCTCATTTACATTTTTAATAAATCTATACAGTGGAAGGCCTTGCGTGGAGTTAGCTCAATGATTCTGCCAAGCTGTAATCTGGTCCCTCAACTTCATTAAACAAGAGTTAGACCTGGGCTTGGATAAGTAATTCTGTCCAAGGTGAAAGTCATTTTGGCTTCTATATCTGCGTCTTCATTGCCTGGAACTCCAATATGTGCAGTGACCAGAATAGAGAAATAATAACACCCTTCGACTGAAGATTTTTAAAAGCCAGAAAGGTATCTCTGCTCATCATATTAAGATGAAAGCATCCAGCGACAGGTCTCAAAGCAGCTTGAAGCCTGAGTCAATAGCTATATTGACCTTGCAATGAGATCAGGGCACATAGCATGCGAAATAGCCAAGCTCAGCTTGATAAATGGACACACCATCAGAGCAGTACTTTACAAATGTTTAAAGCGATTCCTAGAATCCTTAAATATAATAGAGAAACCTACTCGGTCTTCCATCTTGGCTCCATCAGTGAATGTAATATTATCAAAAAGGGAGAGTATTCTCCATCCAATCATAAATAGTTAATGGCTCACGACCGATTGGATGAAGCCACAGATGAGGAGGTACTTTCTGATATAATTTTTCTCTAAAATCCTTTTACTATGCCAAAAAATATTCTTAGCTTGGATGCAAATGGGAATAATCCCAGACAGAACATAGGTGCCTCGGTTTACACTGTTCTATACTCCCGAGCAATAGAAATTAAACAAGGTCTAACAACAGAATCAAGGGCTGCATAATATTTAATGCTATTAATTGAATCCCCCAAATCTCCGCGGCAAATAAAACCTTAGGAAAAGGTTTAGCAAAGACAATGTAGACAAGTCAATCTAACTGTATCTTTTAGAATCAAAGGAGAAACAAGAGTCATGCACTAGTCCCGACCTTCCAGAACCTTTTATTTACCTATCTTAGATTGAAGGAACATGAATAAGCATCAATGAAGCACTTTAATATACAAAGTAGACGTTTGGCTTCTGCATCTAAAACAAGATGTTCTAATTGCACACAAGATCTGATATGTCTGATCATGATCACAGCAAAGAATAATTTGTACCATATAATATCCAGTCACATAATACATTTAAAAGTATTTCAGTTAAAATCCTCAGGGCTAATTTTAAAAGCCTTTGAGAAACGAACTCCTTTTGGCTTGTCACATGGGATTTCTAAAATACAGCTAAGTAAAAATTTTTCCTCACTATAATCATTTCGACATTGGAGGAAGTCGAGATAATTCAGTTTTTGATCTTAATGAATGTGTACTGTATTATTAAAGCTTCAATTCAAAGTAACAAAACGCTAATTCAAAATTTGAGGATAAAACCAAAAGCCTAGAGTCGATGTAAACCAGACAGATTTAGTTACAGCTGAAATTTTGCTGCAAATACATGTAGAAGCATGTGGCCAAGGTATTTGGGCTCTTTGATAGCAACTGTTTGGAAAGCCTCCATACACTTCATTAAATATTCAGTATATTTACTATTTATTCTTAAAGATAATTTCCTGAATATGATACATCACCATCCTCAAATTTTGTGATTGGCTAAAGATCTTCGAATAACACATTTGAAGGTTTTACGAGAACACTCTTAAAAATTGGAAGTCTTTCAATTTTAAAGGCATTTATAAATATCCGACAGGATCTGATAGGTTAATTTTTGTAAAAGGTGATAACAATGAACAGAAAAGGAAAGGTTTTTTTTTTTTTTAAACTAATTTTCTTATTCATTATACAACTGTACATATATATATATTATCATATATATATCATACATATATATATATTATATTACCATACATGAAACACTGTTACTAAAATAGAAATAATTCAACAAAAAAACAAAATTTATTTTTTCGTTTTTTTTTTACGTTTTCTGGTACTATTTGAAAAATTTCGTTAACGTTTTTCGTGACATTAATCAAAAATCATTTTGTTATGCATAACCTTTTCCAGCAATACATTAAACTTTCATACCTAGGTTTTTAGGGTTAATATTTTGATGCACTTTAAAGTTCTAAATACTTATTTCTATTTATTATATAAGTTTTTTAAAATCATTGAGCTCAATCTTTCTTGGTTTTTGTCATATCTTTGGCAGCATAATTCAATCATTAGGAATGTTTGATAAGGTTATTGGTTGACTGGATTTAATGGTGCAAAAGCAACAACAGCAATAGGAAAGGCAAGATAACAAAGACGAAACCCAAAAGACAGATAGAATTCAGAAAACTAACATATTAAAAACGCAAAAACACGAGGCCATAAAAATTGCAACAAAGCAGATGAAGACAATAAAACATTGTTATAAAAGAAAAACTGCTAAAGTGATACAATCACAATGTATTCCAGTCATAGATTATAACTTTGTTTGCTATGCAGTAACATGTATAATATGCCTCTGCATTGGAAAGACTTAAGATGTTTTTATCATTGTCCTCAAATTAATTTCTGTCACTGAAATAATCGGCCCTCTTTTTTTGAAATCCATTTACTACAGATAAACTCATCATCAGGGCTAGGATTCTGATGACATGTCATCTTTTAAATCATTCACCACAGACATTGCTAACTTATATAAAAATCCTGCTCATGGCCCCCATATTACAGAAATGCATATTTATTAAGTCATTTTTTTCATCATTTTTCTAAGTATTTTATTTTTAGGTCAGTTTCTTGCTTTTCGCGTCATTATGGAATTTATTAGAATATTTTATATGTTTTGAGTCAATTTCTCACATTCTTAATGGTTTATGATGCATTTTTTGTGTATGGTGCTGGATATTAACGGAATTGAAAGTGAGGATGAATACAAAGGCGAGAATCTTCACAACTTTGTTCAACCCTTATTTCTTGGAACTTTGAGTGCCAAACAATAGATTGAAATAATACTCAGTATTTGTGTGCAAATAATTCGTATTTGTCAAATAATAATTAAATTATATTAGGTACCTATTAAAATCATTTCAACATACAATGACGTACTCTGTTTGCATTTTTTTTTTGTGATGAAATTATGTCAGTTTCATTCAAATTTTAAGGTAATTTTTATAAGTTTTCGGATCATTTTATGGGAAATTTGCAGTCATTTTTTAAACATTTTTAGGTCATCAAAATACGAGCCCTGCTCATCATTGTTGTGCTCAGGAGTGAGAAAATCTTTTCCTTTCTATTTTATATATATAAAGTTTTATTTTTAATTCTGTAACATATACTCACATTTAGGTGGTGATGATGGATAGTCATCTTTAAAGATCATTCTCAGCTTATAAAGTCCACCTTCCCATGGAGTCTGGAAAAAAAAAATAATGTGTGAAATAAACACAGTTCCAAACTGTTTTTTATAAGACAACAATCAGATTTTTCATAAGATTGAACTCACCCCTTTCTTTCCTGGAATTGCACATTCCCAACTCATAAGATTCAATGTTCCATCAGGGTTTTTGGTTGGCCGGGCAACAAATCCCTAAAACATTAATACAAAATATATGAGTAAATTCTTTATAATTATTAGAAAATAATAAATTATTAAATATTCTGAAATCCTCCAAGAATTCCATTTTCAGTAAGCTCATTAATTAAAAAAAAAATAAATAATCAAAATCACAATATAGTAATATTGAACAACATGTTAAATACTGTTGGGCAATATCTTTAAAAATAAGATGCTTCAATAGCTTAGCCCTATGTCAAATTTTAACAAGATTTAGCTAAAGATGATACTGTAAATTCCTCTTTGAATTAATATGAACTGTTGGGTAATCTATTGGTAAATATACGTTATAGAATACAATGAATTACTTTAAACTTAAAAACTCGTTTTAAAGTTGATTGGGGAAAGATGTTATGCCAAGATTACAAACAAAAGAATAAAACTGCTTGGATGAAAAAATAATTACGTATATATATATGAGTTGTGTATGAAGATCATATGTTGTGATGCCACTTTTCTAGTTACATCCCTTTTGTGCACAGAAGTGGTGTGTTCCAAGACTTCACAAGTCACATGATCTCAGTTTTTGCTATAAATGTTGTAGAATATCTTTCTAGTATCAGTTAAACTTAATAGCCAATGAAAGAATAGGGAATGGAAAAGAATGAGGGATCTAACAGACTTTGAACGTAGCATGTGCTCGAAGAAGCATATCAGAAACGGCTATTCTCCTGAACTTTAAACGCAACACAGTTTCAAGGGTGTACCAAGAATGGTGCAATAAACAGAAAATATCCAGCATTACTAACATGGATGAAAATCACCTGTTGATGAGATTTCAGAGGAGGATGTCTAGAATTGTACAAGCAAACAGACAGGAAAATATGTTCACCCGAACAACACATCACAAGGGACCACTAGGCGCAACTTGTTGTGAATTGGCTACACAACAGCCAACGGCCACGTTGGGTACCATTACTAATCAACGACGAACAAGAGCATGCTTCCTGAGGGCACAGCAACACAAGCAATGGCCCATCAAGGATTGGAAAAATGTTGCTTGATTTGACGAGTCGAAGTTCCTGTTGCAGCATTCTGATGGAAAGCTCAGAATTTGGAGAAAACAACATGCATCCACAGACTCACATGTCTGGCGACAACTGTGCAAGCTGATGTAGGAAGAGTAATGGTCTGGGGAATATTTTCCTGGCACAAGCTGGGTCCCTGGATACATTTAGATTCACGTCTGAATGCCACAGTGCACTAAACATCGTTTCTTACCAAGTGCAATCATTTGTGTTTACTCAAGTCGTATGATTACTTCCAGCAGGAAGATGTGCCGGCACACAAAACCCCATCACTACGGAATGGTTTCACAAACAAGCCAATGACTTTCATTTGCTACAGTGGCTCAGTCAGTCTCTGGATCTCAATCCTATTGAACATCTTCGGATATATGATGAGCTGGGAAGGTATGTTCCTTGCACGTCTCTGTCAAATCTCCAGGAATCGTGTGACACATTTATATCAGCATGGTTCAACATTCCTATACAACTTTTCCAGCATCTTGTGGAATCCATGCCTAGATGAATTCAGGCCGTTTTTTTGAAGGCTAAAGTACGATCGACATGCATCTAGGTAGATGTACCTAATAAAGTGGCATCACAGTGTATATAGATATAGAAATTATTTTTGTTTTTTACATTTTTTATCTTTTCACTTTTTTCTTGCAGTTAACATTAAAATTTACTAGTTACGAAAATGATTTGTGGCAGATGGATCAATCGGTAATTAAGAGATTAATTGGTAAATTTCAAATAACTGCAAACATTTTTTTCCTCCCAAAATTCTCCTTTAATTCTTTAATTTCAGAAAAATAGTTTTTACAGGGAATAAAGACAATAGATGCCCTACATATCTTTTCACACTTATTTAGTAGATTTACTCTATTCCAAACAGGGACTTTTTAAAGGCAATTTTTTAAAAGAAAAAAGCAGACTAAAAGCAAATAACTCCAAGAAGACAAATTTGTAATTATGCCTGTTGAGTGAATGCTGTCAATGTTGAGTGAATGCTCAAAAGCCTAAAATCCAATAACCAATAGATTTAAATTAGTCTAACATTGTTATTTAAATTACAGTGTTAACGGTATTGTAGAAACTTTTCTCTTAAAAAAAATAATAGCATTTTTTAAAGGCTTTAAAAATGGATTTTACCCTTAGTGCTCTTTCCTTTTCTAATCAGTTCTAGCAGTTTTGAAAATCTATAAATTAAACAAATCTTGTTTCATCAAATTACTCTTCAATTTTTGTTGTTTCTTTACTGCATCATCAACCATGCTTGATCTTTCAAATTTACAATTTAGGCTTGGAATTATCATTCTGAGTCCACTATCAAGCTGTTTATGACATCTCATTGGATTATCTACACTACATTTATTTATATATACAAGGTGATTCAAAATTCCCTGTGCAAACTTTAAGGTAGGTCAGGAATACAAAAACAAATCATATTTACAGTGGAACATAATTCACAAATGTGATCTGAATGTGCTAGAGGACGCTGTTTGGCAACACATTAGTTGGGCAGTGTGAGCCATTGTCATTTGTAATGTTGACTTTGTACAAGTAGGATGTATTGCTTCAATGTCAAACGATAATTTCACATAGCCTTTTTAGGGGCGAGTCAATCCATCCAGCGATCAATGCTGGCCATGGTTATTGAGGGGCTCAGTTTGCTAATGGCGATTGGTAAACTGGCCCCGTTTTTGGTTTTACCATCTGCAGTCCCCTGTGACTTCTCCGCGGTTCCCTACTACGGCTGCTCTTGGTGTATTTGGCTTTTGCTTAAACTTGACCTGCTGAATAACAGCAGTTTTCCCTTTCTAATGCTGAGAGGGCAGATGTGCACCTAATCTACGGGGCAGCAAACGGAAACGTAGGAGCTGCTGTACGATTGTATCGTGAATGGTTCCCCAACAAATGTGTGCTCCATCACCAAAAGTTTGCATATTTGCACCAGAGACTGTGCGAAACTCAATCATCTATGAGACCCCCATTGCATCTGACACTGACCTCGTTGCAAGAGTCACTATGGCAGCTGGATGTGTCAGCGAAAGGTTTTGCATTTCCCACATCAACATCTATGAATCAATGTTGTGATGCATATATTACTGTTGATGGAAGGAACTTTGAGTACCTATTGTAAACCTGTAAGTGTACAGTTTCTGTCGTATTGTGAACCTTAGTGTACCTTCTAGCATATTCGGGTGGCGTTTGCGGACATACGTTCCACTATGAATACGGTTTGTTTTTATATTCCTGCCTATCTTTAAATTTTGTACAGGGAATTTTGAATCACCCTATGTATATATAACCTCAGAATTCCATTTTTTCAGGAGTTAATTAACTTCCTTTCAGATATTTAGATTACACTCTTGACAATCAGATAATTATTTTATATTATTTTACACAATGAAAACATCTAGTAATATTATAATAAGATGGATGAACATTAGCAAAAATCTAAGTCTTTTTTATTTTTCTTGAATTTAATACCTATTTAAATAACATTTTAGATAATGTCACCATTAAGTATATTTGAGTTTTAGATAATGTCATCAATTAAGTATATTTGAGCATTTACATCTGTTCCATTTCTGTTTAACATGATCACTATACAGAATATAAAATACTCAAATACAATTAAATGTTAAGTTTAAAAACTGCTAACATTTTACAGAAAGTGGGAAACCTCATTTTATTTTTGTATTACGTAGAAATAAAAAAATGCCTTTCTTAAAAAAAATAAATAAACTAAATGATAATACTTACAAAGGGGTGATCTTTCCTCCAGGCCTTTCTTTCTTCAGCCAGTCTTGCAATAGCAATGCCAGACATCTTTAACCTATATTTAATAATGGTTAAAAATAAGAATAATTTTTTGCAAAATTTTAAGGTTTATTCCATTGTTTTCCAAGACTTAAAGAAGACACAAATTAAGAAAAAAATATAATATCAAGAGTGACAGAATCAAGATGTAGGCTAAAATACTAAGATAATAAGCTCAATATAAATTTTTCAAGATTCAAATGTTGATTTAAAATATTGCTTAAATCTAGATATTATTGGATTTCCAACTTTCTCATTCAGACGAATTTCCTTAAATGATTTTCAAAAATGTCCTCTTTTAGCTTAGAATAAAACTACCTTTTTTTTTTAGCAAATAAAAGTTAAGAATATTATTCTTTTATTTTTATTTTTAAAGCCTTCCTATATGATAACTGAGATTAGTTTTTATCTATACACAAACATATACAATGTAGTCTCAGAATCTTGTTTAGTTGTCTTAGCATCCAGAAATCACTCAAAATTGGTTAAGTACTTGTGTCATTCCATTTGAAATTATCCCAATTAGGATTATTTGGCTGAATGGTCATTTTTAAAAATTCTGATTTTTTATATATATGTTTTGAAATTAGAAACCCAATTATAAAAAAAAAATCTCATCTGGTTTTTTTTCTTGAAGTGACCATTTTTTTTCTGCTGTAAAGCAGTGCAACCTATTTCAGAAAAGTTGCGAGACTGTGTTAATATCTGTGACATAGCTACACTAAGGCTGTTCTGTTTTGGTTTATTCAAACACGGGACCTTATTGTCTACCCACGAATCTTTGAAAGTTAGTTCTGTAAGGTGGTTGTAGGGAGCCTAGCAAGTTGTTACATGTCTAAGTGGTGAATTATTGTCCGTTGACAATGAAGCGGAACAGAGTGAATATCAAGTTTTGTGTGAAACTTAGAAAGACAGCCACTGAAATCATGAAGCTTTTACAACAGGCCTTTGGAGACCATGCTTTATCATGAACCCGTGTTTTTGAATGCACAAAAGGTTTGTTCAAGGCAGGGTGTCAGGAAATAATGATTCAAGATTGGACGGCTTTCAACTGCGCTTACTGCCGACAACATGGCTCGCATCAGGGACAGGTTACAAGACAGTCATGTGACCATATACATGTTGTCTGATGAACTCAATATTAATACTTTTACTGTGCACCAAATTTTACAGGAGGATTTGGGAAAGAGGAAACTGAATTTCAGATTCGTCCCTCACATGCTCACACAAAACAGATGGAATGCACTTATATCAGTTTCCTTTGATCTGATTGATGAGTCAAAGAAAGATACCATGCTCCTGATGAGCATTATTCTGAGGATGAAACTTGGTGTTACGAGTATGATCCACGAATGAAGCATCAAGGTGCCGAATTGAGAATCCAAGTTCACCAGCTTCCAAGAAAGTTAGGAGACAACCGTTGAAAACAAAAAAGAGGTATTGTGGCACCATGAATTTTTGCCTCAAGGACAAACAACCAATCACACATTTTACACTGATGTGCTGAAATGTGTACGAAGGTAATTAAGATGCTGACTTCTGAAACCTGGTCATTGGTTCCTATTGCATGATAATGCAAGGCCACACAATGCTCTTGTGGTGCAAAATTTCTTGCTAAGTACCAAATAACAGCACTCCCATGTCCTCCGTACTTGCCTGATCTTGTGAGTCTTTCTGTTTCCCTGACTACAGAAAACACTGAAAGGAAGGTAACAGGTTACATTTCATCAATCCAAAAGGCAGTGACAAATGAGCATATTAACATACCGTAAGAAGCTTTCTCCAGCTGCTTCCAAAACCTCCAGAGATGCTGGCAGTGGTGTGTCAATAGTGGAGATGACTACTTTGAAGGGGACAGGAACCATTAGTTCCATATTTTATTTCTACAGCATCAGTCCCAGAACTTTTCTAACATAGTTGTCAGGCTCAATATTTAAGAAATCCCTTAAGTTTTATGCCAAAACGTCTGGCTTGATTTTCATCACTTTTGAATGTTCTATAACTTCCATGGGAGAACTACCAAAATCTTGAAATTTATACCAAACAGAGCACTGTTGTGGAAGATCATAAGGAAAAATTTGAAGTTTATTATTGAATTGCTTGAGAAATAACAGCATTCCGAATTATGGAAAAAACTTAACTAAATCTGCTCTACCTTCATTTGATAGTTGCATTTATTGCTTCAAAGCTTTTAAAAGACTTAGTATGCAATGAGCAATCTAATCCTTACTGAACTTGGTTGTTGGTTACTAACAAGTTTACTCTTGGTGTGTTCAAGGTTGTGCATGCATTCACTTGCTTTACTACATGACTCTCCTCTCCATTTCCCAGTTTGTCTTGTGCTGGTAAATGTTGAGCTAATGCTTTAGTCGCTTCTCAAACTGAAGTGTTCTGAAGAAACTTAATTTACATGAAGTCTATGTATGGTAGTATGACTGAAATGTAATGAAGAACAGTTAGTCTTAAAGTATAGATTTGTGATTAAATAAGAATCGTGAATTATCTCTAAATGAGGATGGAATTCTTGTAGATCTGACAAAAAAGAAAGGGAAATAAAAAAAAGCAATGAGGTTACAAGAACAGTAAATGTCAAAAAAAATTTGGAGATTATGGTTTTGTCAGGATAGGAGGTGCAAAGGAGTACAAACAAGAGGTGACTGCTTTTGTGCAATCTAAACAAATTACATGTTCGTTTCAACAACAGTCATTTTTAAATTTTGCAAGCTGAGACCTCAGTGGTGCATTATTATTGATGTCTCAAGCTACTCAATGTTCCATCAAAATATTAAGCTTATGCCAGAGGTAACAAAGATGAATGTTGAATACAAAAGTACTGTTAAGTTTAATGATATGTGATGTACACAGGTATGAGTGTATGGTAGACACTGACTGTGTATGTGAGATATACTGCAGGATTTGCTTGCAGAAGAATCAGAGATGTCGGAACAAAAGCACTGAGTAAGCATTGATAAGATGAATGTGCTAATTGTTGTTCAACCATACACAGAATCCTTCACATTCTTGGTCTTAAAAAAACAAAAAAACAAAACATTTCTTAGCCAAACAGCAGTCCAACTACTTGAAGGAAAATAGTGAAAATATGGATGCGACTGATATCATCTTCTAGCAGATTTTGCTGAAACTATAAACTTCAAGTTCAGACTGAAATACAGACATATAAATGGAATAGTAGATAGGCAAAGTTACAACTTAAACAGAATGTTAGTAAGTTCAAAATACACCATTTCATATTAAGCTTTTTTTTTTTTTTAAAAAAAAAAAAGATCTGAAGAAATAAATACAATCATCAATTGAAGGTAGAGCATGAAACGGATTTAGTTGATTTTTTTGTAATTCAGAATGCTGTAGTTTCCCAACCAGTCCCAATATCAAGGCTTGACATTTTTTCTTACCAATTATATAAATAAGATAGACTAATATAGACTTCATTTGATGTAATTTTCAAGCTTTAGATCCTCCAAAGGAGATATAAAATGCTCAAAATCAAGTCCAAAGCTATCTTAATGGTCTATAAAAATTAAAGGGATTAGGTATCAATCCTGATAACCTGGGTATATTACATTTGATAATGAAAAAAATGAGGTTTCCATATTTAACCCTTTCATAATTTTTCACTCAAAAATGGGATTAGTGAACAATTATATGATGTATTCAATGATAAATTTTAAGTATGACTTAATGGATAAGATATAGGAAACGAAATGTAGCTCATTGTAAGAGGGGCATGACCCTTTCTTTTTACCTTAAGTTTCTGTCTCAGCTCTGCCTTAGAGCAATCAAAGCTTGAAAACAAAAAAAGTGCTGTGAACCAAAATGGCTATAGCCTACTGGAAAAACTAATTAGATTTTTATTTTTAAAATTGGCTTCTAATTTACAAATAGTAAAAATGTGCAAAATTCTTAAAAATGGCCATGCAACCAATATTTGACGATTGCCCATGGAATGGCCCACTTTCAAGTCACGACAAACGGAACATGATTTTCATTCAAAAATACTTAACTATCAGTAAAAATTCCATAACAGACTCTAAAATCCATATACGATATTTTGAATGCATCTTCTCGAACATTCTTCATCAGGTAAAATTAAAATAAAAGGGGAAGGAAGAATGGCTTGAATGGTTTTCCTCTTTTATATTAATTTTACCTGATGAAGAATGTTCGAGAAGATGCATTCGAAATATCGAATATGGATTTTGAAGGATGGATTTTAGAGTCTGTTAAGGTACATGATTTGTTGCCACGAGGAATCAAATAACACCAAATTTAAGGTTTTACAATACTGTGAGAGATTTAAGAAGTTTAACAAGAACTAAGTTCATTGCAAGTTTTGAAGGTCTGACATGTTTTATTAACGATGTATTAATTTTAGCTTTAAACAGAAAAACAAACAAACAAAAAAAAAAATAGTTCAGGAACCAGTAACAGAAAGGAACAATTCACTGCAATCCATCTAATCTTTTAATAGAAAGTTTACTTAAATTTCTTTGTAAGCAGTAAAAAATTATAAAATTTTCTTTTAAAACTAATCATGGACACCATTACGATATTTATCTTAAAAGTGAAGTTTTCTACAAACATACTTAAATAATTATTCTTAAGCTCAGATCCTAAACATGGGAGATTGATTAAAAAACACAAGTCTTTTAATACTGTAAATTGCCCATAAACTGATTAGTAAAATTTACTATTTCTTTTTTTATCTGTAATATTCTAAATAATAATATTTAGAATAATAGACGCTGACGTTACTTTTATCAAGCACTATCATTTTAAGTTAAGTTGCTTTAATAATCTAGCATGCAAATGCTGTCAAAATACAGTTATCAATTTTTTCCGGCATCTCAATGGGGCGGAAAAAAAAAAAAAAAAAAGAGCAAATAATGAAGATTTTTTTTAATGCATCTTGCAATGTTAATGAGGATATGATAATCAATTGTTCTAAAGATTATATGTGTAAAAGTAGGGCTGTGGAGTCGGAAGCTCCGGAAGGACTCCGACTCCAATATAAATATAAAAAATATTAAAATTTTCTATTTCAAAGATAATAATTTGATTAACCTTTTTTTTTTCAGGATATATTTAATTTCAAGTTCTTTGCAAATTTCAAAACATAACATATTTTATGATATTTATATTAATGAAAGCGACATCACATGATAAAATTCACAATAGCGAAGAAAGTGTCAACAAAGTTGGTTGTTTTTGAACACTTTACAATAAGAGATGGGAAACCTTCATAGGAGATGATGATTGTGAAAAAGCATGGGATGCATTTATTTATTTTCTACTAGCAACCCGAGAAAAATGGATTCTCTTAACCACCCAGTAAAACTGGCTTCACCAAACAGGTGACCGTTTTCTCACAACTAACCAGTAAAAGTGGATTCTCCCAACCCATGAGTGCTTTCAGAACCAGCAAGCTCGTCTATGACACTGTCACATGGGGACCAAGGAATTTTTTGGGGCTATGGAATCCAGTTAACCTCCCCCTCCCAAAAAAAAAAATAATAATTAGAGCACTCTCAGTACTATGCCTTATTTATATTTCTGATGTCTTAATAGTTTTGGAGAAGATAGGGCCAGAAAAAAAAAAATCAACTTTTCTTTTCTTTTCAATATAGATAGATATTGATATACAAATATAGGAAGGAGTTCTATATTTATATCCACAGCTCTGTATAAAAGAGGAATCATTTGAACTTCTTATTAATTAAATCCTTCTTTCTTCACTGGGAAGGCTTCATGTATGGGACTAACAACTGAAACTAATATTCCATTTTTAATTGCATTGGATAATTTCCTAATTATGTAAAATAATAATAATACCATTCCCTCCTGTATTATTGGAAAGAGATAATAAACTCCAGTTTCGATTATTCGTTATTACATCTTCTGTGGAAACTGACATTAAAAATATATGCTGTAAAAATAGCATGATGTAAAAATATTAGTGAATTGGGATATTTCAATAATCAAACAGCAAAGCTGAAATATTTCAAAATGTTCAGACTCTCATCTTTTAAAATGAAGGTAAAATTTACGTTAAATTTTGACAATAATCAGAAAACAATCTAAAAAGTGTTCTTATTTTTCAAGAAAATGTCAATTCGTGAAAAAGGCGGTTCACCTTCTCATTTCTTAGCCAAATTTAAATTCACTGCATTTTACAAGGCCTTTTCTTTAAGTGAACCTGCATAACATATATTAGTTCTGGTTTAAAATAAAATGAACAATTATTTACTTCACTTTCTTCTTTCTTTCATTTAATATAAATCGCTTTTCGAATATTAAATCTTGTTGTTGACATTCGTAAGCCTAACACAGTTCTCACTAACAACAACTTACTTATCTTTCTATTTCAAATGAGATTAAAACAAGAATGAAACACTTACAAACTATATGTAAAGCTAATAAAATTAAAACAGAAGTTTCTTTATAAATCTACCGGTTCTTTTTTTTTCCTCTCTTTTCTTTATACCTTCGAATAGATTTTAGACCTGAAGTTGCTCTGAGGAAGTAGTTGTGCTACGCATGCGCAGGAGATGATTCCGGTAAAAGAGCGGTTGACTTCCAACTGGTAGTTTTCGCGCAATTAATCACGGCAATGCACTAAGTTAATGGCAGTTTTTAACCTTATTCTCAATTCTGTACGCTTGCGAGTAGCTTTAAAAAAGGAGAGAGATAATATTGGAAAAAATTATAAGTTGTAATCTAAAACTATTGTTCTTTTAACTAATGAGGTAAGAGCAATTTAAGAGATTGGGCTTCAAATATTTGTTAAAATCTTTATTTATTGGAAAAACGGGATGTAAATGGTGTAATTTTATCACAATGAAAATTAAAATATCTGTGTTTATCAATGAATGTTTCGAATCTTTTTATTAGCTTCAGGGCCGACCCAAACAAGCGCTGGGCCAGATTGGAATCCTTTCCGTGATACACCAGCTAGGTAGTAGTAGGCAAAACGAGGTCTTCGGATTCGGTGGTACTGAAGGGGAGGCAAAACGTGTGTTCATGGAAATGTTGATTGATCACTAGTCTTTCGTTAAAGGTACGAATCTGAAAAGCACTACATGAGAGTGGCACGTTAAGGTGTAATTTATTCTTTAAACATTCTTCATTTCTCAATCAATGAATTCATTCAGCCTTTTTATTAAATAGTTGTGCTCTCCCCGTGCGCCGATTTGAATTATGGGAGATTTGTGTTATGGCCCAAATGCAGTTTTATTTAACAATTAAGTGTTGCTTCATCTGAAGAAATTGATAAACTACATCAGAAAGTAATTAAAAAAAATGAAGGAAATAATTTAAAGTTATTAATAATTATTTGTTTTAATCAGCAATTGTAGATCAGTTTTAATTTCTCAAGGATTTTGTTTTTCAAAATAAATGGAATAGCTGAATTAACATTTATAAATGACTAAAGATATTCGTTTAGCATGTGCGCTACCACCTGAAGCCTACACCACACGCTAAAGTGGCACCTGAATAAATTAATTAATTTATAAAGGAATCCCAAATTGCATAAAAAGGATTTAATTATTAAATATTTCAGCCAAAAATTAATTACATTAAGATGAAATAATAATGCTCTAACGCAAAAATACAAAAAAAAAACAAAACTTTTAGTGTTTTGAGAAAAATTCTGGGATATGCCTCAAGAGAAATTTTAGAATCCACATAAAAATCAGACATTTCAACCGAACAAATACTATTTATTATTTGTACGTATTTGAAAAGCAATTACAGCCGTAGCCGTAATATTAGTAATGTTATTCATGAATTATTAACTTTCTTTTTATAATAATATATTAAAAAAAGTATGAATTTATATTTTAATCTTCCAGTATCGAGTTTAAGCACTGTGCTGGTCAAATCTGAAATTTACAGTTTGTTTTTTTTTTTTATTTATGTTTAAACTGAGAAAGGTCTAATAGCGGAAATAAACCCTGAAGATTTCATTTTTCATTAAGATATCAGTTATTTTATCATTCATAATCGGCAATTTTATCATATTTTTAAGAACGTAAAATAGTTAGTGTTATAATTCCAAAAAAAAAAAAAAAAAATCTTTTTTTTTTTTTTTATAAAAAAAAAGGATATTTATTTATTTATTTATTTATTTATTTATTTATTAAACCAATTTTGTTTTATAAATAAATCCATAAAAGGAGATGAAATCAGATGTTGAAAATATTATCGCAGCAATTTGATTTTCTTTGTAAGTGTTGTAAAATAAATTCATCACGATTTGAGCTATTTTTGCAGTGGAGGATATGCTACGTGATACATGCGAGCAGTCTTCATTGTTTCTTGGCTTGTTGCACGAGAGAAGCAACCACTAAAGTTGGGAAAATGTATCTTCTGACATTTCTGCGTCACGGCGTTGCAAGAATCGAATGCAACGGGAGCCAGTTGGATATCAAAATATATTGTGACCAGCACAAGTATTATTGTTAAAATTTATTGTGTTTATAATGTATTTAAAACTGAATGATTAGATAATGATTTTCATTGTAGTGTTTTCAGGGTCATTTTTTTTTTTTTATTATTTGAAGATAAATCTTGGAAATGAATTATCTATTGCAGTGGATTATTGTGTTAGTATATTGATAGTATAGAATTATACATCCAGTGACCTATACTCATATTCAATGTAGCTATCAAATCTTTCACTCAAAATGCACTGAAAACTTAAAATTCAGTAAGGTTCTTCAATTTTAATTAAAAGTGAAAAATTATCAATAAGAAAAGCTCAGAGCAGAGCAGCAATTATAATTTCTGATTAAATATGCCATATAATTTGTTTGTGAATGAGATGTGTTTTATATTGGTTTTTTTTTTTTTTTGTAGATCTAAATAATTTTTGACATTGAAGCTTTCGGATGTCAAAGAATTGATTTCATTTGGGATAGATACGTTACACCAAGTATTAAAGATCAAACTAAGAGAGAAGAGGGGAGCAGGAACCAGGAGACAAGTGCTTCACATGTAACTGTACCTAAAAATTGGCAAGGCTTTTTGAGAAATTCAAATAAAGAGGAGCTCTTCAGTCTACTTGGAACCTTAGCTATAAATACCATCACACACGTAACAACGTCAGGTGAAGACGTCAAAGGAAATATTAATGCACAAACTTACCTCATTGGTGTTATTTGTCAGGAATATTTGTATACACATTGTAGATACCGATGTCTTAGTTTTAGCAATTGCTTACTTCTTTACCTTGTCAACAGCGGGTTTGGATAAATTTTGGCTTGCTTTTGGAACAGGAAAGAATTACAGATTTATTCCAGTTCATGCTATAGCTGAAGCTATTGAAAGGGAAAAGGCTATTGCTTTCCCAGGATTTCATGCCTTCACAGGCTGGACAGCATTCCTAGTTTCACAGGCACGTCCAAACAATCAACTTGGAAGACATGGATTGTAATGTCACGGATTGATGACAAAAGCACTGGTTTAATAACAATAAAGTTGTTATACACAGCTTCTCAATATTTATTATGCTTCTTCTCCAAGATCACCGAGCGAATCTCTTTACAATTAAAAATTTTCAATCAACAACAGCTTAATCCGCTCGCGATTACATTCTAATCAGCACGAGCGCTAATCTCAACAATTTAACAACATGTTATCTAAGTTAATTCCATGTTCGAAAACAAATTCCGAATTAATTAAAATTACAATTTCTAATAATTTCTAGAGAAATAAAAAATATTCAAACAATAAATAATGTTTTCTCAAATTCAGAAATTTACAATAAATAAGTTTCTCATCACTAATATTGCATAAATATAAACAGAAACATATCTAAATTCCTTTAAATAAATCAACTTATATAATTTGCTAATTTCGTCTGTCTGTCTGTCTGTCTGTAACTCGATATAATTAAGCTATTAAGATAGATCCAAGGTTCTCAATGGTACCATTGAATCAAGGGTACTCAAATTGGATGAAATATTAGTTCATTTTATTAATCATCATCATCTTCTCTATCACAAAATAAATGTAAAATTAAAAATACATTTATTTACATGGAATTTTCGAAGAGACATCTTTACTTCTCTTCTTCATCAGCTACAATAATTCATAACAAATATGGGAAGTGAAAACATGATAGTTATAACATTCCATTGTAGTAACTATCATTTTAACAATTCATCTCATCTATTCTTACCTTATTATTACATCTAGATTGTCTAATTATATCCCTAGCCAAGTTTTCAATAACATTACTAACTTCAACACCATTGTTTCTATTTATATTTCTATCTTTAGTATTTCGTATGTACGAACTTTCAATTGTTTTTCTTATTTTACAATCTTTCTCAATACATAAAATTTTAATTTCTTTATTAATGCAATGGGCTTTCCTGGAACAATGTTCTGCCATGTCTGATTTATCAAACAATTTGTTTCTAATGTAATATCCATGTTCCAGGGCCCTTTCTTTAATAGTTCTTTTGCTCTCCCCTAGATAAAATTCGTCACAATACAAACATTCTATTTTGTATACTGTCCCCATTTCTCCTTTCTTGTCACTTTCATTAAGTTTTTTACATAAAAAATTCTTTAAGTTATTATTATAATTAAATCCAATATTAATGTTAAAATTTCTGCAAATTTTTTTCAATATTAAACTATTTTGATTAAGGTAAGGAATGAAAAACCTTTTCTTTTCTTTATCTTCATTTAATTCTTTAATTTTGAAAGTATTATATTTTTGGATATTGGAATTAATGAATTTTTCATTGTATCCATTTTTCTTTAGAATTATTTTCATGTTCTTGATTTCATTCTTATAATCTTCTTCTGTGCTAGATGATCTGTCAATTCTTCTTATATAACTATCAATTATTGAAAAGTCTTCAAATCTTCAAAATAAAAACAAAATAAACGTATAAAACCATACATTTATTGTAATAAATATTTCAGTAGATAGAATGTCTAGAAGAGGGAGATTTAAGAAGACTTATGGTAACTATCAATTATGTTTCTTTTGATATTTATATCGTGACCTGATTCAAAGTTTAAAAGATTTTGTTACCATTGCATCCATTTTAATGAAATTTGGCATACTTACTCAGTTGTTTACGCTGATTTCGAAACTCAAAACCATTTTTGCCGTAGAAGCTTCGTTCACAAGTTAGCGCAGTATTTAGATTATACAAAGGTGAGTTTTAAATGCCTTTTTGCGTTATGAGTCAAAAATAATAATTATTCTTTAGATATGGTTGGTATTTCGTTTTTCTTTTTGGGTGGAAAATGATCCTTTAGATTAAACTCTCAGAACCTATATTACAGGTGTACAGGTAAGAAGTACACCTAAATAGATCTAATAAACATTAAAAAAAAAAAAATTCAAATCAAATATATATATGTACATATAAATTGGCTAAGTTTGTCTGTAACACGATATAATTAAGCTATTAAGAGAGATCCAACGGTTCTCATTGGTACCATTGAATCAAAAGTACTCAAATTGGATGAAAATATTAGTTCATTGTGTCACTCCATGTTGTTTCCATGAAATTTTATTCTTGGGAACTGACCTCGACGATTGAAATTCTAACAAAACGTAAGTTCAAAACCAAATAATTTTGTTACCATTGCATTCATTTTAATGAAATTTGGCATACTTATTCAGTTGTTTACGCTGATTTCGAAACTCAAAACCATTTTTGCCGTAGAAGCTTCGTTCACAAGTTAGCACAGTATTTAGATTACATTTACTTTATATTTGATAGTTGATAAAAAAATGATTTTTCAGATTTTTTTATGCCTGTCGTCCGACTGGCTTTGCTGCTAGTCCAATATATGACAGGATGCTCTTCAAAGAATCTACTACTGCATTTTCGTTTATCTCACAACCACGAAATTCCATTCCTACTGAAATTTTAGACATTATTGAAAGATATGTAGTACTACTGTACTGTTCAACTAGTGACAACGTAAGTGTTAAAGATGCAAGACAAGGATTGTTCATGACCAAAAATTGTCCACTTGCAAGTCTGCCACCGACTAAGGGTGCATTACAACAACAAGTATTACGTAGTGCTTTCCAATATTTGGGGACAAGCAAACAAACGCGCAATATGTGTACCATCTCTAAACGATGGGGATGGTGGTTGCATGATGATTCTTGGCAGCTGAAATG
>JAFIDM010002131.1:73611830-73650726 GCA_023159025.1 Thereuonema tuberculata | reverse complement strand
CTGATGCGGCCCTCAAGGCGACGTCTCCAAGGGGGGATGTATTCTTGTGTCCGTGCAGTGGGAGGTATGTTGTGTTGTTTGATTCCAAGTGCCCGAATGGTTCCCTGTGCGGCACAGTAGAGTGTTGTATGTATGTCTTCTAATGTTTGGATGTTGTCAAGGTGTTGTGGGATAGTGTGTGTGTTGAGATGGTATATGACTGTGGCGAGTTGTTTTGATGTGTGTACTTTGGGGAGTGGCGGCCTAAGTGTGGGGTCTGTGCTTGTGTATTGTGCGAGTGCAGTGTAGAAATGATCATGAGCTGCACGTAGTATTTCATTAGTTGTATTGTTGGGGCATGTGTACTGAGGGGTAGAGATTGTTTCTGTGTTTTCCATAATGGTGTCTTCTGGTGGGGTGTGGTTTGGTGTCCTGTGGTTGGATTCAGCGACTTCTTCTTTAATTTGTGCAAGTATGCATGGGAGAATAAGATTGTTTACTACAATTGAACGTCGCTGATCCGCTACCCGCTGTTCGCTAAGCCCTAACGATGGATAGCGTGTGGTGAAAGCTTGGTGTAGTGCCTGTCTGTATCCTGTTAGTTGAGTACCTAACTTTGTAACAGTGAAGAAGTCGCGCATAAGATCCTGGTTCATCTGTGGTGACCATCGGATGCGCTGGCGTGGTTTCCCAGTCTTGGTGGTCGCCTGCTGTGACACAGACGAAACACTTCCGACTGTTCGGGCTGGATGGTGTTGCCCGGGCATTGTGGTAGCCATACTACAGGATGGGGTGCCACTTTCTCCACCACCACCTGCGGGAGACTGTAGTATATTTTTCGAACGGAGGCCTCTGCCTAACCCCCGAACGCGGGTGACTTTATCCTGCGCCACACCCGATGCAGCATGATCTATATTAGAACGTGTTCTCATCATAAATGGTTGGACCCTTTAGCCTACCCTAAAGCTAGTGTAGTTCCCGCCCCCACCGCGAGGAGGTAGGGTCCATGGGGGCTTATTATTATTATTATTATTATTATTATTATTATTATTACCTAGCGATTGACCTTTCACCTTCATTCTATTCGATTGATCTACTCTCTAATTAGGCTAAAGGAGTGACCCTTCATTACTATTAGACTAATAAAGTTAACGTGTGAGAGGAAATAACCATGTAGATAATAAACAATTACACAAATTTTGGATAAGTAAACCTAAACATTCACTGGAAGGCGGCTCCATTTTCTTTTTAGCCTATTTTCTAAAAGAAAGTGAAGATCATGAAAAATCAGTGTGTTTATATTCGCATAATAAGTTCTGAACCACTTGATAACCTTCTTGAAACTCAACGTATCTATTTATGGACAAAAGACGATCTAAATTTTAATCTAAAGTTAGATTTTCCGTTCGGTCCTTCCGAAAAAATTACCACGTGACGAGGACAGAAATTCTCATAGAAAAGAGTTAGAACTAAAACAGTGGAATTAATCTTTTTTCGTACTCCATTTATTTGCGCGTGCTTTTATATGACGAAAGTTAAATGGATTTGCACAATTTAAGTAACCATTTGAGGGTTTAATTAATTATTTTAGAAAATGGAAAACCTTTTATTGTTGTATTCTACAGATATTAGAATTTAAAAATAAAGGTAGGTTTTTCTTTGGTTATTTGTAAGATTTTAAAAACAAAGGAAGATGAATAATTACTATTACTGCTATTAATAATAATAACTATCAAAAAAAAAAACACCTTTAATATTATAAAGAAAGTATACTTCGAGTTCTTTCAGGACTAACTTAAATCCTTTATTATTTTTAACTTTCTAGTTGTCTTTTTTCTAGTGTTTTCCGAAAATAAATTCAAGTAAACGTTTCTCGAAAATAAAGTTTGAAAAGAATAGGAAATTTAAATATATTTTTTAAAAGTAGAATTAATAAATGTAATCATATTGAATTAAATTTTTTTGAATTGAATGCTTCAAGTTGTTCATGATCAATTTCTTCGTTGGATCATTTTTTGATTATTAAGGCTTTATTTCCTAATAAATTTGTGCGAAATCAACTATACTTTGTCAGTATCAGTTTGAGTCTTGTGTTATAAGCATAAAACTCTTCACTTTACTGAACGAGAAATAAATAGGAGGACGATAATCATTGGTTTTGGTAATCATTTGTTTGGAGGAAAAGAACAACAATAAGAAAACTATCTTCAGCGCAATATAATTTATTTTCGTTTGTTTTGTTTCCTTTCTTTTGTTTCCGATTAAATAACAGTGAAGAAGAGTTCAATGGAAAAAGGGGTTCTCTTTTATTGGGCAGAGCCAAATCAGTTCAGCTGCCCAAAAAAATTTACGTGATAAAATTAAAAAAAAAATGCTACACAGCAAGAGAAGTAGAAATAAGAAGCGATGGATTGGTCTACAGGCGACTACGAGTAACACGTAAAGGTTTTAAAAAAAGAAGAAGCTGCTGATGTTTTATTATGTTTTATTATAATATAATACTGTTGTCCGTCCACTGCCTGATAAGAGACTTCCGAGAATATTTTCTATAATATCAAGTGGTTCAAGCATAAAACTACAAGTTGGTCTTCTCCCAAACTGTCAGAATTCATGTTCAGGAATTGAAACGTTTAATAATCCGTTTTAGATAAAGGATCATCAACCACATTTTCATTAAAATTCCATGTCTCTCTTATTATTTTCGAATACTCAGTTAATATTGGAGATTCGTTTGTAACTTTATTATAATTTTAAATTCATAACATGAGTAAGATCTTCTTCCAAACTCAACTCTTTGCTTTGTTTAGTTTCTTTTAAGGTTTGGAGATGATTTCAAAGTCTTTGCTTTGGTCTCGTTGACGATATCCTGAACTCATTAAAACCTTTTTGCTTTTTTTGCGATTACAAAACAACATGAAGTGATAGCAGGATCTGATAACTTGAGAAGGGAAAGACATTCTGCATTTTCTTGTAATTCATCTACGTAAGAAATGAATAAGTGATGATGATTTGGCGATTTCTTGTTTATCATCGGCTGATTTCCTCTTCCTGTTAATTGACAGCATCTTTGTTGTATAAATTGGTGAAATATTGGACAAGCTATTTGATTTCTATTGCTTCCACAGCCTAACATCTCCTGAACTGAACTTCGCTGATTTTTTTTTTTATTGTTATCAGCATGATTTTCTGCTAAATGTTTATTTTCTTTTATCAAGTGTCGTTTTCATTTTACCAATGAAGGATTGATCTTTGTTCATTTCTGACACTAAGATAGCGTAGGAAAACTTATATTTCTTCATTTAACTCTGTCTTTTCATTGTCGTTTTTGGTTCTGTCATATTATAATTTAGTTGGCAAGATTTATGACATTTGGCAGATTTTTTTAATTTTAGCTTCTATTCCTTCTTCTGAATTAAATCTTGCAAGAGGAACATTACCTGTTAATGATCATAGCTCAACAGATCAAATCAGTTTCTCGGCAACAGTTTCGTATCCAACATCTTTATCTTTCCTATTATTGCCAATATAACCATATCGAGGGCTCTATGACATAAAGGCCTAAGTGACATTTTTGTAAAAATTGAGTTACATGTCTTAAGTGAAATCCGAGAACCATATCTTTCATATGAAAAAGAGACCTAACAGAAAATTTCATTGCAACTGGTAGAATTCTACTTCCATAAAAAGCTACTTCCATAGAACTGCAAGGCAATACAAACATAAAACCCTTAATAACTCGGAATGGAGATTTTGTCACTTTGGCCTTTATGTCATAGAGCCCTCGATATTATCGGCACGGTTTACCGAAAAAGCTTTTACTCAGATGTAACCAAGCACTACAAGTCCAATGCTGCAATACCATCCAAAAGGAACATTATAGCTCTAGCTACTAGATGGTCTTTTAGAATAAAAGCTATTCTATGCTGAAGTTGACAAGTTCACAGGATTATTCAGATGTTAATAACGGTTATCCATTGAACTTTATCAAAAAGAACATTGCTGACCCGCTTAGAACTATTTATAGGCTAACCCCAATAACTTCATTAAGAGTAAAAGTCATATATAAATGTCTCTTCCTTGTATACCAAACTTATTCTATACATAAAAACGCATCTTGAAAGACCACAATATTAGCATTGCACCTAAGTCCATGTCCACTTTACTTAGGTAGATTAATGGCCCCTAAAGCTGCACACCAAAGCTTCTTATTTGTAATGTGGTCTGTGGCATAATACACCATGGCCACTAGTGCGTGTCTCTACATTGGTGAGACCAAAAGATCATTGGCAACAAGAATTAAAGAACATTTACATGCCATCAACAATATTATCTACCATGCTGCCTTACACGCTAATTCCACCAATCATACTATTAACGATGCTAACCCCATTAATTTTTCCATTGAATTTAATGACTATCTGAGATCAGTCTTCACTCATTCTTACAAAAAGAACTGATTTATTTGGTTGTGCTTGGTAAAATAGAAAGAGAATCCCATTAATCCTTTGAAACCTCCTTCATTGCTATTTAATCTGAAGCAAAACAATATACAAAAATTAAATCATATTGCGCTTTACATAAATTTCCATTCACAAGCAGCCTTCGATGTGAATTTCCAGTTATTGTTCAGAACTCTCCTTTACTTTAGGAGAGTTAGCAACGATTATCGTCGATGTATTTGTTTCTTCTTCAGAAATGTGTAAATTACTACCACAAATAGTTTTAGGCATATAATGCAAAATTAAAGAGTAAAATTGACAGCGACAAAGAGTGTATAGTTGAATTTTTTTAGAAAAAAAGCCTTAAAATCTCGAGAACGGTTCATCTAATGAAGATATTGATAATCACCGATCTTGTAGCAAATTTACTTCTCTTTAATAATACACTGATGATTTACTTTGTTCGATGAGGAAAAAAACCGAGTTATTGTGAGAAAGCTGAATTTTAGATGTCCCTTACCAAGATGGCGGCCCTCATGAAAGTTCTGAAATCCTTTGTATCTAAATTTAATCTAAAGGATGGAAACTATCTCAATACCATTTTTTTCATACTTTGTCAGAATTTGGTCAAAAATTGGCACTGAGCAACAATTCTAGAGATTAATAAATCGGATACAGAGACACCTGCATTCTATGGATGAAATATAGCATGAAATGAATAAAAAAAAGAGTTTAAAGTACTATCACAACAGTTTCATACTTGTAACACAAAATAAAAGAGTAAAATTGTCTGTGACATAGTACATATAGTTGATTTCTTATGAATTTGTTTAGAGATAAAGTCTGAATATCTAGAGAATGGTTCTCCAATGATCACCGATTTTGTAGCAGTTCTTCTGATCTTTAATTGCACATGGATGATTTTCCTTGTCAGGTAAGAAATAAGCATGTTATTGCGAGTAAATTGAATTTTAGGTTCCACTTTCCAAATAGTGGTAGTTCTAAAATGATAAGTTCTGAAATCCTCTGTATGTAAATTTAATTTAAATGACGACAACTGTCTGCAAACCTTGTTTCATGTTTTATCAGAATGTGCAGCATTTGGTCAAGAAAAGGTATTTTGCAACAATTCTAGAGATTAATAAATTGGATACAAAAATACCTGCATTTATCAACTTATGAAATATCTAAAAGGAAGAGATTTATCTACATTAAGACAAAGAAGAAATCAAAATCTACTTAAGAGATTTTTACGAAGGTTTTTTTTTTCATATTGATTTTTCAAAATAACGTAAAATAAAATAAAATAAAAATTTTAATTATTAATTTGAATTTCATTGTGGGCCCGGTAGCCGAGTGGGTAAGGGCGCTTGGCTGCGGGTTGGAGGTGGCGGGTTCGATTCCCGGCCTCGGCGGAGGACGCGAATTTTTCCACGCTTCTTTCTCCTCCAAACGGGCCCTAGGGTCTACCCAGCCCTCTATAGAATGGGTACCGGATTTCTTTCCCGGGAGTTAAAGGCGGGCGAGCGACGGGCCGACCCCCCGTCCTCAACTTTGTCCTGTAGGTTCTGAACACTGGAGCCTACCCTCCAGTTGCATTGCGCGGTCCTCTGGGCCTGATCGCAACTTTAACTTGAACTTAATTTGAATTTCGTTAAATAATTTTTATGAAGGATTTCAAAAACTTACTGTTATTAAACATTGATTGTACGTTATTTTTCTGAATTTATTGAATAATAAAAAAATATGTTTACTTAAAACTACAGTAAATAAGATAAAACTTACTAACTAAGGTGTTTCTCAAATAATCTTCTTACCACTCTGAAGATTCTGAAGATAAGAAATTGTCCAAATCTATAATTAGCAACATTAAAATACATTAGGGAATTAAGTCAAATAGCAATTGTAATTTTATAACATTATCTAACAGTGGAATTGTTATGTTAGGAATTGAAATATTACCTTTTGGAACGAAATGGCTAAGACAACCAAAGACGACACTCATGGCTACACTTTCCGCCTGAAATGTTATAGTAGATATTAGTTATTTTTTTTAAAAAAAAGCCTGTATCTTCTTTTTGTTCCATTTTTAAAAGAAAATTTTTATAAAAGAAATTGATAAGGAAAAAGAAATAAAGAAATAAATATGTAAAGTTTTTTTGAGAACCAATTGAAATAGCAATGAAAGAATAGCAGTGAAGTTCCTTTGGTTTTTCGCTTTTAATTGCCCTAGTTTTTTTTTTTTTTTTCTTTTTTCTTTTTGAAGGAAGTTTAAATAATGATAAATTCAACTGTCAAATATTTTAATATAAGAAATGAGAAATTTCAATCAAATCCACTACATCACCTTTAACAGACTGTCTTGTTGAACTTTACAGAACTTTACAGACGTAGAACAATTTGAAATACCTAAAATACAATTACACGAATTTCTTATTGGCTTATTGATGAAAGTTTGCCAAAAAAAAAAAGAAAAGAAAGGGTTGTCATTGAAATTCAGAAAGACAGAATTTGCAATCAAACTATAGTAGTTTTCAAAAAAGAAAAAGGGTTTGCCGTGTATGGTCATTAGGTAGCGATCAATATTGTCTGGAACAAACGTCACCAGTCATGACGTCATCAACTTCAACTCCGAGTAGTCAGTCGAAGATGGCGTCGTTTTGATCGCATAAGCGTGACCAAGAAAGGAAAAACTTTGCATAAATTCTTTTTCAATAAAATAATCTTAACCATATAAAATTATTAAAATAATAATAACAATAATATAGAAATGTATTCGTAATTGTAGAAACTACAAAAACCAAAATGTTTTCGTAATGTTATAAGATTCAGTTACGAATCTTAGCAATAGATGGCGCTGTTACGTCCTGGAAACATTAATTAATAAGGAAATTACGTCATCAAAAGCTCTTCTTTCATGAACTGAAAGGTAAGGAAAACGTTTCGGAATTTATTAATAAACATAACTTTGATTGGAGATAAGTAAGTTCTTATGATAATGGTGTTATTCGAACAGCTTCTATTCGCACCAGTGTGATGACAAATCATTCATAGAATCATCCTGGCAAGGAATTAAGGAGAAAGATGGCTGTCACAATAAATGGTCTAAATCAGTCTCTTTTAAAATAAAGAGAAAGGACAAAAATCAATTCACAAAAGAAAATACCGAAGAGATCAAGGAATTCAGCGAATAACTAAAAAATGTCTTAAAGGAAAGAAATTCTTTTATGACAACATTTATCAGAAGAAGTATTTCATCAGAAGAAAGTTTAGTATTTCTTAAAACCAGATAATTAAAGACGACTCAATTTTCTGATTTCTGCTTCAGAGAATTGGAATCTCTTATTTGTTAAAAATCTGTAATAAACATCTAGTGTACTAATAATACACGATCAGAAACTGTAATAGCAGGAGTTTCTCCAAGAAAAGGAAAATTTCGGATTTCTTAAGGTCAAATTCTTCATCTAAACTTGATACGACAGGACTCAAACCAAGGCAGATTATAACTGACATTTTAGTCCGGAATTTTAGTTCTTTGTCTTTTAATCAGGAAAGACAAAGAATATAGAAATCACAAAAAATAATAGTTCTTTTTTTTAGCTGATTTGTTTTGATTAATTAAAAAACATTCTTGCATTGGAAAAATGTAATTCTTTACAAATAATACTACAAAAATCCGTAGTTCACGGTTTTAATTTAGTTTCTACTCACAATTTCATCTCTTCTTATGCTTTTTATCCCTGGTAGAGTCGAAGATTTCAGTTTATCAATAGCAGTCGTATAGACACATTGCATGCATTCTGCTTTCTAATAAAAGAAAAAAAAGCTTAACAGTATCAATGAAATAATAGTAATGTCAATTAAGAATAAAAGTAAACCTCCAAAGGTACAGAAACAAAAAGATGAAGATTAATTTTAGAAATTCTCACCGATTGAGCTTCCATGCACATAGCAGTAGCAAGAAACGTACTTTCCTAAAAAAAAAAAAAAAAAAATCAACAAAGTAATATTTTCTTTGACTAAGTTACAATACAGGATCTTAATAAAAAAAAAAAAGATTTAAGTGAATATTAAAGTATAGGATAATAAAGAAATTAAATTCGAAATTTCTTTTTAAAATAGGTTTTCATTAACAGTGATACATAATGAACATTAATTATGTTCTAAGTCAATAATAAAATACAAACTATGATGATATCTTATGAAGAAAACCTTCATTTCTTTTTGTGCAATAGAATAATAAACTAATAATGTTGAAATCTAAATAAATCTTCTGGTACAAAATATAAAACCAACTACCGATATTTCACCTACCGATATTTCATCTTTAAAACCTAAAGACTTTCTGAAGGTTTTCTTCCTTACATAAATTAAAATAACAGAAAAAGAAAGAGAAAAGAAACCGGTAGGTGTAGTTGGTTTCTACATTTTGTACCAGAAGATTTAGTTAGATAGTAACAGAGAAGTGTGATGTTGTAATGAATAATAGTGTTGAAATTAACTTAAAAATTTTCAGTAACATATGATTTTTCAGTAATGCTTTTGGCCTTGAAAAATTTGGTGTTTGATGAACATTTCCCAAACCCGACGAGATTATAAGCTGGTTTAATAGTAATGCCACGTTATTACATTTTAATAGAAACCATAGATGCAAATGAAAGATGACTATACAAAAATATTAAGATGATACCATGGTACAACTAAGCAAAGATCTAATCTAGCTTTAATATCGAGAATTTGTTTTTTACTTTCTGTAATCAAACTTCTAAATTATACATTTTAGCAAGTTTATTATTTTTGTTGTTGTAGTTATAATAGCTATAAATATAACTCACTGGTACCGTGGTCTTAAACCCCCGCGAACACAACCCAACTTTAGTCGGCCGACTTCGAGTCCGCCAACTTTTTGTCAGCCGTCACACCATCCAACTTGCAAATGAGTCGGCCGTGATAGAAGGAATCCCATAATGCAATGCGTTTCCCCCAGCAGCTGTGGAAAATCGAGGTTTTGAAACCTCTCTGATAAATTTTGCCGCCCACAATTACTGCATTTCAATATAAACTTTATTTATGCATGAAAGAAACTCGCAATACTCTGATATTCATCGTGTACGCGCTTGTCTTCGACTCGAATAGGCGAATATCGTTTTAGACGCCATTTCTTCCATGGGCGTGACGTCACGACTGACGTGTTCCAACGCTGCCCTGTGATTGGGTAATTCCGACCGACTTCCAACCAACTTTCCGAGTTGCCCGTGCAGAACCAACTCGAGTCGGCGGACTAAAGTTGGTGGCAAGTCGCTGAAAAACTGGCTGAAGACTGTCTCTACCAACTCGTGACGTCAAAATCGGCCGACTAAGTTGGTGCAAAGTTGGATGGTGTTCGCGGGGCTTTAGACCTATTGCACAAGCCATAGAATTTCAGAATATGGCATAATATGGCTTTTCAGAATATGGCGGAAGGAGAGAAAGAAGAAGAACCGTACAAACACACGAAGAGAAAGGACACATCCAGGTCTGCTCCAAGATTCGCACTCAGATTCAGACGTAACAGCAGTATCTAGACCATATGGCACTGCCTGAACTGCTAAAATGTTATTCATTTGCTTCCTGGATCGTCTTCTCAAATATTGAGGAACTCTGGTAAATTACACGGAACAGCCGACCTAAAATTCTATCTCTATCGAACTGATAAATTATATTTGAATTATATTTATTTCCTTCTGGCATTGCTGTGAATAGTTTCGTTATTTTCTGCTCAACTTTGTTGCATTTGCGACTGTGCCTCATCAGTCAATTTGGAACTACATCTGTTTTGAATTGTAACCATAAGTCTGATTCCTTCCTAACAAATTCCATATTTAAAAGATTATGATCCCTTCTTTTTTTCATTTTGAGAATAAAGCAATGTAAGCAAACATTCAAAATTTCATTTGAAAATATTCTTTATCTCCTACCCATTTTGCCTGTTCTTAGAAAGTTGCTCCACTGCATTCACAAAATATCATATGAATCAGCGACATTTTTTTTTTTCGTGCACGAAGTGAATAATTAAGATTTTCGACCCCCCCCCCAAAAAAAAAAAAAAAAAAAAAAAAAAAAAAAAACAACCCTAAACCAAATCGGCATTTTTTACCACTCTCTTTGAAGTGCCTCCAGGCACCACAGTCACTTTACCTTTGTTTGTATGTGGAGGTCGAGACAATCAATCTAAAACGATTGAAAAAAAAATGAAAATCAATAAAGATAGATTGAATTTAGGAATTGTCTTAATTTAGTAATTAGGGAGAACTAATTTTTTTTTAAAAGAATTGATTCTTTAACTTTTAAAATCTTTTCTAAGAATTGTAATGATTTCAATTTCAGTTTTAGTTGTAAGAATTTGAATGAAATAAACAGCTAATACTTACTGAATTCAACTCGTTGATGCAACTTTCAGCCTATTGAAAGAAAAAAATGTAAATTAGTTGTTGTAAAATAATTTGTAAGTTCAGAAATTGTGTCTTGATGAATAAATATCAATGGGATTATGGAATGAAGAGCTACTCAAAAGTCTTCGATGTCTTTTCAATCAAGACCAATTTCGTTTATGCTGCCTCCGAGAATAATAATTAAAATTCGAATTAAAATCTATCTGAATTTTTTTTTTTATAAATCGAAAGTTTAGGAGGTGTTCTTTGGATAAGGAATTAAACAGTAAGCAGAATCAGTGCTATTTAAATGAGTAGATTACAAGATTAGCAACGACTGCTTTTCGATTTGAGTGTCTAATCTTGTCACCAGGGCTTTGGAGCGGAGCGCGGAGCTGGAGCAGTGGAATAGTGGGTTATTGCCAGGAGCTGGTGCGGAGCCGGAGTGCACAAGTTTTTGGTTGCTCCACTGCTCCAGATTTTTTTATTATTATAAATTTAAAATTTTAATTTTTTAAAAAATATTTACGTCAAATTTTGAGTATGTATGTTGACAATGCAGCGAACATGATGGTTTGCTGTAAAAAGAATTCAATCGTTTCTAATTCTGATAATTATAATAAAATCAAAATTATTTCATTGAAGAAATAACTGAGGAAATGATGGCCGAGAACTCGATATGGATGTTTCTGCACAATGGGTTGATTATCCTTCCCTTATATTGCCAACATGGAGCCAGTTATTGATATTAACTAAAGTTGAATGGCAGGAAGCTAAGAGTTTAAGAGATCTCCTGGCAAAGCCAAATTTTTTGACAGTAACCATTCAAGCTGCTGTCATAACTCCTGGAGTTTACATGAAGAAGTGGCAAAAACTTGCAAAATTTCTCCAAGACAATTTTGACCTCCATTCGAAAACGTGAAGAAAATCTTTTCCACACCTACTTCCTTGCTGGAGTTTATGTAGATCCCCAGTATTGGATTTTACTGACTTCGTCGCAAACGATAAAACAAAAAGAAGGACTTTTGGACGAGTCGAAAAACTAAATTTTTAAACGTTTCGATATGAGACAAGAGGATGAAAGGCCGGAATCCTCAACAAATGAATCCGAGCACAACATTTAGTAGCAAGTTTTGAACAATCACAGAAAGGAAATATAAATAGTTCAATTTCAGCAGAAATTCTTCAGCAGATGATGATTTTGAAAAAGAGCTGGAAAAACGTCGAGTTTCAGAAATGCAACATTCGAAAGAAGAAGACTTTGAGAGGAATTTTCACCAATATTGTCTTGCAATCCAGGGTATGGATAGGCTCATGAGCGTTTGAAGCTATTGAGGGTTACTCATAGAAAAATTCAAACTGCCTGTCGAGTTGCATCGAGTATGCCCACTACACAAGCCACTATTTTCTGCCTTAGAATTAATATTAAATGATACAAGGCAGGCAATGAAATTTGACTTACTGTCCGCTGTTCTCTTTTGTATAATTATGATGATTAATAAAGTTTATTTAAAAATTAAAATTGTTTGTTAATATTTGATCTTTGGTAATGCAAATTAAAAAAAATATTTGTAGCATGGAGCGGAGCATGGAGCAAGCATTTTGATGTCGGAGCGGAACTGGAGCGGAGCAATTACAAATTTGGTCTGCTCCAAAGCCCTGCTTGTAACATACCTCATGCAATCATTTGCAAATGTTATAGCCTTGAGGAATATCCCTTTAAGCTTTAACTTTTAGCTTAAAAGAGAGAATTCTTAATATCACTTTTATTACAGAAGAGAACCTCAAATATATATAGGGTGTCCCAAATTGAAGTATATACTCTTTGAAACGTTGTAATTCAGCAACGAAATGAGATAAAAATATAAGGTATGTTGTATTTTATTCCGTGAACTTCCTTAAGCCCGTACATGTTCAAAATGTCCACCTTCTGCCGTAGTACACTCCCAACACCGACGTCGAACAGAGCGACATACCAAACTGGATTGTAGCCAATGGAATGTTCAATCTGATCTCTTAATTCCATCAGTGTTTGTGGCGTACACCGTGTTCTTTAAAGTTCCCCAAAGGTAGAAGTCAAGAGGGGTTAAATCGGGAGATCGAGGTGGGAACTCTGTCGCACTTCCTCTTTGTCCTATCCATCTGTGATTGAATGTTTGTTCGAGGAAAGTTTTCACATCGATATGAAAGTGTTGTGGAGCCCCGTCTTATTGGAAGTAAACCTCATTTCCATTCTCGAAGAGATCATTAAGAGGTGGAATCATGAGTTCCAACATCTGCAGGTAAGTCTGACCCGTGACAGTACGTTCGAAAATGTACGGCCCAAGTAATCCTCTGGAGGACAGACCACACCATACTGTTATCCCTGGAAGATTGACGGCCTTTTCTTCAATGATGTTTGGGTTTTCGTTAGCCCAGTACACACAATTATGACGATTAATTGTGCTATTAAGTTTGAATGTTGCTTCATCTGACCAAACAATTAAGTCTTGAAAATCCTCCCTTTCGTCACACTTGTGCAGGAACCACTCACAAAATTGCAGTCGCCTTTTTGGGTCGTCCTCAGTTAGTGCGTGGACAAGTTGCGGAATGTAAGGCTTCCATTTTTGACCTCGCAAAATTCGATGAACACTGGATTTGGCGATACCAAGTTCACGAGAGCATTGCCTCACTGACTTCTTTGGGGATGGTGTAAAAACCTCCATGACGGCATCAAAACTCACGTTATCAGTGGAACTTCGCTTTCTCCCGCATCGACCTTTCAACACATCTTTCATCGTTCCTTCGGCTTCAAACGTGTCTCGGAGTTTTGTTATTGTTATACCCTTGATGGCGGTGGTGACCAAATTTAAACCTCCAACGTCGTTGAACCTCAACAACATTCTCCACTTTCCAATAATACTTCAGTATCCACTTACGTTCATCGAATGAAAGTCTCACCGCCATTTTGGTTTCTAAACAAATGAACAACAATGAGCGTGTTGCTATGCTTTTCCAGCCCCGTCTGGATCATACACAACACACCTTATATTTCTATCTCATTTCGTTGCTGAGTTATAACATTTAAAAGAGTGTATACTTCAATTGGGGACACCCTGTATATATATATATATATATATATATATATATATATATATGATTTAATTTTAGTTTTAATTCCTTCATAATTGGAATAATTGGTGGCTTTTTCTAAAATGGCTGCCGGTGATAGCTAGATAGTATTCTAACCAGCGATACTTCATGCTATATTTTTATTTTCTTTTATTTAAAGCATGTGAGCGTAACTGCTTTAGTCTTAAACTTTTATTAGGATATAAAATAAGCTATATGAAACATTAGAAAACTGAAAAGTATAAATTATTTATCCACTTCAAAGTCATTTTTCTTTGCCTCTAGAATGGATATTCATATGGATATTTCACTTATTTGATCAATTCTGTGAGTGGAAGGCTAATCGTTTCAAAAATTTAAAAAAATTTCATAGATACTGAGAATTATAAAAGAGCGTTTTGCTTATTAGCTTGCTTATTTTCCATTAGAATAATGCAATGATAAAAATACAAGAGTTTCTCCCAAACTGTTAATATGTTAAACAAAAATATTAAAATTGGTCATGATTCATCCCATAATCTTATTTTTTCTTTGCTTCGTGGAGCACTCTAATATGATGGTTAGTTTAATCAATAAGAATTTCCTATTGATACCTTAAGGAAATAAAAAACCTCTATCGCATTAAATAGCAATATTAGCTTGAAATTTATCCTTGGTTATTCGTCAAAATTAGGAACTGAAAATTTCGAAATCCTCAGTGAATAATTTCACCTCAAAACCATGCTATTGTTCATTAGGTTTTGGCAGCTAAATAGTAAGTATGGTTATAATAGTCATTGATATTAGTTAATGAGAGACATATTGGTAAGTTATCAGTATCAATTGTATGCTTGTGGAATATCTACTCTTAAGATCATAATTTATGTGGACATAAGGTGGCCATAGTTCAAGTCATAATTTAGATTTTTATGAAATTTGGCGATTATTTACTTAAATAGAACCGTCATGTTTTTAATTCAATAATTAACGTTTAAGTTAAAATGTGTTAGCTTAAATTTGATGTAGTACCTTCAAATAATTTGATCAGTCATTTTTTTTTAGAATTGAACAACCAATTATCGAATTGTTTTCGATCAAAATACAACTTTACCTGCTTTGTTTTTATTTATCAGATACTTCTTTGAATCATAGAAACAGTACTAGTGTTTTGTAAATCACTGTTTCTGTGGATTAAAAAAAAATCACAGTAAGAGTAAATATACTTTGTCTACTGAGCGATAGACAGACAAAATGCAATTGACAATTAACACTGTATACTCTACGTGAATAATAATCAGTACGTAATTATCGTAATTAAGAAGAATGATAATGCACAAAAATTTTATTCTAAGGTTCTTTACCTCTGCTGGTAAGTGGTCAGTACAGGAGTGAAGAATAGCCATAGCCTCGGATTCATACTGCAAAAACAAAAAAGATTTATTAATTTTTGATATTTCCTTAAAGTTTTAGCAAATTAATGTTAAGTTGTTAATTTGAATTAACGAAAAAAAATATAAGTACATAACTAAATCGATACAATTTTTTTTTTTACAAATGCCCGAGCTCGTAGACTGATCGTCTTTCTTTAGGCCAACAACAAGGGGCGAGATATGATGCCTTTAACCGACGAATCGTTGCCCAGGGTACACCAAGGGAGGCAGCATCAAGTGATACCCGCAGGAACGGACAGAAACAGAAGAAGAAAGAAACATCCATGCCACGACCGGGATTCGAACCCGGGTACCGGCATACTGGCCGCAACGGCAGACCGCCGTCAAGACCGCTCGGCCATGCCGGCACGGCTTCGATACAAATATAGCATTATAAGAACAATCAAGATGCAATTGATTGGCTGAAAAGGGAATCAACTCATTAAAATTCAACTACATTGCTTTCTGCTCCCTCTATTTAGACCAAGAAAATTTTTTTAAAGAAATTTTGGTCCCATAAACCCAAATGGACAAAATAGTTCTGAATTTTGCAGTTACAGCATCTACATATAGTATTAGTAGTTTTATAATTTATACAAGGGGTGCTTATAGAGTAGTGCCTTTGAAGCTACTGGCCAGATATAAAAATGTACAGCTATTATAATTTCGATTATCTTAATTAGAAAAATCAATTTTGAATTTCCGCAAATAACCATCGTAGTTACTGGAGAATGCTTTTTTTTTCGTACCTTTCTTTCAAATAAGAAGATCGTTGGAAAACAGCCCGTGAATTAACATAAGGTGAAAAGCAGCTGATAATATTAATGTCATTATAAAACTAAAACATAAAGTCCAATCAAATCAACAATCAGCTTAATAGCAATTTTTAAAATATAACTTTGTTGTTATTTTGAAGTTTTATCGTTTTATTGGTACTTGGATTTGAAAACTTATAATTTGAACCTTTAATCAAAATGAACGTTTTCTTGTTATGATATTAACTTTCTTTTTCATCAAATGAATAATCTATATATATATAAAAATGAATGTATCTTTCTTTCTTTCTTTCTTTCTTTGTCTGTCCTTTATACACTCTTAGGCCCTTTGACATATCTGGACCAAACTTTGCAGAATTACTCTTTAGGACCCTGCGCAAAAGATAGGCTACCTTAGAACCCGGACCCACCCCCCAAAAGGGGTTGAAAAGGGGTAAAAGCCCTGAAAAATTCAATATCCACCTGGTGGTTAAAATAAGAACTACACATATATCGTGTAAAGTGAAAAATTCGCTCTCCTATGGGGGGCAGGGACACCACACTTGAGTGGGAGGAAGCCAACACAAAGGCTGAAGTGTCCCACCCCGACCGACACCGGGACCTTATATTTAGGGCCCCTTCTCGGGCCCCACAAGTCAATTGCAAATAAGGAAAAAAAATTTTCCTATGGGAGGCAGGGACACCACATTTGGGTGGGGGGATGCGACACAAGGGCCTAAGTGTCCCACCCCCGATCGACATCGGGACCTTATATTTAGGGCCCTTTCTCGCCCTCCCCCCCAAGTCAATTGCAAAAAGGGAAAACTTCACTCTCCTACGGGGGCAGGGACACCACACTTGGGTGGGGGGATGGCGACACAAGGGCCTAAGTGTCCCACCCCTGATCGACACCGGGACCTTATATTTAGGGCCCCTTCTCGGGGCCCCTAAGTCAATTGGAAAAAGAGAAAAATTCGCTCTCCTATGGGGGACAGGTCCACCACACTTGGGTGGGGATGGCGAAACAAGGACCTAAGTGTCCCACCCCCGATCGACACTGGGACCTTATATTTACGGCCCCTTCTCACGAGCCTTTTCTGTCTTTGAGTGGCATTGCAACGCATGCCGGATACAGCTAGTTAAAAATAAAATAAATGAATTTTAATCAGTTACATAGAAATTAAGATGAGATAATAACTCGGCGACACAAACCAAATGATCTGATTGTTAGCAAATGCTAATTTACTTTTGGAAGTTTCTACATTAATGGTTATTCCACATCTATAAGATCAAGAACCCAGGATAGTGGCTCAGAAAGATATGCACCCTAAGAAGTTTCAATTATATCTTTTTTTTGAAGGAAAAGTTTAGAAATTGTGGCCCAATCAGAAATAGATTGGAAGAGATATTGGTTGTATAGAAATAGAACAGGAGAATTCAAGTTCGAAGATGGGAGATGGTAGGGGTTTTCCTAGCTATTGGTATTACCCTATGACATTATTATTTATTGGTATAATGGGAAATTTATTTAATTGATTAGAAAACAGCATTTCATAATAATTTCGTAAAGTACTTGGGTACAATTTATTATACAACTTACTTAAAAAAATATTTTGAAATAAAATAAGAAGATCCAATCATCTTATTACTGTTATCTCACTATAGGCCTATAGTATCTCACTATAGGCCTATGTAGGCCCTTTGGGAGGTAAGGCTTCCGGCATTTCGTGACCAACGGTACTAAATTGAGGTCAGGTGGTCAGCCCGACGCTCACCCGCCTTTAACCCCCGGGAAACAAACCAGGTATCCATTCTACAGAGGGCTGGGTAAACCCCAGGACACGTTTGGAGAAGAATGGAACATGGAAAAATCCTGACCCTCCGCCAAGACCGGGGATCGAACCCTTCATCCCCAACCCGCAGCCAAGCACCCTTACCACGCGGCTACTGGGCCTACTTCTTATTACTGGGATGATAATTACAATATTTTTCTTCATGGACAAATTTCCATGATGACTGTAAAAATAAAAAAATAAATAAATAAAAAAAATGTCTTAAATACAATATCTGCATTTTCGTACATTATTGTCTTAGTTGCGATTGTTATGAATAAATTCATTCATTCTAATCGGAATTTTATTGAAAAAAGAACAATAAATAAGGATCTGAATCTAAAGGGAGTCAATTCACAGTAGTAAAAAAAAACCAAGTAACCTCGTACAATTTACAGTCTTGTTTTGTTAAAAGTAACACTACTACTGACTGGCGCGCAAAATTCGTTTATTCAAGTCGTTGTAATTGAAGAGTCAAGTACAATTTGAACGGATGCCCACATTGAACTATTTAATATGTCTAGACCCCATTTTGCACCTTTCGACTAAACGTCTGTGGCCATCGTGAACCGGAAGTGACCGCAATGGGTCGTGGAAAAAAAAAAAAAAAAACTTTTCCTAACTTACTTTGGCCTGTTCTTCTGTCTCAGTGATGTCGCCTTCGCTCAGAGCCTTATTAGCGCAAGTTTTGCATTCCGCCTCTTTATCCTACAGAAATTATAAGAGAAAAGCATCTTTAGAACTAACCTATTTCTTCGTTGGTGATGTCTATCAATGGATCATTTTAAACTGTTATCTCATTTTACTTACATCATCTAAAATGACTCCACAAATGAACTCAGTTGTATTCACTTCTTCTTCGGCTGATTCCTACAATGGGGAATAGAAAAAAATATCAGAAAAATAAAATAAAATAGAGGCATCTGCTAAAGACAAAACCAACTCAGTAACACTAAATAAAAAATACCCGAAAAGTTGTTTAATATTAATTTCAGTATTTAATATTAACTAGTTGACCCGTGCGAATAATTCGCAACAAAAAACCACCTTTGAGAAATAATAAACAAATCCAACAATAACATGTGTGCATGTTAGTTAAACACATTGTCAATAGATGGCGTCTTCTCAAGTTTTATAAAAAAGTTGACCCGTGCGAATAATTCGCATGGTATCTTGATCAGTCACCGAATGGTAATGTGGAAATAAATAAATGAACAGATTGTCAATAGATTGCCTTCTACATTTTTACAAAAAAGATTTTTAAAATAAATTTTTTTAACGAAAACATTAATTTTAAACAATCTGTTTATTTTTCATCATTAGCGGTGAACGTAATCTTGAAAATATCTCAATCATTGATTTCGATGAAGTATTAAGGGAAATAAAAAAAACACCTTTGAGAAATAATATATGAGAAGTTGACTAATTTTTATGTTTCTATTGTTATAAATCGTTTATTTTTATTAAAATATAAATCTTTGTTTGTTTTTTTATCTGTTGTTATTTAATAAACGATGAAATATCATTTAAAGTGCATTTTTATTCAAAAAAAGGAAATATTTGAAGGTTACAACGCTAAAGCAATATTTTCGCTTTCGAAAAATAAGGCGCTTTGTTAAAGCGTGTCTACATTTTTATAAAAAGTTTTTAAAAATAAAGTTTTTTAACGAAAACATTAATTTTAAACAATTTGTTTATTTTTCGTCATTAGCGGGGAACGTACTTCAAAATGATGCCTCAATCATTGATTTTGATGAAGTAGGAAAGGAAATATGGCGTTCCGACAAAAAAAAACCCTTTGAGAAATAATATATAAAATAATATATGAGAAGTTGACTAATTTTTATGTTTCTATTGTAATAAATCGTTTATTTTTATTAAAATATAAATCTTTGTTTTTTTTTTTTTTATCTGTTGTTATTAAATAAACGATGAAATATCATTTAAAGTGCATTTTTATTCAAAAAAGGAAAGATTTGAAGGTTACAACGCTAAAGCAATATTTTCACTTTCGAAAAATAAGGCGCTTCTGTTAAAGCGTGTCTACATTTGTATAAAAAGTTTTTAAAAATAAAGTTTTTTAACGAAAACATTAATTTTAAACAATTTGTTTATTTTTTGTCATTAGCGGGGAACGTAATCTGCAAAATGATGCCTCAATCATTGATTTTGATGAAGTAGTAAAGGAAATATAGCGTTCCGACAAAAAAAACCCTTTGAGAAATAATATATAATGATGATGATTACAGTGGGATCCGGGAATTATGTGATAAAGCGTTGACTGACTTTGAGGAGTACGGTTAAATCTCGGGGAATCGGGGAAATACACCATTTTGAATTCTTCACCAGAGGGGTCCTAGGGTTCACTCAGCCCTCTGTAGAATGGTAACGATTTCTTACCGATAGATAAAAGACAGACACGACATCGGGCTGCCCACCGAAATCATCTTAATATCATCGGTTAGGAAACGATGGGAGGTTTATCTTCAAAAACACATAGAACTGTAGTTGAATACTTTAAAGTTCTTTTCTAAGCTTATTCGAAGGTTTTCTCCGTGAAAAATATAAATGACAGAGATTGACTCTACTTGCGTCTTAGTGTAAGAATTATTGTACCGTTTTACATTTAATTTTTTGCTTTTAAGTCATTTAAGCCTAATTAAAGTACATTTTCAGTTTTGATGGAAATGAGTCAGAAATGAAAGAAATGGTGTTTATTTCAGTAAAACGGTTGCACATAAGTTTTTTTCTCCTTATTTCCATAAATGTCAGTTTTAGGTAAATCATTTATTTAATCTTGGATTGCAACGTGTTTTCTTTAATGAATTTTGTATTTGCGATTAGTGAAGATAATTTTATTGCTACAAATTAACGTATAAGAATCTCTGTGAAGCGGATGTATGATTTTGAGGACTTCTATTATCATGGCACTCTTCGGTCTTCTCCGTTCTTTAGGGTCTTGTAATAGCTGAAACGTATCTAAAATTTCTCCAGCACCACACGCATGCAATGGCGAAGTCAAACTTTCTTAATTTCTAATCCTGGTCTCAGGTGGAAAATACTCTCCTCTATATTGTAAAATGCATCACAATTTGATTTTCAGAGCACGAGAATGAAGTAAGGCAACAATGTATCAGCATTGTTATGTTAACAAACATTAACAAACTTCAGAATTATCGAATCTATATAGGAATAATATTGTAGGTTTAAATAAGATTTTCTCCGCCTGATTACAATATTCTTATAATTGCAGAGATTTTATAAGAATATTGTACAAGATATTCTCATCTTATTTGCGAAAAATCAATTATTCCCTCCTTCCCTTTATCAGTTCTAATGAGATCAGTATTATGATTTAATGAAATATATATTCGATTTACTTCAACTGAACAACTATTTATGTAAAAAATAAAAAAAAATAAAAAGAAAGAAGAACGTTTATTCTCAGTTCTTTATCATTAGTTTTTCATGTAATTGATTGAGAATAAAGTATATTGTAGCTGCTGAGATTTTCAAAAGTGGAGAAAAAAAAATCAGTTCTCATTGAAATTCAATGAAAGAAAGGACAAGATTTCGATTAAAATTAATTTGAAACATCTAAAAAAAATAGTTACTGAATGTAGATTAGATTATTTTCCTAATTAAGTTTTTATATACTACTTCATTACACTGGAAGATTAAGTAGTAGTTTTAAGAAGAAATTTTTGATTATGAAGAACATAGAAAGGATGGTTACGGAAGAACTGGAAATAAAAACAAGCAAAACGAAGAAACAGAAAATAGATAGAGTTGACTGGAAAATAATTACTGAAATTGGAATTTTTTTATTTAAAGAAATATGAAAGTTATTTTGAATACTCTTAAGTATGCATGTTTATCTAGTCCTACGGAAGTTGTTTTTGGTCGATTGAAGTAAGAAAAAATAGACAACTTACAGAATCAGCCAGAACGAGGAAAGGCAGCAACAAGAGAAGGAGTAAAGACTTCATTGTGAGTTCTGGATTGAAATTAAAGCAAATGACATTTATTCGATTTTAATAAACACTTTCATTTCCTGAAGATAATTTTTAAATGTCATCTCAAAGAAACACTTCGACCTTTTCTAACATCTGTCCGCCTTCCGTTCTGACTTTTCACCCCGTTGCAAATAATAGAACTAAAAAGGTTCGAACAAGAGAAAAAAATATACAGTAGAGCCCCGATTATCCACGGAATTGGGTGGCAAGGTTACCGCGGATAGTAAAAATCGCGGATAACCCGAAAAAAGACTAAAAATGAGGTGTAAACACGGAAAAAAATATTTCAGCTTAAAAACTCCGTTTTATTATACAAAAAACATAACATGCAAAACTTTTAAAATATGTACAGTACAGCAGAAACCTTTCTGCAGATTAAGAGCCTGCCACTCATCCACAAATTCCGAGAAGGCCTATAGGATTACGATGCGCAATAATTTTTCGACCTTCGCACTGTAAGGCCTATTGTACTTTCCCTGTTGTTGGCTTGGATTAAAATTGGTTTTTTTTGAGGTTCGTAATTAAAAAATTTTTTCGCGGCACTCGCGGATAATCGGGGCTCTACTGTATCTATTTGGATAAAAAAAACAAGATACCGTATTTTACGGACTATAAGACGCACTTTTTTCTTCGAAAAATTGCCTCCAAAATTCAGATATAATATAAAAAGGTCAGGTCTTTTTTATAAACCAAGAATTTTTTTTTTAGTCTGGCTTTGCAATCTAATGATAAAAATGATAAAAATGTCATTTTTAAAAAAAAATGCTTAAAAATTAAGGTGCGTCTTATAGTCCGTAAAATACGGTAATAATCTTTCTTAAGAATTTTCTCTTGTAAGTTAGAAAAGTGTTATTTTGTTGTGAATGTTTAGCTGCGGAAAGAGAAACAAAGTTCCCAGAAAACAAATTAGTATTACTAAGTAAATGAGAGATATAAAAACATTATCTGAATTCTTGTTTTTAATTTTCTGTGGATTAATTAATAGATTTCATCAATTTTCAATTCAAGTTGTTAACGAAAGGACGTTCTCAACTAAAGAAATTTAAGCAAAAATTCTAAATTAAAAATTCCAGAAAAGGTTAAGCATTATAATATTATTTAGTCAAAATGATATGTTATCTTTATTCTTAAAAGGAACAAAAACTTCATTCAATAGTTCAAAATATCTATTTGAAGAAATCACAATAGATCTTTTCAATTGTAAAAAGTTTTAGAAATAGTTAAGAGCTCTATTAGTTACAAAGAAATTTTAACGTGCCAGTGACAAGGTGATGGCAAAGCTAGAGACGCTAAGACTTTTTCTGAACGAGCAGCGCAATCATCTAGTGGAGCAGGCAATTGAGTAGGCGCTTTTAAAATCAGACCAATATGGAATGTCAGTAGAGAGGAGACCCAGGCTCAAGAAGGGGATGACAGGTGAGAAAACAAGAGATGTTGGACTAACTCTCCGAGAAGAAACAAGAGGGCGGTGCTTGAGTGTATTGATCGTTTCCATTCTGAACTCCAGATCAGATCAAGAGTCATCAATGAAGTAGCAGCCATGTTTGAGGCTGTTCAAGCCAAGAGTTTGATATCTGCCACTGAAGAAGAGTTACTGGTGTCCATTCCAAAGTTGTCCAATTTCTATGATGAGTTATCAGAGGAAGAGCTTTTATTAGAGATACCAAGGCTGAGGAAGCACATGAAGGCAGCAGAGATTGATCTCGAAGAAGCCAAAGACTGGTCCGTACTTGACGTTTTGAAATTCACAGCTGAATAGGCCTTCCTAGAATCTCTCCCATATCTACAGTGAGCCTACAATTATTTGCTACGATCTATGTCTGTGGCTTCATGTGAGAGGAGTTTTTCAAAGCTAAAGTTCATAAAGAGCTATTTGCGATCTACCACGGGACAGTTAAGGCTTTCTGATCTTTGAAAGTGATTTTGCGAAAGGAGTTGATTTCGATGAAGTAATTAACCTGTTTGCAGCTTTAAAGGCCAGTAGAGCAAAGTTCAGATTTAGTCGAGATTTAATGTGACATTGTAATTTCTATTGTTGCATACTATTCTGATAATTGCTGATTGTGCAAACCCAATACAACCTTATCTCATGTGAGGTTGTAAATTTAATGTAACTTTGTTGTAAATTTTAATGTAATGTAATGGTTGGTTGTAATGTTATGTAATGGTTGGTAATGTAATGGTAATGTAATGATAATGTAATGTAATGGTAATGTAATTTAAATGTAAGGTTGTTAAATTTTAAATATTACTCTTACATAACAGTAATATTTAAAATTTGATTTTAAAATAAAAATAAAAAAGTAACATTTTTTCTATGTAGTTCTTAGTTCTTACAATCTTTTACCTATCGACTTTGAATTCAATTTTTCTTCTATTGCCTTTGTAAATATAGGACCTACATTTACAAAGGTTACTAAGAATTCTGTATATTCCCATTATTTGGCACTGACAGACTCACAGGAGGTCTATGGGGTAAGTCGTGAGGGGGTGACACCATGAGCTACCGCACTGGGTGACACCAACCCTAGTGACGCCTCTGACAAAGAGTCCATGCTTCACATCCGTAACACAATTAATTAATCCGTTTTGGTCGGACCAGAGTATTATATAAATGGATGCGTATGTGTTTTTGTACAAGAGAAGAGTCAAGAGTCAAGCCCTTTGTCTGAAGGTACAGCTGTGTAACATTAACTTCTTCAAGTACATAACACCAAAAGTTGAGGTAGCACAGAAACGTGAAATTGGAGACAGCTGGTAAAAGACCTCGCGCTTTACCTCTTGTGTCTAAATTTTCATTTGAATCACATAGAGCTTCAATTGCTGTCACACATTCATCGAATTTTTCTTTCACTGCCTTTACTGCAGCATGATGAGAACTCCAGCGTGTTGTTGATGTCTTTTTACTAAGACTCCAGTGTGGTCCATTAAAATATCCCATCGGTGAGTGGAAGCAGCAAAGAAGGAAAACATTGTCTCAAGAGTTCTATTTCTAAGAACTAACTCTCCTGAGGAAGCCACGTCCTACTGTGGTGAAAGCTAGGGACTGTTTTTAAATTTTAAGTTTTAAATTTTTAATGTAACATTTTTAGACTTTGTGTGCGGGGTGGACTTTTTATAATAAATGCTAATTGCCATAACTGTTTACCTGGCTTTTTCTTTCGCCTAATGCCCACAATTTCATGTTAGCAGTGTTTAGTTTAGGCCCATTTCTTACAAATTCTATTTCCGCAATGTTTGGTTTTTTAACGATTGCAAGAGAACTATATTGTCTACTGACCCGGTTTTGCGCTTACATGAAAGGTAATTCAATGTGATAATCCTTAGTTTCTTATAATTTTTCTCGTAGGAATAGCACTTGTGCCGATATTTGGCTGCCAACAAAGGAAAAACTTAATTTTTGGAAACAATGCCAATTTCTGAGGTGCCATACCTGGCATATATCTCAACACTTATTAGACGTACGGAGCTGTGGATGGGCTTAAACTTTCACAAATTTCGTATACTTTAATAAAGATACTGACACGTAATATCAAAATACGAATAGTTTGTGAGTTAAACTGCAAAACTTTCAATAAGTCCGAAAATTTTGCAGTTTTCACGCAGCTAGCACAACTTTTTTTTGTTGCAAAACGTAGTTTCACACTTCCCTAACAGGTCCAAATAACATACCAAAAATTCAGCTTTACTTCGCGTTTTGCGTTTTTAACGTTTTTTTTTTTGGTGCGATTTGACTGGCCTTAACCTTGAGCGCGGCACATCATAATGTCGAGTCCATCGCTTTCCAGATTTTTAATAATATCAGAACTGAGGTCAACAGCTTTTTTCTCCTTTAAAGGGAAAATCCCAGAAACACTTTTCTTACTTCAACTTTTCTATTGTGAATTTTCACATATCTGATCACCTTCGGACATTTGGTCAGTGTGTGATGTGTCAGGTGTACACCACCACACCTCACGTCTACAGCGTTGGGAACTCGTCGCTGCAGTTGCGCAGGCGTCAGATCGGCGCCTGCGCAACTGCACGCGTCGTGTCGTTCAAAATCAACTATACTCCGGCCGCCGAACATAGGCACCAAACGATCTATCTATTTCGTCATTTTTCCTACGTGAAAAAATTTTGTCGTCTCTATTTGTGACACAGAATCATAGTCAGTAACATTTTGCATTTTGGTGGTGTCACCCAGTGCGTTCCGCACCCCCGCACTCCCCTAGTGATGCCTCTGCTCTTCGTAAATGTTATGAGAACTGAATTATTTCAACTGAGATGAGGTTCATGCGTCGCAATGCTGGATACACAAGATGGGATCGGAAATGAAATGATGAAATCTTACAATTGTCTTCAGGTCACCACAGTATTGGATTTCATTTATCAATAACAACATCGGTGGTTCAAGCACCGTAATAGGATGTCCAGGGATAAGATCCCAAAGGCTGTTTTTAAATACATCCCACATCGTAAAAGATCATGGGGCCATCCTATGAAGAGGTGGTGTGAGTTTTAGTGGACCGTAACAATTCTACTAGGACTATAACATGGAAGGAAGATGATGATGATGATGTTTTGTTATTAATTCTCAATTCATTTCGCAGCAGAGATAAAGAAAAAGGTAAAAAAAGATCCCAGAGGAAGAGGATGTGCTTAATAAAAGCCGTGGATTGAAACAAAGAGCAAAGAATATCCAGATTTCAGCGTGAAGTTAACACTGTCGTAGTTTTTAAATAAATTTTATTGCCGCCAAGAGCGCTGGTGTCGACTTGCTTCTAACATTTGCCTGAATTTAGAACCGTATCTATTTAGCGCAACTAGCAGAATTTTCGAGCAAGTGGGAGTTTTTCGAGCCATTTGACGGTTTCAGGCAAGTTTTCAAAAACAGAATCATTTAGACAACATGAAAAGAAGATATTAAAGCATTTGACTGGACTTTTCCACCGTCTTAATAAAAGACACAACACAAACTCAGAAGTCAAAATTCATTGAATCGAACTCAATGATTTGAAAACAAAATATAGAAGTAGTAATTTAGTAAATAACTAACTAATATTGTAAACAAAAATAAATAAATATGAATCTCTAAAAGTTGATTAAAAAATTTTAAGAGACTTTGAATTTGTTAAGAATCACAAGTAAAGTATTAAAATCAATAAGAAATCATTTCTCTCTAACATTAAATCTCTGCAATTGTTGTTTTAAAATGATTACATATGTATCCCTTAGCATTTTGTATCATGTATAAAGCTTAACTGGTATTTTTTTTATCTTGTTTCCTGGTTAATTTGAAAAAGGTTTATAAATTAATTCTGTCACGAATTCCTCTGTTCTAAAACTAATTCTTTAGCTCACTGAGCTGAAGAAGTCAAATTACTAGATGAATAAATAATATATAATAAATGGAGTTTATATTTATTATTTATTGGTTTTGATATGAAGGAAAGAAGAAAAATCAATTAACCAGAAACAAAGATCAAATATGTAGAAAGGTCATAGAATTTGTCTCGTGATTTCTTGAGCTTCAGGAAATGCAAATGTCTTTGGTTTAATCATAACCACATTTCCTGTTATTATTGCAAACCATTACTTTCAATCCGTGCTGCTTAAATTAATTAAATCTATAAATATTTAAAGTCCTTAAACTAACCTTCATCCTATCAAAGTATGCAAAGGTATAGGATTACATATGATTAATAGGTATATTATTCAATGGTATATGATTAATAGGCAAGATATTGATAGAAATTCCTTTGTTTGGCTTGCACTGCTTTTTTTATGGAATTTTCATCGTCATTTTTACGGGCCAAAATTTCTTGATATGGTTATACAAAGAAAAAAAAAATCAAAAAATTAAAAAAGTTAAGTTAGCCTAGTTGTAAGAAAAATTATTGGGAGAGAATGGCGAGAGATGCATACCAAAAACATAGACACAGAGATAATGATTTTATAAGTCTTTCTTTCCTTAAGAAAGTAGCTAAAAAGCAACTTTAAAAATACTTATTTTCATAATTGCATTTCCTAGCCGATTTCATTGATACTTACAGGTAAGTGTTATCCCTTAAATTTTTCATTATTTAGAAATGAGGAAGATTTTGAATTGTTTTTGAAGAAATAATACGGTGAGCAAATGATCTTTAATTTTTATTGTTATCAAATAAATGGTCCTTTTAATTTTTGGAAAAATAATCACAGAAATGAATTTTTCCCATTGATCCCAAGAAAAACAAGCCGTTTCAACACTTAGCTTAAGGTCGAAAACAAACAAATTCAACCGAATTTCATAACCTTTCACAAAATGTGTTTAAAACGATGCCAGTTCATGTCCATGAGCAATGGTGAACATGTGATAATGGATTTATAACCTGATATCAGCACAGTTTCGTTGATTCCATTACAGCACAGCATGACGTATGGTTGCAAATCATACATTGTAATAGTTAGTGCAATGTAGAAGTGATCTTTCAGATATTCCGCAAAAAAATAAATCCAGGGCTATGAGATCTGATGAATCAACTAAATAGACCGTTGATAACTTACCCAGCAATCGTTTAGAAATCTTCGATTAGATGAGACATAATTAGCAGGGGCTCTATCATGCTGAAACCAGATTTCTCTGTATATTGCCAAAGACACCTGTCTGTGTACTTAGCTACTGTCCCCTCACGATTTGGTCCACATACCATTGGACATTCAGCATATCATCGTAGAACAAAGGTCCGACAATCTTTGTTCCAATAATTCCACGCAATATATTGAAGTCCTACTGCTTCTGATTACTTGTCTCTCCGAACCGCCGCGCCGTGAGGCCTCACACAAGTAATGAACGTTGTAGTGATTCACAGACCCTCTCTTGTGAACTGGAATTCATCAGATCACAGAATATGTAGTATTTTTTCTGGATGTTCATCGTACATCGTTAATATTCAATTACAAAAGCCTACACGGGCTTATCCTGCTCTTCCGACCCTTTACGTTAATGCCTGTGATACAGGTCGAACTGAAAACGAGGATTGACTCGAGAGGCATTCCTAATTGATGTTCGATTTCCCTGCTACTTGGTTGTGGATTTCAACACTTAATGCAAGGATCAAGGTCTGTTCATCTATTGCAAGTGATTGCCTCTTGCTCATGATACTGGGATAACTTCCAATCTCCCTATGAGGATTATTTCTGTCAGGATACATCTGACTTCTAAATGCATGTTTTGTTGGCTAGCACCATAATCCTAGGACGACGTCTATAAATTCATATATTGGATTTGATGATATTCAATAGCTGGTCTTGACCAACTTTGGAGCTACCTTTTTATTATCCATTAACAGGAAGAATTAGAAAAATCTGCGAATCTCCCAGACATTTCCAATAGCAAGTACTTAGCCTGATTTCTATAGTTTGAAAATTATGTAATTTATTTATAGACTGTAGTTAAAAATTTCTATACCATATATCATTGAATAATATCATTAATCATATACCTGTTAATCATATGTAATCCTATACCATTGCATACTTTGATAGGATGAAGGTGAATTTAAAGACTTTATATATTTAAAGATTTAATTAATTTAAGCAGCAAGAACTGAAAGGAATGGTTTGCAATAATAACAGGAAATGTGGTTATGATTAACCCAAAGACATTTGCATTTCCTGAAGCTCAAGAAATCACGAGACAATTCTACGACCTTTCTGTATATTGTATCTTTGTTTCTGGTTAATTGATTTCTTTCTTCTTTCCTTCTTATCAAAACCAATAAATATTAAATGTAAACTCCATTTATTATATATTATTTATTCATCTAGTGATTTTACTTCTTCAGTTCAGTGAGCAGAAGAATTAAGTTCTAGAACAGAGGAATTCGTGATAGAATTAATTTATAAAACATTTTCAAATTAACAAGGAAACAAGATAAAAAAAAATACCAGTTATGCTTTGTACATGATGCAAAATCCTAAGGGATACATATGCAATCATTTTAAAACAACAATTGCAGAGATTTAATGTTAGAGAGAAATGATTTCTTATTGATTTTAATAATTTTACTTGTGATTCTTAACAAATTCAAAGTATCTTTAAATTTTTTAATCAACTTTTAGAGATTCATTATTTATTTATTTTTGTTTAAAATATTAGGAAGTTTTTTAATAAATTACTATATCCTGGTTAAAAAGATGTATATATTACTAAAAATGTGTATTATTGCCCAAACAATCAAAATGCCATTATTTTGAAAATAAAAAACATCAACTACGCTAAAATCACAAAAAACTTTTTTTTTTCTCACTTACAGTTCTGCAAACTTTTTTATTACATCTTTTAAATTTACTTGATCAGCAATTTCATGTTCAATTGCCAAAATGGCCAAACCATTAAGACGATTTTGTGTAATAGTCGAACGTAAAAAGTTCTTAATTAATTTTAACTTAGAGAAACTCCTTTCGCCACTTGCTACAGTTATTTGTATCGTTAGCAATATTCTTAAAGCAATAGTTAGGTTTGGAGCAAAATTTAACTTTGTAATTAAGCTTAGTACATTGCTTAGGCTTTCTTTTTTGCCCAAAAGCGCAGATACTGCTGAAATTTTCTCTGCTAACTCAACATCATTTATGTCAACAGAATCACCATCAGTTAAAATACATTCTAAATTCTTACGTGTTTTAGTAACATTTCTTTGGACATGATATTTAAATCGCTTATATTATATAAGAATTGAAAATAGTTACTATGATTACGAAGTTGTTCAAATCTAGCATCTAGTGCATTTAGTGCTTGATCAATTGTAAAATAAGAAAAAAAAAATCTATTTTATATTTTTCTTTTGGATCTTCGATTGGTTCATATCGTGTTCGTATGAGAAGTTCCTTTTTATTCTTCTAATGCGGTGTCGTTTGGTTGTTGATCCAAAATTAGCCTCCATGTCAATTTCGGTAGCAAGTTCTTTTGCATCAATAATAGTTTCATCGAAGAACGAATCCGATCGAAGATGCTTGAAAAATATTTTGCAGTTTCGTAAAAGATCAAATGCAGAGGCTAGATCAAAATCTTTTGTTTGCATCAACTTGCTTATTGGATTAATGCAATTTAGTATTTTACAAAATAAATAATGAACACAAAAACTTAAATTGTTTAATACAATAATAAACCCGAGGTCTCGTCTCTTATTAAATTATCAATTTCTTGGTTTTCGTAAATGCTTAGCAAGGCGTCGTGTACATCTCCCAAATGGAATCTTAAAGGCTTTAAGGCCTCTATCCTACTCTCCCATCTAGTGTCACTCAATGGCTTCAAACTTAAACCTTCAACATGCTTTAAAACCATTGCCCATCGAAAAATAGATGCAGAAAAAAATTAAATATTTTTTGGACCAAGTTGAAGAAATTAGCGGCTTCCAAGAATGCTTTTGCCATATCATTAACAATAAGATTGAAATAGTGGCTACTACACAGATCATAAAATGCTCGCGAATTATATTGTTTAATTCTAGATTGCACTTCTGCTTTATCGCCCCTCATATTGAACCCATTGTCGTATCCATGCCCTCTGATATCCTGCAAATTTAAACCCAAGTCATTAAGTTCTCCAATTATAATATCAGTCATTTTCCTGAGGATCTTTCGACTGGTAAGAAGCCTAAAACGCTTTCATTAATTTCAACATCAGCATCAAACGTATTGATTGAAACATATCTGATTACAAGAGCCATTTGCTCTACCTTACTAATGTCTCTTCTTTTATGAGCAGTCTACGGATGTGCTCTTCCATAATGGGATCAAATTCAGATAGCAACTCAACTATTTTTAAGAAATTACCGTTATTATACTCAAACAACTTGTCGCTTGTACCTTGAAAAGCCAGCGAACTTTTACCAAGCATTTTAGTAATTGCTACGATTCTTAGAAGAATCTCGTAATGGTTTGTTTCGGCATTAATAATTCTTTGAGCAGCCGCATCTATAATTTTACAACACTTTAACCTTTGGTTCATTTCTAGCCAAGATTTTTGGGCCTGAATAGGATTTTTGGAAATTTCATGCTCTTTTAAAGTTTCGCCGGGGTGCTTCCAACTTTTAAAACCCTTCTTGAAAGAGAACTAACTATACAGCCGAAAATTTTGCAACAGAAGCAGTAAAAGTTTCACAAATTTGTGAAAGAGAGTACACTAGCCAGTCTCGTAAAACTTGCTCTCCATTGCTTAAAATTCATTTATAATAATTTGCGCTAAAATGTCGACCAGTGTCATTGGAAGGAAATTTGTAATTATGGAAGGGTTTAGGTGGACCTTGTCTTACTAAAAAACTTCTTTCGGCTTCTCCTAAAATTCTTCGCCAAAACGCTGGATCAGTACTCAAGTTTGTAGAACGCTTTCTCTGGGTAAAATAATAAAACAATAATGATTTTTAATTCCGTTTAAATAAAGTTTCTAAGCTTCTTCAAACTTAATAGAGCTTTTACGTCTGTTTTCAACATTGAACTTATCAAATTCGGAATCAAATTTAAAGTAGAAATTTTTAAAATATTTTCCAAATGCTCATCAATCTGAGAATATTGATTACTTTTATTTATCTTTATGATGAAGAAGATTTATTCCCATGTATTCACATACTTTTTTTTTTTTTTCATTTTTTTTTTATGAAAACACTAGTAAACTTCTCTCCTCCAGATCAAACAATTACGACATAAATTGCCAAAAAGTTAATAGAGTTAACGCTATTGTTTTCTAGATACATGCTGATAGAATTCCTCATAAGACTACTTACCTTCGTTGTTTTGTTGAAAAAATCCATATCAGAAAATTTTATTGCAATTTTATTATAAATAAATAGTATTTCCAAAAGTCAAAGCTGATCAGTCGGGGAACTGGATGGCGGTAGGCGTTGTAGAGCTATATTAGATTATCATCACAATGACTAAAATAATTTACATAAGATTCATTATTACGGTGATTTAATAGGGAAAAAAAGTCATTTCTTTACAGCCCCACACGAGCCTCATGATATTTCAAATGGAGGATATGATTTATAGAAACAAATATATTTATATTTCAGTAATATATTTATAAATATTACACATTAGTATTTTCTATAATTCAAATTGTGAAATTTATTCTCATTAAGTTTGTATCTTTTAATAACAATAAGTTTGAAGAATAATTTTTGAATCACTGAGACTTCATGAAACTTGGATTGCCTATTTACGGATTATCGATCTTTTATTTTCATAATATTAGTGATAATAAACAAAATTATTAACATTGAGATGATGTCAATTTTATTTATACTAGTTTATTACTTGAACATTGTAATGAAAAATTTCTTGTAATCTTATTAATTATTTTGTTAATGTTTGTTATTTAGAATTTGTAATTTAGGAAGAGCTTATTTTGATTTTATCGTCTGATGAAGAGGCCTGTATTGTACGCCTCGTAACATGTAATGAAGTTATTTAAATATCTATTTTCTGTGTGTATGATCCTTTTATTTAATTTTATCAATCTTTTATACATGATACAAAATACATCTTCTTTTTTTCTTCGCAATATTTCGCGGTTTATTGTCTTTTAACCGCTTCATCAGGCTTAATATATGGAAAAACTAAATAAAAAACTAAATAAAAAATAAATAAAAGACAATAAACCGCGAAATATTGCGAAGAAAAAAAGAAGATGTGTTTTGTATCATTAATAATAATTAATTGCATATTGAATTTGAATATTAGAGAATCTTTTATACAGTAAAACCCCATTATTACACTCCCGCTTATAGCACTATCCCGTTCTTTACGCTCCTTTCATACGGTCCCTGGAATTTTCTATGTAACTCTGTATACTTTTACCCTCTTATAACGCTTCAAATCCCGCTTGTAGCGCTTTTTTTATATCGGAAATTTTATATCGAAAAGAAATGTAACACTGTAAAGATTCTTTTCTTTCCCTGGTAGGAGGGAATCTTTGAACTCTTTGAAGTGCGGGTCTGTGATACAGTAAGTTAGTGCAAAATGTCGAAGCGGAAATCCCTTTCTATAAGTGAAAAATTGCAAATTCTCCGTAAGTACGACGAGAATTCTACACTAAGTCAGAAGGATTCTAGGAATCTCTAGGAATTCCCTCATCCAGTCTGAGAACAATAATAAAAAATAAGAATGGAATTACCAATGCAGCGAAGGGTGGTTGCAAACGTAAAAAAGTAAAGTGTGGAAAATATTAAGATGCCGAGGAAATTCTAATTGAATGGATTCATCAGTCCCGTGATGCATCAGTGCCATTAAGTGGCCCAATCATTCAAGAAAAGGCGCATGAAATAGCGGACAGTGCACTAAATCTGCTCCGAAAATATATTAGTGTTGCTCCTAGTGGTGTATCAATTGATGTTAATAGTTACTTGAACCGCATTGAAAATGTCGTAGTTCATAACAGTAGCACACACACACGGCAAACCACAATCACAGATTTTTTTAATAGGAAATAAGCTCACATTTGCACTATATCTATTGCAGAATCAAGTATCTTTCCTGTAAAATGGTATCTAAATGTTTCCCCATCTCATAAATCATTTCCCGTCTATAGCGCTATCCCGCTTATTACGCTTGTAGTTCATGATCCCTTGACGAGCGTAATAACGGGGTTTTACTGTATTTGAAATTTTTTCCATTTCGGTATTTGTGGACAGATAAAAACCTGAGGATTTTAAAAATTCCATAGAAAAAGTATTTGAATAGAATTCATTGTAATTCATAATAAATTTATATATATTATTTCCTTCAATTAAAAGTAATTGGATTTAGGCTACTTAAAATAAATATTTGCTAATTTAATCAATTTTCAGCAAAAGAAACATGTGAAGAAAGATTTTTTTTAATATAACAGATATTATAATTTACAAATATACGGAAACTTCTGCTTTTTTTTTATAGATTTTAGAAATTTAAATCAGCAAAGAAAGTAAAAACACAAAATTAACTTTTTTTTTATAAAAACTAGGATTTAAATTTTCTGGAATTTTTTTTCGCGAATAATTGTTAATAATAATAAATAATAGTAATAATATAAATATACATCGACTCTCTATTTATTTTAGTTGGAAAGAAAAACAAACATACAAACACATAAACAAAAAATAATAACAAACCAAAATATACAAATTGAAATATAATATATTATGGTTCCGTATTTGGTTAGTTTTTAATTTTCTACGCATCATTAATTTGAGGAAAATTACCTGTTAAAGATTATAGTTCATCAGATGAAATCTCAGCAACACTTTTCGTATCCATTATCTTTATCTTTGTTGTTGAAGTAATTGATATCACTGAAGATTATCAAAGCAAATTTACAGAGTGGGCGGAAAGTACGTATACCGCTGGATAGAAATGTATGCTATGGAGAAAGTCGTATATCTAACTTTTCTGGAATTAAGGAAATCAGCGTGCTGCCGAATTGGATATTCCCCGATCAACCATGAGAGACCACATACAAAAGGATTAGAAACCTTTTCGCCCGTCGTTAGTGAATGAGCTATCAGATGTGGATGCAGCACGCGCGAAGAAGCATGCAACCTGCTTCTCCAACATTTCCCAACAAGAGAAGATCAACCAAGAGTTCTATTTAGTGATTAATTTGCTATCTATCTATCGAAGTTCGAAAGACCAGAACGTTTATTTTTGGTCTAAGGAAAAATCCACATTTCTTTCAAGAGCTCGAACAAAATCCACCGCGCGGTATGATTTGGGCGGGGTTTAGAGAAGAAATTCTGCTTGAACAGTATTTCTGCAATGGACAGTTAATCCGACGACTTTTCTGAGTATGATTAACGAATGGTTGCTGCCTGAATTGAAAGGTATAGTTGACACTTTGGTTTCAACAAGACGGAGCATCAGCTCATTTCGATTGTGCCTTGATGAGCTTTTTCCAAACAGGTGGATTGACTTTCCTTCACCTTTGCCATGACCTCCACGCAGCCCAAAATCTCACCACGCCAGGCAATTCTTTGTGTGGAATCATTAAACTGGAAGTCCGCAAACAGCGGTATGTTTGCAACGCTAGTTGCAGGTAGCTGTGCGCAACGTCTTCACGACTGTGACGCCACAAATGCTACGTAAATTGACCCTTCAGATCTGGAGACGCAGCCATCTTCAAAGACCATGGAGGTGTCTATATAGATGTTTTGGATCCATAATAGGCACATCAATTCATTTCAAATCCAGTTTACTGACAGGGGTATACAGACTTTTCGCCCACTCTGTACAATATATTTTAGTTATTCATTTTAACTTTTATTGGTCGATTTGACTAATTTAGCTCATCCCATTAAGACAAAAAAAAAATCTCTTTATTTCTTTGAAAATGTCTTCACTTCTATTTAGAAGAACAAGAAATAAATAAAATAAATAAATCTATTTAGAATAAACAAGAAGAACAAGAACATTGCGCTTTAGATAAGTTTCCGATAATAAGCAGCCTCCGAAGGAACTTTCCCATTATTTGTTGCTAACTCACCTTCCCTCCCAACAAATCATTAACGTCCCTTTATTTATTTCTTGTTCAGGAAAGTGTAAATTATTACCACAAATAGTTTCATGCTTACAACACAAAATAAAAGAGTAAAATGGACAGCGACAAAGTGCGTATAGTTGATCTCGCATAAATTTTAATCATCGATAATTGTAACAACTTTTCTGATCTTTAATTGTACACTGATGATGTTCTTTGTAAAATGATGAATAACCATGTTACTGCGAAAAAATTGAGTTTTAGGTTCCACTTTCCATATGGTGACCGTTAGGATAAGTTCTGAAATCCTCTGAAATCTAAATTTAATCTAAATGACGATAACTATATGCATACCAAGTTTCATGTTTTATCAGGATGTGCAGCATTTCGTCAAAAATGGTGCTAAATAAGCTACAGTTCTAGAGATTAATAAATCGGATATAGAGACACCTGCATTTGGCAATGTTATATCTAAAAGGAAGAGATTTAGACTTGATGATTTAGAGATTTAGATGAGAAACTATAATACGATATCAGCTTATCAAGCTGAGTTTTATCAAGGAGTTTTTTTTTTTTTAATTTTATTGATTTTTTTGAAAATAAAATAAAATACAATAAAATAAAGTAAGATGATTAATTATTTAATTTGAGTTTCATTAAGTAACTTATATAAAATATTCAGAAATATAATGTCATTAATAGTTAATTGTATTTTAATTTTTTTAATCTATTGAGATGCAAAAATATGTTTGCTTAAAACTATGGGTACATAAGATATAATGAACTAACTAAGATGTTTCTGAATGTTTTCTTCCGCTTCATTCTGAAGATTCGAGAGAGAAGATGTTATTCAGTTCTACAATTAACAAAGAAAAATACATTAGGGAATCACGTCAAACTTGCGTTTTTATAACATTACACAAAAAAGAGATAGCTTTGTTAGGAATTGTAATATTACCTTGTTCGGATAAATGGCTAAGACACTTGAAATAGAGGCTGATTCCTAGACCTTCCGCCTGAAATGTTACAACAGATATTAGTTATTATTTAAAAAAAAATCTGTTGCTTCTCTTTTCATTTTTAAAAAATTCTTTATAAAGAATTTCGTAGGTGAAAAGAAACCAAAAAAGGAATATATAAAAGAGCATTATTTACTAACTGTTTCATCAACAATACTTAGGAGGTAAAGCTGATTTCAGTTTTTATTGTAATTTTCCAAATCCTTTTAAAGTATTTCTTTAATCCATGGGCTGACTCTGATTTATCTGTAGTGAAAATTCCTACACTATTACTATTTGATCTTAATATAAGGTGAGACCGTGACGACATAAATAAAAATTCTTTCTTTCTTTTTTCCTTCAATAATTCAAACAATTAAGCTTAAGTTGCTTTCTTGAAACTTTGAGCAACTTAAAATAATTGATTTTGAATTTCCTTACGTGAATGTCTGCCTGTTTACTGAGATCGAATTTTTGCAATTGCAATAGAAATGAAATTGCTTCTTTTTCTAGTGTTCATTTACCCCATGTTTTTTTTTCTTAATTTATGAAAAAAATGATAAATTCAACTGTTAAATATCTAAACGTAAGAAGTGAGAAAGCTATATCAAATTGCACCCATTTACCCATCTTTTACAGCCTTGAATTTGCTTTGCTTAAATTAACAGTTTTTTTCTACAGAAAATAAGTAGATGAAATTATCATTGGCTTTTTGATGAAACTTCGCTAAAAGGGAAATGGATGTCATTGAAATGTAGAGCTCTTCATTCAAGAGAGAATTTGAAATCACCATAACAAAAGTGCTAGGAATTTATTTATAACATTCTACACAACTAGTAATGCATTGAAGGATATTTAATTTGAAAGTAAGTAAGTTCTTAAGGTAATTTGTGTTTTTGGATAGCTTTAAGGTTTTGTTAACACAAGTGAACAATGGAGTTGTTCATTCATAACATAAATTTTCATCATAGATTCAACTGTCAAATATTTCAACGTAAGAAATAATTATATCAAATTGCACCCATTCACGCACCTTTTACAGACTTGAATTTATCGTACTTTATCAGGATTTTTTACAGACTTAGCATGTTAAAGTAAGGAATTCAGGAGAAAGATGGCTGGTGAATTCAATTCAGTGGTCTAATTCAGTCTCTCTTAAAACAAAGAGGACAGGATAAAAAAAATAATCAACAAAAGAAAAGACCAAAGAAAATGCAGTGGATAACTAAAACTATCTTAAAGAAAAAGGAAAATATCTTAAAGTTTTGTAAGGGAAGTAGAACACAGAAAAATATCATTTAACATTAACAGTAACATTTATCAGAAGAATTATTTCATCAAAGGAAAGTTTAACAATTGATTAAAGGATATCCAATTTTCTGATTTCTGCTTCAGAGAATTGGAATCTTTTTTTTGTTTAAAAACGATCAGAAACTGAAATAGCAGGAGTTTCTCCAAGAAAAGAAAAATCGGA
>JAFIDM010002131.1:73592636-73611730 GCA_023159025.1 Thereuonema tuberculata | reverse complement strand
CCTATATCTTCTGTGCATCCTCCATCCTCATCCAGTCTTGATCCCAGGAAATCGAAGTGTGAGACTTTCTCTATCACCTCATCTCCGATTTTTAGCACTCCTATTTTTCCTGTTGTTATGATCTTCGTTTTCTTAATGTTCAATCTAAGTCCAAATTTTAAGCTTTCATCTTTTACAATGCCTAGAAGAAATTCTATGTCTTTTTCATTTTCTGCCAACAGGGTGGTATCATCTGCATATCTTAAGTTGTTAATCTTAATTCCTCCAATCTTCACACCAGCCCTTGATTCCTCTAGTCCCGCTCTTCTCATAATGTGTTCGCTGTACAGGTTGAATAAGTATGGTGAGAGGATGCATCCCTGTCTCACTCCCTTTCCAATGTTAAACCACTCTGTATCTCCAGACTCAGTCCTTACTGTAGCCTCTTGCTCTCTATACAGTTCTCTTAATAGTCGTATCAGATGCTCTGGAATCCCCATAGATCTCAATCCAATCCATAGTCTTTCATGGTCAACACAATCGAACGCTTTGCTGTAATCAATAAAGCATAGATAAATATCCTTTTGAAATTCCCTTGATTTCTCCATAATCCATCGCATGTTTGCAATCTGATCCCTCGTGCCTCTTCCCTTTCTAAAACCTGCCTGTTCTCTTGGCATTTCTCTCTCCATGTAATATTCAAGTCTTTTTTGTAGTATTTTAAGCATGACTTTACTGGCATGCGGGATCAATGCAATTGTGCGGTTGTTGGAACACTCTCTAGCATCTCTTTTTTTTAATATTGGAATGTATACCGATCTTTTCCAATCTTTAGGCCATAAGATCTTCTTCCATACTTGTCGACAGACTTCTCCTAGTACTCTAGTAGCTTCTTCTCCCGCCTCCCTGATCAGTTCTAATGGTATTCCATCAGTACCCGGTGCTTTCCCTTTTTGTAGTTCTTTTATTGCCCATCTTACCTCAGAGTCCATTATCATTGGTTCTTCGCTAAACTCTTTTTCAATGAATATTTCTTTTTGATTTGAATCCCTTTTGTATAGGTCTTCAGTATATTCCATCCATCTCTTCTTGATCTCAATGCCCTCTGTAAGATCTTTTCCTGTTTTGCTTTTCACTATTCCCAATCTAGGCGTGAATTTTCCAGTAATATCTCTAATCTTTTTAAAAAGATCTCTTGTCCTCCCTTTACAGTTATCATCTTCTATTCTCTGACATTCCAGATTGATATAGAGTTCCTTATCTTTTCTTGCTTGTCTTTGAAATTCCGCATTTAATTGTCTAACTCCTTGCAAATTGCCCTTGGATTTTTCCTCTCTTCTTTTCTCAGCTATTTTAATTGCTTTATCAGAGAGCCATTTTGTCTTCCTTTTCTTTTTACTTTTTGGTATTAAATTATCGGCTTCCTCAGTAATGATATCTCTCATTTCGCATCATAAATCATCAGGACTTCTTTCATCAGTAATTAAAACTTTGAATCGTTCTTCAACTTTCAATGTAAAGGTTTTTGGGATTTTTTCCAGATCATATCTCTTTATTGCACTATATCTGCGGACCTTTTTAAGTTTAATTCGGATTCTTGCCGTTAATAATTCGTGATCACTTCCGCAGTCTGCTCCTGGTAGTGTTTTTGCTGAAAGGACTGCACTTTTCCACCGTCTTTTACACATAATGTAGTCTATTTGATTACGAAGAAGACCATTGGGCGTTGTCCATGTATAGAGTCTTCTTTTATGTTGTTTAAACCAAGTGTTTGCAATCCACAGTGAATTGTCTTCGCAAAATTGTATTAGTCTTGCTCCTGCATCATTACGTCTTCCTAAACCAAATCTTCCTGTTATACCATCTGTTTCCATCTCTGCAACTACTGAATTCCAGTCGCCCAAAATTAATAAAACATCTCTTTTTGGGGTATCATCTATTACTTTCTGCAGACTATCATAAAATTCCTCAACATCCTCCTCTTCAGCAGCTGATGTAGGTGCATAAATTTGTATTATTGTGAAATTAAGTGGTTTTCCTTGTATTCTTAGACATATTATTCTATCATTAACTGGATTATATCCAATAACACAATTGGCTATGTTCTCCTTAATGATTATTGCTACTCCGTATCTTCTTATTTTATCATTACCTGAGTAGAAAACCTTGTAATCATCTGATTGAAAGTGCCCCTTTCCGATCCACTTGAGCTCACTTATTCCCAAAATTTCCAATTTGGTTCTTTCCATTTCACTTTTCACAATATCCAGCTTTCCCTGATTCATGGTTCTTACATTCCACGTTCCAATGTTGTGTTTTTCTGTAAAGCAGGCAACTGATTCTTTCATCCTGTTTGCATCGGTGGCTGAACTCCCTTCCGGCTTTGATCCAGCAACGTCATTTTTGTATCCAGATCTACTCAAAAACGGTTGTCGCTCCTTCCCTGTAGTTAGTAGTGTGCTTTCAGACCAGGGGGTCTCATCTTCCAGCACCATAGCTTGATAATCTAATGGTAACTTGTACATGAGGTTTTCTTGGAATATAGTGAGGTAGTTTTCCATTGCTTTCCTCACATGCAGTAACTCCATCTAACTCGGAGTTGTGTGTGCCACCGTTGGACTTGTTAGTCTCATAGACAAATGGTCAATGAATTTTCAACCTCTTTCCTAAATGTTTTAGTAAGGTATTATTTTTTTAATGAAGTATAAAAGTTTTTAATGAATTATTTTTGTTTCTTCTTACAATTTACATATTGTCGTTCAGTTTTAAATACGTTTCATTCAAATTATTTGGTACAGACAGTTTCCAGCAAGTTTCAAAGATTCTCTCCACTCGGATCTTTAGAGGCCACCCAGCCTTCTAGAATGGCTGTCGGGTCTATTTCCCGGGGTTTGAAGGAGGCGGGCATCGGGCTGACCACCCGACTTTAATTTGGTCAGGAAACACCGGGGCAGCCTTTTCTTCCAAGATCTAAGAGTCACATAGGCCTGCATTAGGGTTTGCTTTGTTAGTTTTATTGTCCCTTCTAAAATATTACTTTCATGAACATATATTCATAATTCCAGTTCGTTATTAACTTTAAGAGTTGTCATAAACGAATTCTATGAAAACCGATAAAGCAATTAGTAAATTAAACTGATAGAGTGGGCGACTTTTGTGTGCGTGTGTATATGTGTGTGGTAAATGGATTTACATTTCCTTTTTAGAAGTTTCCTTATGATAGAAATTTATTTTAATTGTTAGTATGATATTTAATCTCCTTCAAATTCAACTCAGAAACACATAGGATCAATGAAGAACACCAATTAAAGAAGACATATACCTATTAAAGTCACGAAAGAAATATTGAAATTAAATGATTTCTCGTCGTGGTTACAAACACCATTTGTAAAAGAAGTGATAATAAGAAAAATATAGTTTATCATTAATTCCTCAGAAAATCTAGAACCGATTAAATAATCAATATAATTATCAACGAAATTAAAATTTGTTGTATTTATCTAATAGAAATAATACAAATGAAAGATATAGCAATCTATATGTAATGGAAGAAATTCATCACTACCTACTATATGCATTTCCCCTGGCGTATATTTATGTGACAGTGGAAATAATCCTATTTAAAATGTTACAAAGTGATTTCGACAGCATTGAACTGAAGGTACATTAAAGCATCTGACTGGACATTCTACATTCTTAATACAAAATATAACAATACCTCAGAAGTGAAAAATTCATTGGATTGAACTCAATGATTTGAAAAGAAAATAGAATTAGTAATAAATTAAATCACTTCCTAATGATGTCAGCAAAAGGAAATGAATCTCTAAAAGCTAATTAAAAATGTTAAAAGAAACTCCTGAGTTTATCAAAAGCATTCACTTCTAGTATTAAATCATTGTTTTAAATGATTGCTTCTGTGTCTTCTAGGATTTTGTATCATTTTCAATGCATAACTGGGATTTTTTTATAATATTTTTCAATGTTAATTTGAAAATGTATTGTTAACTATTTCTAGCACGAGCTATTCACTGAGCTTAAGAAGCCTGATTAATAGATGAATAAATAATGTGTAATATTGGAGTTTATATTTATTACTTACTTGTTTGATAAGAAGGAAAGAAGAAAGAAGTCAATTAACAAAGATCAAATATGTAGAAAGGTCGTAGAATTTGTCTCGTGATTTCTTGAGCTTCAGGAAATGCAAATGTCTTTGGGTTAATCATAACCACATTTCCTGTTATTTTACAAACCATTACTTTGAACCCTTTCTACTTTTTGCTGAAAATTAAATAAGTCTTAAATACTTAAGTTCCCAAATTAGTTTCCATCCTATCAAAGTATGAGTGATCGCAGTACTAAATCAGTTAATAGTCATTGTAAGATATTGATAGAAATTCCTTTATTTCGCTTTCACTGCTTCTTCATGGAAATTTTCATCATCTTTATGCGCCAAAATTTCTCGATAGAAACCGACAGAGAAAAAAAATCAAAAAATGAAGGAAGTTAGATTATTTGCATTCCAAGTTGTAAGAACAGTTATTAGGAGGGGACAGAGAGACACAAGAAAAACACAGACACAGATCCATAAAGAGATAATGATTTTATAAACTTTTCTTCTTAAGTAAAGAAAGTAGGACCTAAAAGTAGAGAAAAAAAGGCTTAAAAGGAACTTTTAAGCCTTTAATGAAAACTTATTTTCAAAATGAGGGACTAGTGCTATTACTAAAACTATATTCGTTGGTTTGAATCTGTCCAATCATCGTTGCTTTCATCTTCTATGTTTCGCTATTTTGAATATTTTTTTAATAACATTCAACAGTTTTGTCAAAACTTTTACTTTATCAGTCAATTGGTCAAATAAATTTCATAAAATGCATTTTTTAATTTAGCAAACGCAGAAAAACTGGAAAATATGGTAGGTTAAAAATAAATAATATGAAAATGAGAAAGGTTAATGCTTTAAGTCAAATGCTCGTTAGTGAAAAAAGAAAGAAGAAAAGATTTGATTTGAATACAATAAAAATCAGGCAAGCTCTGGACGTGAAGTACGTGAAAGTACGTGAAAAGCTCCAAGAAATGGGATTAGCAACAGCAAATCCTAGATTTTCTTCCCTGAAACAGAAATCTGGACTTAAAGCCACACACAGATCCGAAATCCTCATCATAGCAACAAATTTCTGTAAAGAACTTTATTGAAGCAACTTCAAAACAGTCAGAACGTAGAATGTTCAATAAACATCACCACAAATAACTCGATCTTAGGACTAACCAGTGAGGAAATAAATTTAGCAAAAAGGCAAATAAAAAATGGCAAAGCACCAGTTAGCGACCAAATTCTAGTAGAATTTTTAAAATTGGATGACCCGTGTTTCCGTCCTCATCTTCCTAAGCTATACAACTCCATACTAAGAATGGAAGAAATACCAAAACAATGGCTTGTATCAGAAATAGTGATAGTTTATAAAAAAACAAAAAAAAACAGAGAAATCAGACATAAACAATTATAGATTTATAAGCTTAATTGCACACAATTGCAAAGTATTTATCAGAAGTATCCAAAACAACATTACGAACAAATGGATCAAAACCAATCTTATGAATAAGCAGATTCCAGGAAAACTTTTCAAACATCGATCACTTACATTCTAAAAATCAAATAGTTGAAAAATATCAAATTACAACAAACCATTATATGTAGTCTTCATGGACTTTCAAAAAGTATTTGATTCAATAGAACACCAACGGCTATTTCTAAGCTTACAATGACAAGTCATAGAAATGAAATATATAAGATTATTAAAAATTATTTGTAGTAATAGTACAGCTATAATTAAATTAGAAGAGACTGACCATCATTTAAACTAGAACGAGAAGTTAAACAAGGTGACCCAATAATGCCCAAACTTTTTACCTCAGTGTTCGAAACCATATTCAAAACACTATTAACAGATTGGAGCCACCTTGGCATAAAATCTTGGACAAAAAAACTAAGTAATCTTCCCTGAAATAAAATAAAATAAAATAAAATAAAATAAAATATAATCCTCTTCTCCGAACTACAGTTCAGAACTAATAGGCATGATTATGATCTAAACTATCAAAGCAAGAAAATATGACCTCAGTATTAATTATCACAAAACAAATAATAACTAACTATTGATATAGTTATCAACCTATCAACATTGAAATGAAACTTCTTAGTTATGAAAGAATACTTAGGCCAAAAAATTTCATTCCACAATAGAATGGATTAAGAAATTGAAGCCAGACTAACGAATTTTTGAAAGAATTACTGGCGTATAAGAATTGGTTGAGGGGAGACTTGCCATTACATTTAATTAAAAACTCAATATTATCATAATAATATCATTTTACCTACTCTCACAAATGGATGTAAAATATGGACACTAAGTACTAGACAAAGAAATAAACTTAGAACATGCCAAAGACCGATGGAGAAAAGTGTGCTAGAAATAAATTGACAGGATAAAATAGACCTACTATCACAAGACAAAAACAAAAAGATCTAATGCATAAAACCTGCCAAATCCCTAAAATGGAAATGGACAGGATACTATATTAGAAAGCAAAGAACCCACGACATGTTGGATTCCAAGAGCAAGCGATACTGAGACGAACTATTTTCATTCGCTGGCCCTACTTAGATAAGACTCATGTGATGGAAAAGAGTGGAAGAAGTTGGAGGAGAGACCTTTGTCCAGCAGAGCGATTCTACAAGCTAACAACAACAACAAATGATGATATTCAGATATAATTCCATTCTTCAGATTAGAAGCCAAGAATTCAAGATTTTTATCGCGTTTGGACCCAGGCAAGGAACCACAAGGAAAAAATTTCAATTAAAAAAATTAGATCGTGTCTTGCCAATATATAGGTGTGCAAAGTTTCAAGAACCAAACAGAGCAGCAATTTTCAAAATAACTATACCACCCCCCTGTCTTCCCCTGTTAAGTATGAGATAATCCAAAATAACGAAGTAGAAATGAAAAATAATTAATTATATGTAAATAATGGATTTATTTATTGTAATAATAAAAAAAGATAATAACAATATAATAAAAAAATTAAGTTCTCTGTATTATGATAATATAATAGTTAAAATTTATTTTCATCAAATAAATTGAAAAAGCAAAAAAAAGTCCTTTCTCTAATGTTTGATAATTTATTTTATTTATAATCGATAATAGTTGTTTTAAGGCTGTAAGAATAATCTCACTTTTAAACTTAAATAAATAATAAATTACTAGTATTATTATTACATGTTTTATGTTACTTTCAATATTGTTCATTGTGATGTCATGATTTATTAAGTAACAACAGAAATATCACCATCAAATTGTTCTTCAAATTAATTCTAAAAAAATACATTTTAACTTTTTTAAATGATTGAATTTCAAATTAATCATCATTATATATTATTTCTCAAAGGGTTTTTTTTGTCGGAACGCCATATTTCCTTTACTACTTCATCAAAATCAATGATTGAGGCATCATTTTGAAGATTACGTTCCCCGGTAATGACGAAAAATAAACAAATTGTTTAAAATTAATGTTTTCGTTAAAAAACTTTATTTTTAAAAACTTTTTATAAAAATGTAGACACGCTTTAACGTAAGCGCATTATTTTTCGAAAGCGAAAATATTCTTTAGCGTTGTAACCTTCAACTATTTCCTTTTTTGAATAAAAATGCACTTTAAATGATATTTCATCGTTTATTTAATAACAACAGATAAAAAAACAAACAAAGATTTATATTTTAATAAAAATAAACGATTTATTTCAATAGAAACATAAAAATTAGTCAACTTCTCATATACCTATATTAATTTCTCAAAGGTTTTTTTTTATTTCCCTTAATACTTCATCAAAATCAATGATTGAGATATTTTCAAGATTACGTTCACCGCTAATGATGAAAAATAAATAGATTGTTTAAAATTAATGTTTTCGTTAAAAAAATTTATTTTAAAAATCTTTTTTGTAAAAATGTAGAAGGCAATCTATTGACAATCTCTTCATTTATTTATTTCCACAATACCATTCGGTGACTGATCAAGATACCATGCGAATTATTCGCACGGGTCAACTTTTTTATAAAACTTGAGAAGACGCCATCTATTGACAATGTGTTTAACTAACATGCACACAAGCTGTTGGATTTGTTTATTATTTCTCAAAGGTGGTTTTTTTGTTGCGAATTATTCGCACGGGTCAACTAGTCTTTTAATAAATGATAAAGTTTAATAAAAACAGAGAGAAAAAATAAAAATTGAAAAAAAGTTTCTAAATTTCATTCCCTCGTTGGTCGAAGAATTCTTCTTCAAAAATTTAGCAATTCCGCCTTTTTTTCTTCTTTCTTTTCTTTTCTTTTCATGGCTTTTTTTTTTTTTTTTTTTTGATTCCTCTTTTTTTTCTGTTGTCATTTTAAACTTCGTTTATATACAATTTATATCTTGTTGTTGTTTTTTTTATAATTTACTTTTATTTTTATTTTTTGTTATTGTATTCATTAACTTTTTATAAATTAAATTTACTTAGTATTTATTTTTTTATTATCTTTTTGTTTGAGTTTAAAGTACGAATAAATGCGCTGTGAAATCAATGAGGAAACTTTTCAAGAACAGGACGAACAAGTTTAACATTCTTGCTTTGCATAAGATTTGCTCGGTTTTTTTTTTTTCATTCTTTTCATACGGAAGCACTTTTCTGGTGTGGATACGGGCTTCGATAGACAATATGCAAATGCCTTGTTAAAAGACTATGGAGTTCTTAGCGATCAGAATTGGATGTTAGAATTTGTGATATAGAACTTTAGGTCTAATATTAGAAAAGGCTATAATACAATGAAGCGTTTCGATATCGGAGCTCTTAATATATAAAGTACAAATTAGTAAAGAGCAGAACATATTTGTAGAATGAAGAAAGATAAAATTCCAAAACGAATTATGGAGGATTAAATTTATGGAGCGAGGAACACCGATGAGGAAAAACTGGGAATGAATCGAAGTTCTAGGAAACTACTAAATATGGCAAGAATCAGAAATCTGTAGAATGAACATTGGTGAAACGAAGGTCCGAAGTAGGACTGTCCATTTGTAGTAAAGATGTTCTACTATAGGCCATGCGGGCCCTTCGATATACAGGACGTATAGGCTCCCAGTGATTCTCCACCAAAGGGACTAGTTGAGATCGGATGATTTTACCGATGCCCATTTGCTTTTAACCCCGAGTTACAGAAACCCGGCGCCCATGTGACAGAGGGCTCGGTGAACTCTAAGGTCTGAAGAAGTAACAACAGTGGAAAAATCCCTGACCACAGCCGGGAATTGAACCTAATTCCAGCGCCTAAATCATTAGCCAACTACAGTCATTGTAATTGTAGTAAATAAAGGATTTTTTTTTAATTATTTCTAAAAGTTTTACCATTGAAAAAGATTTAATGTGATTTTTTCACAAATGCATTTCGAACTATTTGTGAAGTTTTGTTCCCTTTTGAATCAAGATAATGCATCAGTTTAAATAAACAATGTTATCATAATTCATTTAAATGATTTCTTTGGGGTTTATTATTCTATATTCCGGAGTTTTTATTTAAAATTTATCTTATATTTCTGTAGTTGGGAACGTTGTTTCGGTAGCATCTTGGATTGGAAATGGATGAAAATTTGAGGCAATGGAGAGAAAGCAAATAACATGAATTCAAATGATTTTCTTATATCTATCATTTATTTATTAATATCAGTTTGATTATGTTCATTTCCTGGAACGTCTGCAAACAAACTTCTCTTCTCTCAACTTCTTCGCATAAACGCACTCTTTTCTAAATTATAAGAGACTAGCTGGGTACCGTCGCTTCGTTCCGAAACCCTTGCATACATAGCATAAAAAAAACTTTATTTATTTAGGAAATTAATATCGAGATCGGAAAATGAATGAGTTACCATCCCGCTGTGGCCTTCTCCGGATAACTCAGATGTATTGCAGGTTGGCGCCACACGCCTACATAAGGAATCTTTAAAGCGAAAATATAAATCCTCTTTATTCCCTATCCCGTGGGAATTTCGAAAAATCCAGCCTTATTCCTTGTTACATCATAAAGGGAACCTCTGTGCAAATTGCAGCTTTCTAGGTCCAAGGGTTTGGGCTGGGCGTTGATGAGTCAGGACTTTTCTTTTCATATAGATAAATAATCATTCTTTAGAATTATCTATTATCTTATCTCGTTATCCAATTAGATATATTATATTCAGGGTGCAAATCCTTTATTCTTGTGCATTTGTGATTTACGTTTTTTAAGTTAATGAATAAGCACATTAAACTTTATTTACATTTATTTTCAACAGTCGCGGTATTCGGCTTCCTTGCCACCCACACTCACCACGTAACATAACATACATTTATTTTCATATTTTTTTTTTTTTTCATCTTCGAACCGTTTAATTTCTTTAACTTACAATGGGGTGAAAAGTCAAAACGGAAGGCGAACAGATGTTAGAAAAGGTCGAAGTGTTTCTTTGAGATGACATTTAAAAATTATCTTCAGGAAACGAAAGGGTTTATTAAAACCGAATAAATGTCATTTGCTTTTATTCTATTCAACAACTCACAATGAAGTCGTTACTCCTTCTCTTGTTGCTGCCTTTCCTCGTTTTGGCTGATTCTGTAAGTTGTCTATTTTGTTTAGCTTCAATCAACCAAAAATAACTTCACATAAATTGGATAAACAAATGTATTTAAGTGTCTTCAAAATGTCTCCTATTTTTTTTTTTTATGTAAATAAGTTCAAGCTTCAATTATCCCATTTACTAATTCTACTTATTTGTTACTTTCTGTTTCTTCGTTCTGTTTGTTTTCATTTTCATTGCTTTCATAATCATCTCTTCTCCCATCCTTTATAATCCGAACTTTCTTCTTAAACTATTTTTTAATCTTCGGTTGTAAAGAAATATATAAACTACACATTGTATTTATTTTTTCATTTCTGACACATTCAATCAAAAACGTTAAAAACAAATTTAATTAAGATTAAATGACTTATAAGCAAAAAAATTAGAAATTGGAAGGTTGGACTGAGACATTAACTGATCGAACCTTCCAGAAAAATACTTCCAGTAAACTTTCAAGTTAAAGTTCAGGTATCCCACTGCAGACGTATGTGATACATACTTCTCCAGCCGAGAGCCAAGTGCTTTATGAATTGACTACAAAATACCTGGTCCACTAAATATCATACTAGAAATTAATATTTGAAAAGATTTTTGGCAGTAGTTTAATAACTTCTGAGTTGTTTAATAGCTTCTTCAAAAACTCCAACCTTACAACGACTGACGATATTTCGTAGGCATCAGCGGCCCACTTTATCAAACCTTTTTTAAACCTCATGGGAAGAGAGAATATCTCCCTCCTTCTCTTCCCATGAGGTTTTAAAAATGCATGATAAAGTGTGCCGGTGAGACCTACGAAATATCGTCAGTTGTACGGTTGAAGTTTTTGAAGAAGTTATTATTTATGATATTTAAGAAGAGTTGGTTTACAATGAGTTTTTTTTTTTGTCTTTAGTAGATGTTTCCTATTTATTGCCTTTATTTTTCTGATTTGTTTTTTCTACTCCCTATTGTAGGAATCAGACGAAGAAGTTCAAAACGCAACTGACTACATTTGTCCACTCGTTTTAGATGATGTAAGTAATTGTTGAATTAAAAAAAACAAAAAAAACAAATCAGTGATTCATTGGTAGATATTGGCAATGAATAAATAGTTTGTATCTAAAGATGTTTTCCTTTTTCGTTTCTATAGGATAAAGAGGAGGAATGCAAAACTTGCGCTAATAAGGCCATCAGTGAAGCAGACATCACTGAGACAGAAGAACGAGAGAAAGTAAGTTCGGAAGAGTTTCTTGAATAGCTGTTTGTGCATCTGTGAGTCTTAAGTTATGATTTCGAAGATATTAAGATATTAAGTAAATGAAAGAAAACAAGATAATGCATAGGTGTACCATCGACGGTTTCGCTCTCCCACGGGAGACCATCTTCAAGGTGAGGACAGGACAAAAAGAAAACAAAAAAATCCATTTATATATATTGTCCACCTTGTGAATTCTCTTGTTTTTCCCTCATTTACTAAATATTACTCATTGCACATTAAACTACCTGTAATATTCCGATATTCTATTTTGAATAAAAAAGTAATTTTGGAATCACAATTTTGAATGGGCCGTGCTGGCGTGGTCGTGCGGTCTCGGCGGCGGCCAGCCGTGGCGACCAATGCGCCAGTTCCTGGGTTCGAATCCCGGCAGTGGCATGGCTGTTTCAATTTCCTTTCCTGTGTTGTCCAGCCTCTTCACTTTTTCTTCGGTCTGACGTCATTCCTTAATGGCGTCCTGGGGGCAGGCAACGGGAAACCACCCCCAGTATCTTTCCTCAGGTGTTTCTAGGAGATGCATGTGAGACCTCCATAGAACTGGACCTGCGTTCGGACAGAAAAATATGGATGGATGGAATTTGAATGATAAATGAATGCAAAAGTTATTGTTGTTTTTAGCGACGTTTTCAAAGTACGGAACGTAACAGTGTTTGCGTGTTACCTTGTTAGTGTATGTGTGACAGCTTCCGTGATTCCTTCCAAAGCGGAATCGGAGTCCAATGATTCATATCTCATGGACCCCCATGGTCTGAAAATTTTGGATAAATTCGATTTCCCTTCACTGTCATTTCCGGTTTTACATGATACAAAGTTTAATATTGGTAGTTCGACAAAATTACCGGTTGAAGATGGGCTCAAGTCACTTACTAAGAATCGTCCTAATGGTGCAAAATGAGGTCTCGACATACAATACAACTCATTGCGGGCATCGCTTAAAATTGTACTTGCCCTTTGAATTACAATGACTTGAATAATCGGAATTTTACACACCAATCAATAACAGTGTTACTTTTAACAAAGCAAGCCATTGGTAAATTGTAAATTGTACATGGTCACTTATTTTTGTTTTTGCAACAAAACTGTAAATTGACTGGTTTTAGGTTTTCATATGTATTACATTATGTTCTTTGTTAATAAATTACCGATTAGAGTGAATGAATTTAGTCATTAATATCGCAAGAAGTTAGTAATAGCCGAAACTGCACAGATAGTCTTTCAAATAATTTTTTTCTTTTCATTTTTATTTTTGAAGTTATTTTTCAAAGCCAATAATTAACATTAAAATTATGTAGAAACTTAATTCGTATAATCATCTTGGAAATTTATCCATGGAATAAAAAGTTTTATCATCATCAAAAGATGATATTGGAGAATTTTATCTTTTATTTTCAATGTTTGTAATAAAATATACACAAATACTTTCATGAAATCGTATTTTCTAATCAACCAAATTAAATTTTCCTTTTTACAAATAGCCGTTTCCCTTCTTCAAACTAAAATTCTCGTTCGATGTCTATGCAACCAAAATTCTAATCTAATTCTGATATAGTCAGGATTTCTAAAGTTTTCCTTCAATAAAAAAATAGAATTGAAACTTCGTAGAATACATATATATATATATACAGTCAGACCTAGATATAAGGTCACCCCTTGGGACCTCGCGAAAGTGACCTTAAAAGCAGGTTGACCTTATAACCGATTCATACGCATTTGTCAATAAATAAGCATTATATAAATATAGTATAATTCTTTGTAAAATTTAATATGTACAAAAATATCAGCTTATTAAGTTATAATTTTTTAATTTAGTTGAACCAATTAAAATTAGGAATCAGAAAGAAATTATTTTTAAAAATTTTAATTCGGAATAACGTTTTTAGAAATAGTACTAGGATGATCAAGCAAAGTACTGATGTACAACTGACCTTACTTAAAATAATCCATAATACAGGACTGTCGTGATTTTGGTTTCATCTTTTGTACAACGTATCCTAAGTTTTGTAATTTCTGAAAATGTTCTTCAGCTCCCTCATGACTCGTAAAAAAATGTCTTACGACATTTAATGCTCTGAGCGTTTCTGCTTGCGTCACCGCTTCACTTTCAATATCACTGTCGTTATCCTTACTTTCTGCTGCATTGGAATCTAAAACTTGCGAAACAATTTCGGAAATCGAAACTTGAGAAGTGGTAGCATTTTCATCATCAATTTTCACGTATTCTCTTTCCCCTTCTATAGCACAGCCGCGATTTCTGAGGTCTTGTATTAACACAGCTGAAGGAATATCGTCTTCATCATCTTCATCTGTTATTTCATCCACACTATTTGAAGAAAATTGAAAACCAGCATGTCGAAAGCAATTTCAAATGCATATGTTTAACACCAAGCTCCAACTTTTATGAATATAAAAAATTGCATCTGACACAGATATGTGAAAATTTCTGAAATCACAGACAAAAGTGACCTTATATGCGATTATGGTATTTAAGACCTGATCATATATATCCGATAATCCATATCACAGAATTCCTATTCAATGAGCCGGGACTTTAGAAAAGTGACCTTATATGCGAGGTGACCTTAATTGCGGGTGACCTTATATCGAGGTCTGTATATAATAATTTTTATTGGATCAAATTTTTCTCAATTTCAATTATAAATCGTAAAATTGCATTAGCTATTTAAGATCCCATTTCTTAGTCAAAATAATAACATTTAATAATAACAAATCATATTCCAGCACTCCTGTTCCTAGATCTTGTAATTCGGCATCATTGGTATCTGTCATCTTGTTTTGATCCATCAGATTGTAGGACCACATTTCTTTACTAAAAATATTCTTGATCTGAATAGGGGCTTTCTGCAGAAAAGTAATTGTTTCTTTACTGTTTTTATGATAATTATTCTTTTCTATTTGGTTTTGTAATTATATTATTCTTTTTTGTAGGAATTTTTTATAAATTATGTAGGAAAAATATGTAGGAAATATTAAAAATTAATAAATCTTTCTTGTTTTATTTTCAGTATGAAGCCGAGGCAATGGTTATTCTTAACTCCTGCTCTGCCCACATACCAAAGGAGGTAAAGAATCTAAGAATACATTTTCTTATCATTCCTCTTAAATGCAGTAATTATGTACTAATTGTTAGTCATGTTGATTATACATTGTTAATTGTCAATTATAATTTATCTTCCTTTCGTAAAAGCAGATAAAATTCACAAGTGATTTTTTACTGTGATATTTAAAAAAAAAGAAAGAAAATAATACTTCTGTGGAAGAAAAAAGGGTCTAATAAACATAAGTAAAGCAATATTTTGATAGAAAATAATTCGAATTGTTTTTGTTTTTGTTTTTCATTTTTTATTTTCTTAAAATATATTACCATAAAAATATAATACAGTAGAGCCCCGATTATCCGCGGAATTGGGTGGCAAGGGTACCGCGGATAGTAAAAATCTCGGATAACGCGAAAAAAGACTAAAAATGAGGTGTAAACACGAAAAAACATTTTCAGAATAAAAACTAAGTTTTATTATACAAAAAACATAATAAGCAATACTTTTAAAATATGTACATTATAGCAGAAACCTTTCTGCAGAGAAATGCCTGCCACTCATCCACAAATTCCGAGATGGCCTATAGGATTACGATGCATAATAAACCTGTTAGTAATTTTCGACCTTCGCACTGTAGGGTATATTGTACTTTCGCTGTTGTTGGCTTGGATTAAAATTGGTTTATTTTTTTGAGGTTCGTAATTAAAAAATTTTTACTGTAGTTAAAAACAACTAAAAAATACTAACACATTGGAGCAAAATATTTTAGTTTAAACGTTAATTAATAATTTGAATATGATATTTTATTTTTGAAAATAATCGTCAAAATACGTAAAAACCTAAATTATAACTTTAGCTATAGTCAACTTATATCGACTAATTTCGATGGAAATGGATTTACAATCAATATTAAGAGGAAATATTCCATAAAAATACAATAGATTTTAATAGCTTACAAATGTGGCAATATCATTGAGCATTATCAATGATTACTATCTCCCTCCATGTTTATTATTTAGTACTAAAAATTACACTGGTAACTTAAAGTGAAACATTCGAGGTTAGGAAATACTTTTGTTTTATTTATTTTCCTTCGAATTATTTCCGAAATTTTGATATTTTCAGTTCCCAATTTTGACAAATAACCAGGGATAAATTTAAGCTAATATGGATATTTAGTAAAATGAATTTTTTTCATTAAGTATCAATATTAAATTGTTATTTCTCAAACTATTCATCATATTTAAATGCTCCATGAGGTTAGGTTAGGTTAGGTTAGGTTAGGTTAGGTATTCCACTGTGGCCCATTGGGACGCTGGAGGTAAGGTTCCAACGTTGCAGTGATCCGGGACTGAGGTGAGGTCGGGTGGTCAGCCCAACGCTCGCACAAATGCTCCATGAAGGAAGCAGAAAATAATATTATGAATAAATCTTGACAAATTTATTATTGTTGATTACCATATTAACTTTTTGGAAACTTGTATTATTGTTATTGCATTATTATAATTGAAAATAAGCAAAGCTTACTTTTTCTATTCTCAATATCTATGATGTTGTACTGTCCGACCACAGATAAGAGATCCCTACTTGGAAGAGTGCTATTTGGTTTTAGGGGAGAAGGGAATAAGGGATTACGATTGCGTAAGATAGAAGATATTTATTTTTGTTCACTTTTATTATGTTATTGTTAAGCAAAATAGTTACCATTCTAAAAATTAGAATTTTCACTAAATAAAAGCTAATTTTTCGATGGATCAAGACGGATCAAATATCCCGCGATACGGATTATGGAAATGGCTTCTTCTGCCTGCACAGGACGGTCGAGAGATCTCACATCTGTGGTCGGCTGTACATTCTCTCCTATGAAGAATTTTTTAGTTTTATAAAGAATTTTTTAATTCGTAGAGCTTATTCAGTACACTAACAAACGTTTAAGACTGCAGCAATTATCCTCACGTGTTTCAAATAAAAAAAAAAATAGAATGAAGTATTTGTTATTAAGAACACTACATAGCTATCACCAACAGACATTTAAGAAAAATCCACCAATTATCCCAATTGTGAAAGGATTTCAAAATTAAAACTAAATCAATAAAAAGCAATATAAGATTCTCTTCTGAATTAGGGTTTCTGTGGAATCAGAAGTGATATCAAGTATTCTGTCTTTTCAGTTGAAATTGAAAAGTCAAATAGATATTAGCCCGTGTTTCCCAACGTGTGGCCCACGCCCCACAGGGGGGCAATTTGATTGTTAAGGGGAGCAATTCGAAAATGAATTGTTAAATAAAACATTATTACCGTGAAGTGTATATATTTTTTCCTTACTTTAATTAATATAATTTATATACAATTACGATTTTTCATAATTTAAATAAATAAGAAACAGTATAAATATAACAGTGCATAAATAGTAAATCAGTTTTATATATCGTCACGGTGAAAATATAACGTAGTTATTATTATATATAAGAAAAATAGATATAACGTTGTAAGGAAAATTACTTGACACTGACCCCTCAAATAGGTTCCTAGAATCGTCGCTTACCATGTGACGTAGGCGTGGCCAAAATTATGTAAATATTACGTAGGGGGCATAAGAATTTTAGAAAGGCTTAGGTGGGACACAGCACAAAAAAAGGTTGGGAAACACTGCTCTAGGCTCTGTAACATTTGGCGAATATTTAAATGAGCTATCTTACAAGAATACTCAAGCAAGAATCTTACAAGCCACTCAACATCGAAAAGCAATCATTGCTAATCTTGTATTCTACTCATTTAACATCTCTGATTCTAATTCTATATACTTTGTAATTCCTTATTCAAAGAACGCTTTCTAAACTTTCAGGATAAACGAAAATTTCTTTAGATTTTTATAAATTAACTATTAACGGAACAGCTTAAACGAAATTGATCTAAATCGAAAAAGACATCAAAGACATTTAACCACCACTTCATTCCATAATCCCATTGAGATCTATTCATTGAGACACTGTTTCTGAAAATTAAACCAGTATTAGATCTATGTTATAGTTGAAATGGAAAGAACACAGTTTTTTCTGTCATTTTATCCTAGCTTTAAAAATTATTTTATTTTACATTTAAATATTTTTTTTTCCTTTAATAGGCTGAAAAATGTGTGGACGAGTCCAATCCTGTAAGTGTTATCTAGTTATATTTCATTCAAATTCTTACAATTAAATCTGAAATATCAATCGTCACAATTCTTAGAAAACTTTTCAAACGTTAAGCAATCGATTCTACACAAAAGAAAGATAAAAAATTCTCTCTACTTATCTAATTAAAAGAATTTCTAAAGTTAGTCTAATTGATACTTTTATTTATTTTCAATTTTTATTAATCGTTTTTAGATTTCCTGTCTCGACCACGAATTACAAACAAAGGTAAAGGGAGACATTGGCAGTGGTAAAAAAAGTGATTAAAATGGTAATAAATGCCGATTTGATTTGTTTTTCTTTTTGGTTGGAATATCTTAAGCGACCACTTCGAGAACCAACAAATCTGGATCACGGGTACACATGATATTTCGTATATGCAGTGGAGCCACTGTCTAAGAGTTGGAAAAATGCATAGCAGATACAGAATTCTTTCAAATGAATTTTGAATTTTTGCTTACATTGTTTTGTTATCAAAATGAAAAATAGAAGGGATTACACAACTTTAAATACTACATAAAAAACAACAACGTAATCATCTCATGGCAATATTACCATGGGATGACATCAACTTTCAAGTTATTTGTAATTTTGAAATTTAGAGAAAATGAACAAATTCAACCAATTTTAAAAAGAAATTTCAAATAAATTAATCTCTTTATTATCACAAACTTTATTTATTCACTTCATTTAGTTTTTTATTAAGAATCCAGTAATTGAGACTTAGCCAAAGAAAATATTAATTTGGTTTTTTTGGTTTCTTTAGGAAAGTATGCTCTTTGCTGAATATGGTTGCAAGAAATTCGAACAGGTGAGAATTCTAAAACTAGTTTCCATATTTCATTTTTTTCTGTTTGTTTAGAGTTTTACTCTTTTGCGTAATTGGCATTACAACTACAGTAAAACCCCGTTATTACGCTCGTCAAGGGACCGTGACCT
>JAFIDM010002131.1:73533420-73560664 GCA_023159025.1 Thereuonema tuberculata | reverse complement strand
ATTTTTCTCTACTTTTAGGTCCTACTTTAAACCTACTTTCTTTACTTCAGAAGAAAAGTTTATAAAATCTCTTTATGGATCTGTGCCTGTGTTTTTCTTGTGTCTCTCTGCCCCCTCCTAATAACTGTTCTTACAGCTTGGAATGCAAATAATCTAACTTCCTTCATTTTTTGATTTTTTTTCTCTGTCGGTCCCTACCGAGAAATTTTGGCGCGTAAAGATGATGAAAACTTCCATGAAGAAGCAGTGAAAGCGAAACAAAGGAATTTCTATCAATATCTTACAATGACTATTAACTGATTTAGTACTGCAATCACTCATACTTTGATAGGATGGAAACTGATTTAGGAACTTAAGTAATTAAAGATTTATTTAATTTTCAGCAAAAAGTAGAAAGGGTTGAAAGTAATGGTTGGTAAAATAACAGGTAATGTGGTTATGATTAACCCAAAGACATTTGCATTTCCTGAAGCTCAAGAAATCACGAAACAATTCTACGACCTTTCTATATATTTGATCTTTGTTAGTTGACTTCTTTCTTCTTTCCTTCTTATCAAAACAAGTAAGTAATAAATATAAACTCCAATATTATACATTATTTATTCATCTATTAATCAGACTTCCTAAGCTCAGTGAATAGCTCGTGCTAGAAATAGTTAACAATACATTTTCAAAGTAACAGTGAAAGAATATAAAAAATCCCAGTTATGCATTGAAAATGATACAAAATCCTAAAAGATAGAGAAGCAATCATTTAAAACAATGATTTAATACTAGAAGTGAATGCTTTTGACAAACTCAGGAGTTTCTTTTAACTTTTTTTAAATAGCTTTTAGAGATTCCTTTACTTTTGCTGAGAACATTAGGAAGTGATTTAATTTATTACTAATTCTATTTTCTTTTCAAATCATTGAGTTCAATCCAATGAATTTTCACTTCTGAGGTTTTGTTATATGTTGTATTAAGAATGTAAAATGTCCAGTCAGATGCTGTAATGTACCTTCAGTTCAATGCTGTCGAAATCACTTTGTAATCTTTTAAATAGGATTATTTCCACTGTCACATAAATATATGCCAGGGGAAATACATAACTTATAGTAAGATAGTGATGAATTTCTTCCATTACATATAGATTTGTTCAATCTTTCATTCGTACTATTTATATTAAATATAACAAATTTTAATTTCGTTGATAATTATATTGATTGTCGACTCTAGATTTTTGTGGAATTAATGATAAAGCATATTTTTCTTATTATCACATTTATTTCCTTTACAAATGATGTTTGATCTATAAACCATGACGAAAAATCATTTATTTTAAATATCTCTTTCGTGACTTTCATAGGTATAGATCTTCTGTAATTGGTATTCTTCATTAATCATATGTGTTTCTGAGTTGATTTTGAATGAGGTTAAATATCAAACTAAGAATTAAATAGATTTTCTATCATAAGGAAAGTTCCACAAACAAAATGTAAATCCATTTACCACACACACAAATTTCGCCCACACTATCAGTCTACTTTACTAATTGCTTAATCGATTTTCATAGACTACGTTTATGACAACTCTTGAAGTTAATAACGACTGGTATTACGAAGATATGTTCATGAAAGTAATATTTTAGAAGGGACAATACAACTAACAAAGTTAAAGTTATAGTTAAAGTATCCCAATGCAGGCCTATGTGGCTCTCAGATCGTTGAGCTCCTCCGGTGAGAAGGAGAAAAGGCTCCTCCGGTGTTTTCTGACCAAATTAAAGTCGGGTAGTCATCCCGATGCCTGCCTCCTTCAACACCTGGGAAATAGACCCGACAGCCATTCTAGAAGGCTGGGTGGGCTCTAAGATCCGTGTGGAGAAAATCTTGAAACTTGCTGAAAACTGTCTGTACCAAATAATTTGAATGAAACGTATTTAAAAATGAACGAAAATATGTAAATTATAAGAAGAAACAAAAATAATACCTTAAAAACTTGTATACTTCATTAAAAAAATAATACCTTAAAACATTTAAGAATGGGGTTGAAAATTCATTGACCATTCGTCTGTGATACCTCGCCTGTGGGAATTCTTGAGCTCCGTTTTCTTGAGCTAGTTACATCTAGAAGTTTGAACAGAAATTAACTTCTCTCTCCCAAGTAAATTTAGCAGCTCTATCTAAATTATTTACATTTTTAAATAAATAGCTAAATTACCCGACGTTGCAAGGGTATCGAACCTGTTGATGGGATTGCTTTAGTTCAATCCTAACAAGACGAAAAAGAATTGTATGAAAGTAAATAAAAAAAAAAATAAATAAAAATATCTAGATTTGATATGTTGCTGATGACGTCCAGCACTCAGCTGTTTAGATTGAAAGTTTTGGATAGAAAAAACTTTACTTTCACTACTCACAATGTTAACATATTGTATTACAGCTTGCTCTTCAAAATCTATTATTAGTGGTTTCTGATGGACAAACAGACTCATTGAATTGATGGATGTAGTTTTACTGTTCCGGTATTAGTTCAATGCTTGATTGGATATGTGTAGATAATTATTTTCAGAGAAAATTATTCAGCAATTACCCTATACGGAATGTTTGAAAAAATTTAGAATTTACACTACAGTATTTCTTTATACACAGTATTATTTGTTTTTCCAAAAGGAGAGTATTCATAAAGTTTATTAGCTGTTCCTACTCTTGCGCATCCTACATTCAATGGAACATGAGCAAAACAGTCCTCCTGTAATTATTAACTCAATAACTTTCATTGTTTATTCCTGCGATTTGTTGCTCGATATGGAAAAACAATGATATTATCTCGAATTGACGTCATTTGAAATGCATAATTGTATACTTGAATGTTTTATAAGAAGTGTTTTGATTCAGATGTAGTGCCTGTAAGTAGAGTTTTCAAAAGTTCTGGAGGTTCCGAAAAAGCAAGTAACTGAATTTTCCCATAACATAAAAAACACATTATCCCAGAGATCGAGTTTGAACTTGTTTTATTTTTTTGAGCCTGAAAACGTACATTATGTTACTCCCTTGCTCCCTTTGAGTAGGCTGTCTTTCAGCTTGTGCTTGAGCCTTCAACTGCATTCATCTTTTTTCTTGATTCTTTAAGAGGTAGAAGACTTTCCATAGGAATGGCGTTTCTTGGGTGTCTTATCGAAGTAAATCTAAATCGAAGTAAATATTTATTCTTTTATCTTCTAAATAGAGCTTGACGATTCTTGAAGGTAACGAAATTATTTCAATTGGGATATTTCCAGTCTTTAAATTAATTCAAGAAAAATTTTTAAATGCAACTCGAAAAGAAACTATTTAATCAAATTTAATAATTTGGAAGATTTTTCACAAGATCACAAGTCAGATTTCACAAGTCAGATACGATTTTTTTCTTATTTAAATTTCCTACTGATTTGATATTGGTACCGGGTTTTACAGTGATATTATTGTTATTATAATTTTTTCATTGTTATTTCAAAAAGTTTTCTAACCAAATTTACCATGCAACCATTCACTTCCTTGGTATAGTCTATTTCATAAATGGAGATAATTCACATACACATACAAAACAATACAAAGTTGGAAGTTATAAATTCACCTTTATTATTATGGAAGATGATGAAGCTAATAATGATTTTAAAAAAATATTCAACGCCTGATCCCTTGGCAATTATATAATTTGGCCTCAACGACATGACCGGTAAAAGGGAGTTCACCTTAGATATATCTGCGGAATTATACGAATCCCTGCCGACTCCGGAATTCGAATTCAGTCGAGATTTATTCCTTGTTGGCAGGCTGTAAATGAACGGCACAATTGAAACATTAAAAGAAAGAATTAGTTCTGAATTTATGATTCGTGGAAGTTTAACAAATGTCAGAACAGCATGGAGGATGGCATTTTAACTGATAAAGGCAATTATTAACTTCAAATACAATAAAAATCAGTAAGGAAATTAATATAATAATTATATATATATTATTATATAAACTTTCATACTGATTTTATATATATATAAAAGGTCATGATGATTTTAATAAGAGACGATATATGAGAAAATATGTTCAAGCAAAATTTGCGCTAATGCTGAAAAGGAATTTAAGCGGAATGCATTAGTAAAAGTATCATAACAGTGGTAACAATGAAACAAAGCTGAACAGTGATATAGGCCTAACATTAATGCTATTTTAGGTCCCATCTTCGAAGCCCCCTCTTTGATTACTATCTATCAGCCTGTATGACAAACCATAGCGTTAGCTTACAAGACAAACAACGATGTATGGCCTGTATGACAAAGCACGGTATCAGCCTGTATGACAAACCACAGTGACAAGCTGTATGATAAACTGCAATATCAGCCTGTATGACAAACATGTGTCAGCCTGTATGACAAATCACAGTGTCAGCCTGTATGATAAACCACAGTGTCAGCCTGTATAACAAATCAGTGATAAGCTGTATGACAAACCAATGGTATTAAGTTATACAACAAACCACAATGACATGCTGTATGACAAACCATAGTGACAATCTGTGTGACAAACCGCAGTATCAGCCTGTATGACAAACATGTGTCAGCCTGCATGACAAGCCACTGTGTCAGCCTGCATGACAAGCCACAGTATCAGCCTGTATGACAAAACACGTTATTAATCTACATGACAATCCACGGTGTCAGCCTGTATGACGAACAACGGTATCTCTATATTGTGTTCTGAAAGAACCAATGTATCATTAACAAGAACAATGAGATAATGAATTCAGCAGAAATAAAGGTAATCTGTTTCACAATGGCTGCCAACGTAGCAAGCATTTCAACTGCTTCGAAAGTGAATTTTTTATAAAAGCAATAAAAACAGTAGCGTGAGATGAAATATTGTGAATGTCTGTACAAAGCCCTCAGAAGAAACCATTAATTCTAAAAACATCCACCGGAGAAATACCATTTGCAAAATCAAAGGCGATGTATAGTCAAATAAATGGCTTCGAACTGCAGCCGACAAACGCAGTTCGACAAAAGCTTAGATAGGAAACGGAAATTATTGAGTTATGATGAAGTAAAAGCTATGCCTTTTATCGGAGTAATGAGATATCAGCTTCGTTAAAACATTTTAACAGAAGTCATTGGAAATGAAGAATTTAGATTTTAAAAATTTCGATTTCAACTTTAAGGTGCTTCATGAAACAACGGAATTTTATTTTGAGACAAGAAGTAGAAAAAAAAAAACGATGGTGGAAAACTTTGAAGAAAAATACATTTCAATTAAAGTCAAAATTACATTAAACATTAATAATTGTAATTTCATGCTTGGTGTAATATTCTTTGTTTTTTTTTTCCACAATTTTATATAAAAATAAAATTAAATACTTTTAAAAGCTAAAAAGTTTAAGGCTAACTTGGCATTTTTCTTTTTTAAATATTTGTTCTTTAACCAACAGGACAATTTAGATTAAATAAATATTATTTTTTTTGAAAATTTCCTCTTTCCTTTAAAATTTCCGTTTTAAATAAGCGAAACCGAATATTAGTGGATTGATACAACAGTCAGGTATTGTGTGATAAAGGCAATTTATTTATTCTTGTGCTGCTCTTGTTTCCAATTTTGTTGTTTTGATTAAAACTTCCAGCAGGTTAAATTATTTCGAAAAGTACTTGTATTCACTTAGCATGATGTTAATTAATTTGTATTACTAGTAAGGTAGGTGACCCAAAGGTGGCCAGAGTGCACAAGGTGGCCATCTGCTTATATAAAATAGTAATACACAAAATAGTCGGTATATGGCATCTGCTACTTGACAGCTGTCGCACTCTAGCGCTGGCTACTGAAAACTAAGCCATTTCGACGAGATGTCGGTCATTACTGAGAAGACATTTGTTTTTGAGCATCGTTGTTCTTACTTTCCGGTAAGTAATAAATTAAATTTAATCGTGTAAAGTTTTGTTAAATGCAAGTTGTATATTTTATTAAAGTTCGGTCACTACTCATTCAGGACGTATTGTCACAGTTTAAAAATTTCATGGTAAGGACATTGTTTATTTGTGAAAACAATGTGCTGAGATGTGTACACAAGGTGGCCCGCCAACCAGACCAACTGACCACAAAATAACTGACATGAGACTGTGCACCCAAAAGACATGTCCACGAGGAGTGTGAAGGACTTACAAAAGGTGACAAAATCAAAGATTTCAAGCGTACTTTTTGCACTGACTCAGATTGAAAGACTTACACAAGGCGACAGAATCAAAAATTTTAAGTGTACTTTTTGAATAAGACTTTTTCCCTCTATATTTTGTACGCATATTCAGTATTAGGACTTCAGGCATGTAAAACTAGCAGCTTATAAAATACTGAATTTAGTCATAAAGTGTTATGTATCCTTTCAACCTCTGGAAAATATAATTTTTAACAAAATGAATATGTGGGCCACCTTAGGTCACCTGCTCCGAAGGTGGCCCGGAAGTAACTTTTTTAATAAAATAACTGTAAAACACTAAATACGTTTTAAGAAAAACAATATCAATATGTCTTGTTTAGAGAAGGTTCAGGGTGATGATCCCTAGATTTTTTTTTTTAATATTCCCGCAACCGTTAAATTACAAAAAATCAGCAAAGCTTAACTATGGCCACCTTTGGGTCACCTACCTTATTATTGTAATTATAAAATGCGTGTATTCGTAAAGAATGAAATGTAGAGGAAAAATATTATACATAAGCAGTTAAGATACTAGTATTTATACTGAAATGATGTTCATTGTTTGTTTTATTTGTGAATTCTAACATAATTTTTATTATATTTGAAATACAATTTTTTTTTAGATAGAAGGTTGATAGATTTTATCGTTTGTTGAAAATATATATTAAAAAAAAGTCCAGAAACACATAAAATAATTATAATTATATTTTTTTTTCTCTTTTTAACGTGACGTTTGGTTTAATTATCGCACCTCCTTTCGACTTTATCAATTCTACCATTTATTTTGATCAAAACGATATATCTGTACAACCTCGCATGTTTATTGATTTTCTGAAAGCTTATTGGTTTAACGGGCTTTATATTTCGTTTTATTCCGTGTTCTTCAACCGTTTGGGTCGAAAGGTCAATCGAAACTGGCCGAGTCGTAATTTTAGTGCTTAAAAAACTGTGTATGTTTCTGAACTTTTTTTTTAATATAATTTTTTAACTACGTTATACTGTAAAATATCAATGTAAATTATAAGGTGCAGGCTATTAAATACTGTACTATATGCTCCTTAATATATATATATATATCCTTACTTTGAAAATAAACAATGCTTCCTGTGCAATACATATTCTCATGTAGAAATAGCAGTAATTCCATAAAAATTGAAGTAAATATAATTTCAATAAAATTAGTCAAATTATTTTATCTTGTTTGGGTACTTAAATTGTGATTCCAAATTAATGATTTTTATTGTTTGTGGAAAAAAAAAAAAAAAACGTTTTGAATTTTACTTTTTACTATAATTCTCTTTCTTAAACTTTTATTTTTCTCTCACTTAGATTTAACTGCTTGGTACTAGGCGGCGATCTACCATGAGGCAGATATGTCGGAACCTGGGTTCGAATCCCAGCAACGGCACTGATGTTTGAAAACAAAATCCTTTCCTGTGATGTCTGCTTCTTCATCTTTCTCCAGTTCTGGAGTCAGTCCTTATTAACTTTCTGTGGAAGGCAACAGGAAACCATCTCAGTATTTTTTTATCGTTTCATTTGTCAGTCTCAAGATTTCAATGGAAAAGAGTGCCAAATTAATCCAGCTACCCGACAAAAGTTAAATGATTGGGAGAGCAGAAGTAATCCGTTGATAGACAGGACGAATATGGGTAAAAATATAAAGCCATCAATTATTCCTCTTAACAAGTATTAACTTAGGATGTTCTAAGTATGTTGGAAATGACGATTTAAAAGTCTTGGCTTCAGGCTCCTAGATGATATCCAGAAGTAAAACCTTTTTGCTTTAACGGATTATGAAACAACTTCACAAGATCTGATTACTTGAAAATGAAATTTCTGTATTTTTTTCGAAATTCGTCTACATAAAAAATGAACTTATACCGGATTACGAAGAGATGATTTCTTGTATATCCTCAGCTGATTTTCTCTTCCTGTTAATTAATAGTAACTTTGTTACAAGTAAGTAATTTATTCCACTATTTACAGGGTATCGGCTGTTTTACAGGGTATCGGCATTGCTATGGAGACAAGCAATAGAGAAAGTTAACATCTCCTGCACTTAACTTCGCTGATTTTTTTTTCATCAGCAGGATTTTCTGCTAAATATTTTTTTTTTTTTATCAAGTGCAAGAGTGGAAGCAATTCCCAATTGGTTATTCCTTGCATCTTACCAATCAAGGATTGATGGTGTTTGTTCATTTCTGACCATATATAGATAGCGAAGAAACATTTAAAAAATTCCTTCATTAGCCTCATTCTTTTCAATGCGGTTTTAGTCTATCATATAGTTGGAAGATTTAATGCAATTTGGGGGATTTTTTTTTATTGTAGGTTGTTTTTCTTCTTCGGAATTAAACATTGCTTGAGGAAAATTAGTGTTAAAGATATTTCTCAGCAACAGTATATAACATCTTTATCTTTGGTCGTTGAAGTAATCGGTATAATTTATCCATTTAACTATTATTGACCTATTTGATTGATTTAACTCAGCCGAATAAGACAAAAAAGAGAATCTCTGTATTTATTTGAAAACGTCTTCACTGTTATTTAATGTGAAGCAAATAAAAGAACAAGAAATAAATTACATTGCGTTTTAAATAAGTCTCCAATTAAAAGGAGCCTCCTCTGGAAATGTACATTATTTGTTCCTAAATCTCTTTCCTGCCCAAAAACAAATTATTAACGTCTCTGTATTCTTTCTTAGAAACTAGAGACTACTATCACAAATTCTATCTTGCTCATAACACAAAATAAAAGAGTAAAATTGACAGTGACAAAGTGCATATAGTTGATCTCCCATGAATTTGTTAAGAATTAAAGCCTGAATATCACGAAAAAGATTCTTGTATTATAGAAATTGATAATCATAGATTTTGTAACAACTTTTCTGATCTTTAATTGTACACTGATGATATTCTTTGTCAAATGATAAATAACCATGTCAATGCAACAAAACTGAATTGTAGGTTCCACTTTCCATATGGTGACCGTCAGAATAACTTCTGAAATCTTCTGAAATCTAAATTTTATCTAAATGACGATGACGATATGCATACCAAGCATCATGATTTATCAGAATGTGCAGCATAAGGTCAAAAAGTGAAAAGTTATACAGATTAATAAATCGGATACAGAGACTCCCGCATTTGAGAACTTAATATCTTGGAGGAAAATATGTATCTATAAGACATTAAGACAAAGTAGAAATCAAACTTTTAACACTTTTTTTTTAATGATTTTTCCAAAATAAAGTACTATAAAATGAAATAAGATGTTTAATTATTTAATTTGAATTTCATTAAGTAACTTATATATAATATTTCAAAAATACAATGTTATTAAAAGCCAATAGTTATTTTTTTGTATCTTTTGAGATGTAAAAATATATTTACTTAAAACTACAGTCAATAAGATGTAATGAACTAACTAAGATGTATCTCAATGTTTTTCTTCATTTCCAGTCTGGAATTTCGTAAGAAAAGAGCCGGTTCGTTTCTACAATAACCAAAATAATTTACATTAGTAAATCAAACTGTCAAATTGTATTTTTATAATATTACACAATATGGGATAATTTTGTTAGAAATTGTAATATTACCTTCTCGAGATAAATGACCAAAACACTTGTCAATGACTCTGAATCCTATAACTTTCCCCTGAAATATTAGAATAGACATTAGTCATTATTTTTTGAAAACTCTGTATCTTTTTGTTTCATTTTTTTAAAACAAACAAATATATAAAATCGCATTTTTGCAAATTGTTTCATTAACGGAAAGAAGTAGTTAAATAGATCTTAGTTTTTATTGTAATTTCCCCAAAACCATTTTGATTATGCCTTTGAGGCATAGGCTATCTCTGGTTTATCGTGTTTGGATGCTGAAATTCTTACACTAGGTAGACGTTATTCTTTGATCTTAATATAATGTGACGACAGACATAAAAATTCTTTCTTTTTTTCCCTAATAATTCAAAAATAACGGATCCTAAGTTGTTTTCTTGAAGATTCTTAAAAGATTCGGTTCATGCAATGTAATTTAACCTTATCAGTGGTATTTACCAAAAGAATTATTTCATCAAAGAATATTTTTCAGATGATTGAAGGATACGGAATTTGCTGATTTCTGCATCAAAGAATTGAAATTGTTAAAAACCAGTCATGTATTAATAAAATAGTCAGAAACGGAAATATCAGTAATTTTTTTTAAGAAAAGCGAAAAATCGGATAGTGCTGCTTTGTGAATGTCAAATTCATCATCTAATCTTGATATGGTCTGAATCAAAGAAGGGAGACAGATCATAAACGAATCAGAAAGGAAGAAGAAGATTAATATTTAATGAACAAAGTTTAAAGAAATAGCTTAACAAATAGGATATTTAATTTAGCTTCTACTCACAATTGAAGGTTTGTCTGTACTTTTAATCCCTGGTTGATTCCAAGACTTCAGGGACTCTAAGGTAGTCGAAAAGACACATTGGAAGCATTCCTCCCTCTAGTCAAAAAAAAAAAAAAAAGATTAATAGTATCAATTCAATGATAGTAATGTTAATTAACATAGAAGTAAATCTCCAAATAAAAAGAAGATAAAATAAATATAGAGATTAATTTTAGAAATTCTCACTTCTTTAGAAATTCTCACTTTCCTGCACAGCTCTTTAGTAACTCCTAAACTTTCCTAAGGAAACCAAAAAATCAAATTACTATTTTCTTTGTCTAAGTCTCAATTACAGGATTCTTAATGAAAAACTAAATTAAGTTAATAATAAAATTTGTGATAATAAAGAGTTTAATTTATTTGAAATTTCTTTTTAAAATGGATTTTCGCTAACTGTGATACATAATGTACACTATATACATATCCCAGCTCAATAATACAATGCATTCTATAATCACAGTTTATGAAGAAACCTTCATTTTTTAGTGTTCAATATAAAATAAGTCGAATTTGTTTATTTTCTTTATATTTAGAAATTACAAATAACTTAAGAGTTATAAAACGCTTCAAACTTCAGTTTAAAACTTCTTCTTTATTAATATGGACAATATTTCACAGAATTTAATCATTCTGCTTTCTCAAGTCATTCTATTTGAATATTTACATCAATAATAAGTAGGTTTCCTCCTGTTCAATATTACAACATTATATCAAAAATGAATCATGTTCAATTGTTTAACATTGTGTAACAAAGAGAATGAAATACGTATAATGAATAATCATTAACAATAATGAAAAAAAATTTTGTTCATTATTAATTCTTAACAATTTATAATAATTCAAACCAGTTTACTTATTTAAATTTTTCCTCTTTATCTCTGATCACATCTTGAACGTATGATAGTGTTCGGATTTACTAAGTATCCTTTATCCTTTTATACAGTTAAATGTTTTAATTGTACATGCCTCTATGATGTATCGTGTATGTTTGTCCAATATTTTAAAAAGGGCTTCAACAATAGGAGCTAGATTGTGCTGTAAATCCAATGTTCAGCCCAGTCAGAAATTTGTGTATTTTTATGTTTATATGCTGCAATGTGTTCCCGTACTCGTTCCATTAACATCCTACCTGTATTTCCAAAGTAGACTTTTCCGCATGATCTATATTTCAACTTATATATTGTTCCCATATTCCTTTTACCACTGTTTCTTTGTCTATTGTATGTTTCAATAACGATTTTAAATTATTTACTTTTTTATATATTACTTTAATATCACTATTATGGCATATCTCTTTCTTTCTCTTGTTAATCTTGGTATTGTTATGTAATTTAACAACTTATTTACTTTCATATTCATTTTTCGTTTTCTATTTTTATTTGTTTTTATTCTTTCTGTCTTTATTTTCTCTATCGAATTCCTTGAAAATGTTGTTGATTAAGTATTCAGGATACTCGTTAATCTTTAATATTTCCCTGAAATTCCTTATTTTTTTAACATAATATAATTCAGCCAACGCACAAAATTAAAATACAAAATTACAGAATAAAAAGAGCTCACACAATTAATTTCGTCATCGCTCAGGATGACCTCTTCAGGTGTAGATACAAGACAAAATAATTACAAAAAACTCAGTCTTTATATAGAAATAAAAAGGGATCAGGAAGTATGCAAATATCGTTTTGTGTTTGCTTTTAAAATCTTTCTCATAGTGTTCATATGAAATTTCTGTCTCTTTATTTATAAGTGTCAGATCCAGATAATGAATTTTACTTTCTATTTCTTCTTATTTCATGTATACAATATATTTGTTAGTTGAATTCACTTTATTGAAAAAATTTTGGAATTGTCTTTTCGTTCGTCTCCAAATAATTAATACATGATCGACATATCTGTAGTAATTGAATTCATTTTTCGTCCAATTAAGTATATATTTCTTTTCAAACTCCTCCATACATACATTGCAAAGGAGGAGTTATTGGGCTACCCATTGGGCTACCCATTGGAAAGCCCTCTATTTGTTTGTAAAATTTTTGTTCAAATTTAAAGTAGCTATTTTCACAGATGATATTTATTCCTTCTATAATTTTCTTTATGTGTAGTTTTTCAAAACATAACGAAAATGTGTTGGAACGAGTACGGGAACACATTGCAGCATATAAAAATACACACATTTCGGACTGGGCTGAACACTGCATTATAGAACAGCACAATCCAGCTCCTATTGTTGAAGTCCTTTTTAAAATATTGGACAAACATACACGATACATCATAGAGGCATGTACAATTAAAACATTTAACTGTATAAATAAGGATAAAGGATATATAGTAAATCCAAACACTAATTTACGTTCAAGATATGATCAGAGATAAAGAGGAAAAATTTAAATAAGTAAACTGGTTTGAATTATTATAAATTGTTAAGAATTAATAATGAACAAAATTTTTTTCATTATTGTTAATGATTATTGATTACACATATTTAATTCTCTTTGTTACAGAATGTTAAACAATTGAACATGATTCATTTTTGACATAATGTTGTAATATTGAATTGGATGAAACCTACTTATTTTTGATGTAAATATTCAAATAGAATGATTTGAGAAAGCAGAATGATTAAATTCTGTGAAATATTGTCCATATTAATAAAGAAGAAGTTTTAAAATGAAGTTTGAAGCGTTTTATATTAAATAAAAGGAAGAAATGAAGAAGAATATATAATTAACTAAGAGTTATTGTCACCCAGTAAGTGAAAAAAAATGTATTTTTTAAATAATATTTTTTTAAGGAAATGTAGTGCTTTGAAATTATTAGTTTTAATAAGATTAAGTTTGTGATAATTTAATTAAATATTTTAATATTTCAGAGTTCCTATACAATTTTGTGCTGAAAAATTATTCATTTCTCTAATGAGGTACCCTGCCCAAATAACGCCACCTTAACATTTAAATTACTGTAAGTCTGGAAATAAGATGTATCGAAACACGAAAATTATGACGAAGAAAGTTTAATCTTCTGTTTGAAGCATACCATAATGAAAAATATGATAACTTTTACTGGAGAAGTATGAGAACTCAAATAAAAAATCTTTGCAAACTGGCGTTATTAGGAACACCTGGTCCAATTAACGCAACCTACTTTCTAGTAACTTAACTTATTTAAAATTAAGAATTATTCCATCATTGTAAACATTATTTGTACAAAATTACAGTAAAAAGCAACTAAATTTGACTTTCTGTAAAAAATAATAAAAAAATCACTTGAAATTAACGCAGTCTTTCTAATCTGTAGCTAAAACAAAAGAGGAAATGTAAAAATTAATTAATTTCGGCATTTTCCGATTATAAAAGCAAAATAATAAATAAGATAAAAATCTATATTTTCATGAAGAATATTAGTAACTTGTAAATGTCGTACGTAACCTAAAATCGTATATGTAGACCATTAACAACCACATGGCATTAAAGCGCTACTGAGCACATGGATCACATGATACACTTGTTTGTCTACAATTTCCGAATTTTAAAAATATCAGTTAACTTATCTACATAGAAGAATCTTCAAGAATCAAGCAAATATGTAGTTTTATATAGTTAATCTTTGCTGAACATTAAAAAAATCTATATTTTATCTTACGTTGATATAGTAGCAGCCTTTCAGAACCAGTCCTCGACACGAAAAGGTGGAAATATAATTTCACTCGAAAATGTTGGCGGTCTGCTAATAACTCACTTCAAAACTAGATGGCATGTCAATGCAAACTACTTTAGTGCAGTACCGCCATCTCTTATATTTATGAAGAATTAGATAGGTGGCGTTAAAGGTATACATGACGTTTTATGGCTGAGGTACCTTAATAAAATAATCTAATAATTGATAAAACTAATTTAAAGATTTTCAAAACTATACTCCATACTGAATATTGCGCGTAGTCAGTCAGTATGGAGTAAAGTTTTGTAATTAATTGTTCTGATAAAACTGAAAATCTTTAACGATGCATGAAATAATATTTTCAGTTAAACGATGATTTTTGGATTGAAAAACTTCGTGTTCGATGAACATTTCCAAACAGAATTTGGAAAGAGAGTTATAAGCTGGCTTAACAGTTATACCTCGTTATTAACTTTGATAGAACAAATATAAATTACATTTGACTAATCGCATGGAAGAACTGATCTAAGAACTTAGTCTGGCTTCACTGTCGAGAATTTCTTCTTTAACTGCTATAATAAAAAATTTCACACAATTATATTTTATCAAATATATTATTACAATAAATATAGCTTACCCTTACAATAAAAATAAAATATGATTTGAAATTAAAGTAAAATTTGACTGCAATTTATCGCATGGTAGAACTGATCAAAGATTTAATCGGTCAATTTGGAAGTAGTTGTGTTTTAAACTGTAATCATCACTCTGATCCCATTCTAACAAATTCTATATTAAAAAGATTATAATCCCTTCTATTTTTCATTTGGATAATAAAACAATGTAAGCAAAAATTCAAAATTTCATTTGAAAGTATTCTATATTTGCTACGCATTTTGCCAATTTTTTTAGACAGTTGCTCCATTGCGTTTACAAAATATCGTATAAACCAGTGAAGATTTGATCAAGATTTGCAACCAGTGAATGATCAAGATATTCCAACCAAACAGAAAAACAAATGAAATCGGTTTTTTCTACGACTGTGTTTTAAGTGCGCCAGGTTGTCCCTTTACCTTTGTTTGTAATTGGAGTTCGAGACAGGAAAACTAAAAAGGATTGGAAAAAAAATTAAAATTAAAATAAAAGATCGATTGAAATTAGAAATTTTAATTAAATAAGCAGGCAGAAATTAGTATCTCCTTAACTTTTGAAAACTTTATTTCAGTTTTAGTTATAAGAATATGAATGAAATAAACGTAGATAATACTTACAGGATTCGATTCGTTGACGCAATGTTCAGCCTATCGAAGGAAAAATATATAAATTAAATGTTATAATATTACGGACTATATTATATTTTATTTATTAGTCCTAACAAATAATATTTTATATTTTATTTTAGGAAACCTTTTTCTTTTTTTTTTTCTTTTTTTTTTGTATAAAGATTTAATATTTCTTTGTTTTGTGGGAAGGTTACATTTTGCAAGTTTTTCTAATTATGGGATTTGGTTTGGCTAATTATCAGGTTTAGCTTATCTGAGAGTGTGGAAAGATTTACATTTTGGAAGACAAAAATTTGCAAATAAGTTTCTGTAATTATGGGATATTGGTTAGACTAATTAGCAGATTTTGCAAATCTGAGATTATCAGATTTTCGCACTTCTAAGAATTTTTGTTGGGAAATTTTGGTTTGGCAATTTATCAGATTTTGCAAATCTGAAAATTATATGGAATAATGAGTTGGACTAATTATCAGATTTTGTAAATCTGAAAATTGATGGGGTCATTTACGAAGACCTGGGTATATATAGTGGGACAGTTTTTCAGAGCGGGAGCCCGGGGTGGAAAGCAAGGTGCTTTCGGAGGCTTTGGTGTGGACCATAGATTAAGTAAGAATCTACGGACTCCTAGCCAGAAAGACGGTGACTAACAGCTAAAGGGAAAAAATACATCGCCCAAACAACCCTATGACAGCAGTTTGATTTCCCGAGGTTGCTGACGCCTAGCCAGAAAGACAGTGACGAATTTCAACCCTTGAAGAGTGGAGGAAATACATCGCCGAAACAACCCGGAGCGAGCAGCGAAATTTCCCCGGCGCTTTAAGGACCTTGTGGTGTGAGACGCCCGAAATCTCAAAACGACCCACCCCCGGAGCGGGTAGCAACATTTCTCCGGCGTTAACACGGACCCCAGGCAAGACATAACGATAGCGGAGTCAGAGTAGCCTGATTCTATTTGGACCAATACCTAGTTTGCCAAACCTTTATCCCATTATTTTTTTTTATATTGAAATACATATTTTTTTCTTTTATTTAGTTAAGGAATTAATTTGGAAGGGAGTGAATCCTAAATTTCTATTTTTTTTTTTAAATTTTGTTTAGTTAACCTTTGTTATTTATTTTGATTTGTTTTGTTGCTAAATAAATGTTTTATTTTACTCATGATTTTGTCAGAGTTTATCATTTCTTTAAGGCGTTTTCCTCTGGTAAGCTATCTGAGAACGATCCTATCCTTTATTCTTTTTGTTTATTTTTTTTGTTTAAAAACCCTTTTTCAATTAATCAAGAAAAAGGGAGGAAGTAACAATAAAATAAAAGAATTTGCTTTCTAGGTTAAAGCGATGAAAAAAATGGTGAGTTTATATTTGGAGGTCGAGACAGGAAAACTATAGTGATTATACTGCTCTATAATGATTTTACTGTTTGGTGAATGTTAACTTTTTCTTAAGGATTTCGGCGTGGAAAATTCGAAAATGACATTTGTTTTGTTTCATCACATATAGCTTGTAAGCAGAAAACAAATTTCAGAAAATACAGGTTTTAGCGATAAATGGAAATTTAATACCTTATATTTACATTGTAATCGTAATCATGTTGTGAACATAATAGAATGCGCAGCGTTTGGCAGTAATGGATAACGTCAGGATGTTCGGAGTCACTGAAGTTCACACCAAATGGCATAGTGGATGACGTCACGAAGTATGTTGTACCGGATGGCGGATGTAGATGGCAGGGATGAGCAGAAGCTTCCCGCCAGTGTGCACGTTGTCACATATAGCGGAGATGTCTGCTGTATGGGTGAGTGCATGTGAATGAAAATGTAGCGTAGGAAGTGTAAGAATAATCCTGATCATTTCTGCTATATCTACGGAACTTATCTAGTGTCGTAGCAAAAGCAGAAGATAACATCATTTGCTAAAGCTGAGTATTACGCCTATTTCGGGATTAGTTGGGTTGGATCAAGATGAATCATTTGCCTCACAAGTACTGTGCAGTGTGTGTGTGTGTGTGTGTGTGTGCGGAAGATTTAAGGAATTGAACGAAGGGTAAGAAGGTAGCTATGGCTTTCGGTGTACCTATGGCATAGCGAGACACAAGAAATCATAGCACTGACTGTTTGTGTGATGTTCAATGCCAAAAACAAGAAAGCAATTGAGGGGCTTAGTGTAAAAATAGCATATCCCAACCAAAGTTCGTTTTGAGAAATTTGATTTTTTCTGGGAGGAAAGGTCGCTTGGATGACTTTTTTATGTAACGGAATGAGGTCTTCAGCATATCTCAACCATGTTAATACTTCAGCATTAGATGAACACATGACAATAGTATTCAGTGCCACAATAAAATGAAAATTGATCATTGGTTGGGTTTTGCCGTTTTTATGTACTAAGCCCCTCAATTAACTATCCTGATCTACCATCTGCGATGAGTAATCATTATATAACCCTTTATACAAAAAAAATTGGGCTGATGAAACAATTTGTTAAAAATCTTGATGAGACTGGACAATGTTTCCACTATCTCACCAAAACATTTCCAAACATCTCACAAGCTAAGTTGAAACAGGGCATTTTTCATCTGACCTCAGATAAGGAAGTTGTTTAAGAACTCAGAATTTGAACAACGAATGACAAACATTGAAAAGGAGGCTTGGACGGCATTCACAGAAATATCTCAAAATTTCTTGGGGAACAAGAAACATGAGAATTAGAAGCACATACGTGTAATTCGTTGCAAAAGTTCAGTATCAATCCAACGAATGATGCTGACTGGGGATGTATAGTGTTTAGCAATGAATCCCGCTTCCAACTATGTCCTGACGATCGTCGCAGACGCTGCCCAGGGCAGCGTGCCGATCCTGCTTTCACTATTGCACGCCACACAGGCCCTCAACCAGGAGTTATGTTCTGGGGTGCCATTTCCCTTGATAGCCGGACCCTTTTGGTCGTCATTAGCGGCACACTTACAGCACAGCGGTACGTCGACGACATTCTGAGACCTGTTTTGCTACCCTTCCTTTTGCATATTCTGGCCTTATTTTTCAGCAAGATAATGCCAGACCACATATGGCACGTGTTGCTATGACTTGTCTTGCAGCTAGTGAAACACTTCCTTGGCCAGCCAGATCCCCAGATCTCTCTCCAATCGAGCATGTCTGGGATATGATGGGAAGGCGACTGCATCCATCAGGGAATGTGGATAACCTAGCCCGACAATTGGAGCAAATTTGGCAAGAAATACCGCAGGAGACTATCAGGGAGCTTTATCACTCTATGCCACGTCGTGTGGCAGCTTGCATTCAGGGTAGAGGTGGGTCAACTTTATTGAGCTCGTTACTCTGTAACTCTGAAATAAATCATTCAATTTGTCTGAAATTTTAATCATTTTCTATTCTGTACATAATCTTCCTCTCCACCAATTTTTGTCTCCATCGGAGAACTCTTTCTAGGTTAGTCGTTTTTTTTGTTAATGAGTGTATATATACACACATAAAAATTAAGTTGTAATTAGTACATGTATATCATATTTGAGAAGAATGATAATGTATAAGAAAATGTATTCTAAGGTTCTTTACCTCCTCTGGTACTAGATTAGAGCAGGAGTTGAGAATAATCAATGCCTCGGATTCAAACTAAAAAATAATTAAAATAAAAAGAATTATTAATCTTAATGTTTCCTACATATTTTCACAAACGGCATTAAAGAAAATAAAAGTACATAACTAAATAGAAAAAAATAAGTATCGTAACAACAATCAAGATAGAATTAAACGCAACAGATACATTACTTTCTGTGCTGCTATTCATATCTAGAAAACGTTTCGTAATGAAATGTGGGTCCTCCAAGTGATGGATCTGCACTGAACGCTAATAATTACGAATTACAGCATCTAGGAATAGTGCTGGAATATGACTTAATTGTTATTATATTGATTGACAAATGTGATTTTAAATAGCGAAATTAAAATACTAAACAATTTACGATAAAAATTGACAGAAATTTGATGCAATATATTGAATATTTTGTCTATATATATATATATATATTATAAGAATTAATAATGTAGACCAGAGTGTTTAATGTAGAATGGGGAACATTTAATAAGAATAAATTAAACAATAACAGTTTCGAGGAGCCGATTCATACAGTGCATTATAGTCTATCTATAATTATTAATTCTTATTATTATAGATGCACGTTAAAAATGTATATATATATTATTTATAAAATTTATAATTTCGATTATCTTAATTAGAGAAAGCAATTTTGAGTCTCCACAAAGAACCACTCCAATTAATGAAGAATTTTTTTTTTTATATTGAATGCCATTCTTTCAAATAAGTAGAGAAAAAAAATGGCTAATTTCTTTAAGCTATAAATTGACATAAGGATAAAAGTAGCTGTTAATATTAATGTCATCATTTCTGTAAATAATGAAACGAACGATAAAGTCCAATCAAATCAACATTCAGCTTAATAGCAATTGTTAAAAATATAACTTTGTTATTACTTTGAAGTTTTATCATTTTATTGGCATTTGGATTTGAAAATTTATAATTTAATCAAAATTATAACATTTTCTTGTTGTGACATTAACTTTCTTTTTCATCAAATGAATAATTAGATATACCCTAAAATAAATGAATTTTAATCAGTTTTTTAATTAAAAACATAAAACAAAAAAAAACAAAAAACCAGAAAACAAAACGCACATCCATTTATAAATTCATCATTTCTTCTCTTGTTCAAATTTTGATATCAAACTGGCTTTCTTATTCTGGAATCGAATGCCTGAATACCTTCGAAATAATAACTTAATAATGAATCACTTAAGTTGGGCAAACGCCCAAATAGTGGTTAAAAACTCTTTTTAACTAACTTTGGCTTGTTCTTCTGTTTCAGTGATGTTGGCTTCGTTAAGAGCCTCAGTAGCGCATCCTCTGCATTTCGAGGTTCTTTCCTACAGAAATATAAAAGAAAAATATCTTCAAATAAAACCTACTTATACCTACCAGTGAATCGCTGATTTGTTATATTTTGATTTCTTCATTAATTACTTACAGAATTTGTGGCGAGTGTACAAATATAGAATTCTGTGGTCGGTACGAATTCGTCTGATTCCTAGAACAGGGGGGTATCGGAAAAAAATTACTTTCAATAAGTAAAAGCAAATACTAAAATGGGAAGCAACTAAAGACAAAACCAACTCAATTTTTAATAAAATGCTAGAGACGTTTTGTAATATTAGTGTCTACTATGTTATTTTATGGATTAAAGAATCTAGTGATAAACGGCAACATCAAAGTTTACCTAGAAATGTAATGGAATACTTTAGTTCTTTCCTAAGCTTATTCCAAGTGTTTTCTCAGTGAAAATATAAATGACAGAGATTGATTCAACTTGTGTCTTAGTCCTATCTAACAGTAATCGCTACTTTTTTGCTTTTAAGTCGTTTAATCCTAATTAAAGTAAATGTTCACTGTTTTGATGGAAATGAGTCAGAAATGAAAGAAATAACCACGAATTTTAAACAAAATTACAGTAAATCATATTTTTTTTTCTTTTTTAAATGGCATTTTATCATAAAAGAACAAATAAATTTAACAATTATTAATGATTAATAATTCGTGTATAATAAAACGGTTGCACATAAGCTTCTTTCTCCTTATTTCCATAAATGTCAGTTTTAGGTAAATCATTTACTAAAGCTAGAATTGCAACATGTTTTCTTTAATTTTGTATTTGCGAATAATGAAGAGTACTGTATTGCTACTTGTTGTTTAATTGGGACTTATTAAAAAAAAAAAAAAAAAAAAACTTGGTATGTGCTAACTTCTCAAGAAATAGAAGTATTACTTGTAGATGTATAAAAGAATAAATATTAAGTAAATTAGGAAATCAATCGCAGAAATGAATTAACTTTCAATTACTAGCATTGCTACATTCTTGTCATACCTTAAGTTGAAGTGGGGAAAAAAAAATAAGTTTCTTCTGAAGTCTTTAGATCGCTTGCAAGACGATAGACTTTAAACTTTAATTGCATCGTCCATTATTTTTATACTAGCCTACTATCATCGTTTTGCTCCGGAAGCCTTGCTTATGATCACCGTATAAATCACCTTATAGAAGTATCAGCAACTCCTGAGTTAATCATGGTCCGCGCCTGCAGACAATCTTCTTAAATGCACTCATTATCCACCACACCATAGTGCGATTTAAAATTGCACTAGCGCCACTATCGACAGTTTTGGGAAGCTTTTCATTCGGATCTGTAGTGCCATATATCGCATTTTTAATAAGTGAGCAATGACGTAATCGCTCTTGCTCCGGCTCCTTTTCTCCCACTTTCAGGAAATCTAGAAATGAACCATCGATCGAAGCACCATCAAAAGGAGAGGAGCGAAAATTTTCTCCTCTCCCAATGCTACGAAGCAAAGAGCAAAATGGAGGTCACAAGTAGTAAATAAACTGATATTTATAGATAAGTAGACAGCATGAAAGGATGGAGAGGTGTCACGGCGTGAAAGCTTTAACAGCTGAAACAAATCAGCTGATTCTTCCGGCTATTTTTCTGAAATATGGAAGTTTATTTTTGCGTTTTATTTATATCATTGAAGTTAAAACAATTGACAGACGGTGAATCGCAATCATTTGTGCCGCCATGTTGCCAATTCCCAGTTGCGTCATGCGCACCATGATGCGCACATATCTCAAGCAAAAGGAGCATAGTTCGCTCACTTTTTGAAGAGATCCAGACAGGAATTCGTAGGGGTATTTTCAGGGAACTACTTGATCCGGGATGAAAAGTAGCATACATCCTACTCCAGACTATCTGCATTAAAAATTTCAATCAGATTCGTTGCGCCGTTGAGACATGAGAATGACAAACAAACTTACAATAATGTTTCTAACAAAAGTTTCCCTGATTAATCACTTAAACAGTTCTAGAACACAGTCATATTTTATCCTATTAATCTTCTTTTGATAGTTTTTTTGAAAGATATGTATGTTATTTGTTTTACCGTTATGTTTTTTTTTTATCTTAGAATTCAGCATTCCTTATATAATTTGCATCTCTCTGAAACTTAGTAAAAGTTTTTTCCTCTTTCATGACTTGAAATAAGTCCGATTGTCGTTTGGAAGCCTTCTTGTTTTGCTGCCTGGTAACTGAACCGTTTGAATGAATTCTTGCTTTCATTCATATTCGTTGACAATTTCGGTATTCCGCTGTACTGTATTTAACTTATTCACTTGTTTGATATCCTTTGTTTCTTATAACTTCTGGAGAAATGTATCTTCACTTCAATACAGTCCATAATTCACCGAAATCGATTACGAAAACATGTCGATATTCCTTGTAACAACTCAAATACACTAACTTTCTTCTCACTTATTGTTTCAACAATAGCATGTCATATGCTATCATTCTTGCTTACTTCATAATTCTCAGTTAGTTTCTTTTAGTTATATTGAAGATGCACTTATTTTGTCTAATAATAATAATTTATTCACTTTTGATTCTTAATCATTAGGAGTGTTTTTTAAGTAGTACAGTCGGACCTCGATATAAGGTCACCCTTGGGACCTCGCGAAAGTGACCTAATAAGCGGGTTGACCTTATAACCGATTCATACGCATTTGTCAATAAATAAGCATTATATAAATACAGTAAAATTCTTTGTAAAATTTAATACGTACAAAAATATCAGTTTATTAGGTTATAATTTTTTAATTTAGTTGAACCAATTAAAATTAATGGAATCAGAAAGAAATTATTTTTTTTTAAATTTTGATCGGAATAAAGTTATATACAAATAGTACTAGTATGCTCAAGCAAAGTACTGATATACAATTGACCTTACTTAAAAAATAATCCATAATATAGGACTGTCGCGATTTTGGTTTCATCTTTTGTACAATGTTTTCTAAGTTTTGTAGTTTCTGAAAATGTTCTTCAGCTCCCTCATGGCTCGTAAAAAAGTGTCTTACGACATTTAATGCTCTGAACGCTTCTGCTTGTGTCACCGCTTCACTTTCAGTATCACTGTCGTTATCCTCACTTTCTAATGCATTGGAATCTAAAACTTGCGAAACAATTTCGGAAATCGAAGCTTGAGAAGCAATTTCATCATCAATTTCTCACGTATTCACTTTCCCCTTCTATAACACAGCCGCATTTCTGAGATCTTGTATTAACACAACTAAAGGAATATCGTCTTCCTCATCTGTTATTTCATCCACACTATTTGCAGAAAATTGAAAACCAGCATGTCGAAAGCAATTTGAAATGCATATGCTGGACACCAATTGATCTAACATATGCACGTGAATTTTTTTTTTTTTTTTCTGATCAATTGCTGAAATCAAGTCTTTTAGAAGGAGCTTTCTGTAGTTCATTTTCAGATTTTGAATGACTCCCTGATCCAAAGGTTGCAAAACACTGGTAACATTTGGGGGTAAGAAAACAAGATCAATTGATTTCAACTGAGGTATGTTGATATGAGCAGGACAATTGTCTGCGATGAAAACAACTTTTTTTATATTTTTCAAAAAGAATCTATCGAAACGCCGTATAGTTTTCTCAAATATGTTATCCATGCTTTTATTCATCCATACTTTTTTGTTTGCATCATAATTCAAAGGTAAAGACTTAACGTTTTAATAGCAACGTGGCTTTTGAAATTTTCCGATAACTAGCGGTCTCAGTTTTTCATATTACCTCCTAAAAAAATGGTCAGTCTTTCTTTACTTTTTTTCACCCCTATACATTTTTCTTTCTTGAAAGTAAGAGTTTTGTCGGGAAAAGAAAGAAAAATTCTTGGATTTGAATCAGTTTGGCACTGAAATCACAGACAAAAGTGACCTTATATGCGATTACGGTATTTAAGACCTGACCATATATCCGATAATCCATATCATAGAATTCCTTATATATAAGTGACCTTATATGCGGGGTGACCTTAAATACGGGTGACCTTATATCGAGGTCCGACTGTATTTTTCTTTTCTTAATATTTACTTTCAAATATTCACACTACTAACTAAAAGTATTGATAGACAAGAATTTCATGTTCGCCACCAAATTATTGTTTTTGCTTTCGTAGCATAATTTTTGTCTAATGACATAATTTACATTTTTTTAAGAAAGTGATTTTTATCAGTATTTCATTTAGACTCTCAACATGCGTTGAGGAACCATCTTTTAGTGGAATTTGTTTATGGAAATGTTTGACAGAAGCTTATTATTCTGACTGAAAAGAATGGAGCGGGAGTGTGATTGTGAGGACTGCTATTACAATGTCACTCTAGGATCTACTCCGTTCTTAGGATCTTCTAACAGGTGGAATGTATCTGAACGTTCTCCAGGACCCATGTGCACGCAATGACGCAGTCAAACTTCCCTGGTTTCAGGCGGAAATGTTCAATCTATATTTCAAAGTGCATCACAAGGTCATTTGAAAAGCACGGGAAAGGAAAGCAAGAATGCTGTTGTCCTAATCATCGAACTCATATGGGAATATCTGTAGTTGAGAGTACGATTATGTCCGCCGGTATAACTCAAAGAAAGCAGGATGCGATATTTTTAGAATCTCATATGCGATACTTTATAATTTATCATATTATCAGCATATTATCTATTATGGTAATATTAATAAATATAATTTTAATCTCTCAATTATTTCCTCCTTTCCCTTTATCACTTCTAATATGATCAGTATTTTATGATTTTAATGAAATACATACTCGATTTACTTCTATTGAGGTAATATACCTCAATAAACTATATTAAATAAAAAGTAAAAATAAAAATAATCAAAAAAAAAAAAAAAGAAAAAAAGGACGTTGATTCAGAATTCTTTATCATCACTTTTTTTATTTATTTAATTTCATTGGAATAAAGTCTATTGTAGCTGCTTATTTTCCCAAGTGGGAAAAAAAGGTTCTGTTTAAAATGTAAATCCTTCTTGAAATTATAGTAAAGAAACCACAAAATTTCGTTGAAGGTTATATTGATGTTTTATATCATTTTTTTATATTAATTTGTTGACTTTTTATTTCACTTCTATTTCACTAAAGAATATATTGTAAATTTAAAATTTAAGGTTTTACAGAAAGATAATGAAAACCACAGATGTTTCAGTATTTGTTACATTTCGGGATGCATTATTTGTTTCTTTCATTATATTACATTCCTTCGCAATGAAGTTGAATTTTCATTAATAAAACACTGTTTTTTTTTCGATTAATTTGAAGAAACATCCAAAAACCAGTTAGCATTTATAAACTAGATTAATCTTGTGATGTAGTGCGTGTGTCTTTCATTACAATGGAAGATTTAGAAGTAGTTTAAGAATAATTTTCGAATGATGAAAGACTGTAGAAAGCTTGGAAGATTGGATATGAAAACAACCAAAACGAAGAAATACAAAACATTTGAGAGGAATGTAATAATTTAAACTTAATTACATAAATAAAATAAAGGTCAGTTTCAAGATTCTTAAGTTCTTTTGTGAATCCAATTTACGAAAAATGTTTTTGGTCGATTGAAGTAAAACAAAAAAAGACAACTTACAGAATCAGCCAAAACGAGGAAAGGCAGCAACAAGAGAAGGAGTAAAGACTTCATTATGAGTTGTTGATTGAAATAAAAGCAAATGACATTCATTCGGTTTTAATAAACACTTTCATTTCCTGTAGATAAGGAAATGTCATCTCAAAGAAACACTTCGACCTTTTCTAACATCTGGTCGCCTTCCGTTCTGACTTTTCATCCCATTGAAAGGTTCGAAGATGAAAGAAATTATGTCTAATTGAATAAGAAACAATACTATCAACAATCTTTCGTTAGAATTATTTCTTGTAAGTTAACATTAGCTTTTTGTGACTGTTTAGTGGCGGAAAGAGAAACAAAACCAACACAATCAAATTACTATTACTAAATAAATGAGAGATAAAAAATGTCATCTGAATTCATGTTTTTAATTTTCTATGGATTAACTAATGGGTTTCATTAGTTTTCAATTCTAGACGTTAACGAAAGCACGTTCTCAACTAAAGAAATACAAAGAAAATTCTAAATAGAAAGTTTCAGAAATTGCAAAAAAGAAACAAAAGAAATCTTTTACGTTAATGATTATTAGTGGTCCCATGTTACAGTTAACATAGGGAACCGCTCTTGCTTTTGTGTTGTCTGTATGTTACACTCTGTAGCGGCCAAACGGTTAAAGATATTAGAATGAAACCTTCACAATTATGTTCAGCATCAAAAAGTAGGTGACCACGTAAAAAAAAATCAGACCTGTAAGACCACTCCTTGACCCCCCCAAATTAACGTTTTCCATAGCAGTGTTAGTAATAATGATAACAATTAGCACAGTAATAATACTGATGCTTCATATATAACAATACTAACAATTGCCAACAGGACGTCATTGTTAATACAGTGGAAACTGGATTAACCGTCACCTTCGGGACCGGGACTGTGACGGTTAACCGAATAGACGGATAACAGAAATTTCGCAATAAACATGTTCAGTAATGAAATTTCAATGCAGGTTTGGGACGAAAGGCAAACAATAAATTAATACAAAGAAAAATCTATCGGTAACAAATAGATATCGTCAAACACCAAACAAATAATAATAATAATAATAATAATAATAATAATAATAATAATAATAA